>CM025792.1:16989932-17460372 GCA_014635995.1 Sarcophaga peregrina | reverse complement strand
CATGGATCCGGAGTTATTAGAGATTAAACATTTCTATTTACCGACATGTGCTAGCAACACGATTAGGGTTGCCAGGTAATTTTATTTTGGCGCGATCTGAAAGTATGGCCTCAGACCTTTCCAATGACAGCCATTTCATTTTAATAGGTCCCATGGATCGGGAGTTATAAGCGTTTAAAAATTTTTGTTTTTCGAAATTTGCTTGCTGCTTGATTCTGTTGGCCTGGTATTTGAAAAAATTTGGATGAGAATTTTGCATAGAAAAACTGTTTGTATGTGTGGGTGAATAAATATTATTTTACACTTTTTAACGCTTTTAAAGCAAAATTTTCGGGTCATACTTCGACTTACGCTTGGACTTGGACATGGATCTTAAAGTACGAGTTCTAATCTTTCCGATGGCACCCATTCCACTTTAATAGGTCCCATGGATCCGGAGTTATTAGAGGTTAAACTTTTCTATTTACCGACTAAAACCAGTTTTACAATTTCATGTTTAAATTTTTGGAGTCCTACTTGGACTTACGCCTGGAATTGGACATGGACCTTAAAGTACGACTTCTGATCTTTCCGATGGCACCCATCTCACTTCAATAGGTCCCATGGATCCGGAGTTATTCGAGGTTAAACTTTTCTATTTACCGACTAAAACATGTTTAAATTTTTGGGGTCCTACTTGGACTTACGTCTTGAATTGGACATGGACCTTAAAGTACGACTTCTGATCTTTCCGATGGCACCCATTTCACTTCAATAGGTCCCATGGATCCGGAGTTATTAGAGATTAAACATTTCTATTTACCGACATGTGCTAGCAGCACGATTAGGGTTGCCAGGTAATTTTATTTTGGCGCGATCTGAAAGTATGGCCTCAGACCTTTCCAATGACAGCCATTTCATTTTAATAGGTCCCATGGATCGGGAGTTATAAGCGTTTAAAAATTTTTGTTTTTCGAAATTTGCTTGCTGCTTGATTCTGTTGGCCTGGTATTTGAAAAAATTTGGATGAGAATTTTGCATAGAAAAACTGTTTGTATGTGTGGGTGAATAAATATTATTTTACACTTTTTAACGCTTTTAAAGCAAAATTTTCGGGTCATACTTCGACTTACGCTTGGACTTGGACATGGATCTTAAAGTACGAGTTCTAATCTTTCCGATGGCACCCATTCCACTTTAATAGGTCCCATGGATCCGGAGTTATTAGAGGTTAAACTTTTCTATTTACCGACTAAAACCAGTTTTACAATTTCATGTTTAAATTTTTGGAGTCCTACTTGGACTTACGCCTGGAATTGGACATGGACCTTAAAGTACGACTTCTGATCTTTCCGATGGCACCCATCTCACTTCAATAGGTCCCATGGATCCGGAGTTATTCGAGGTTAAACTTTTCTATTTACCGACTAAAACATGTTTAAATTTTTGGGGTCCTACTTGGACTTACGTCTTGAATTGGACATGGACCTTAAAGTACGACTTCTGATCTTTCCGATGGCACCCATTTCACTTCAATAGGTCCCATGGATCCGGAGTTATTAGAGATTAAACATTTCTATTTACCGACATGTGCTAGCAGCACGATTAGGGTTGCCAGGTAATTTTATTTTGGCGCGATCTGAAAGTATGGCCTCAGACCTTTCCAATGACAGCCATTTCATTTTAATAGGTCCCATGGATCGGGAGTTATAAGCGTTTAAAAATTTTTGTTTTTCGAAATTTGCTTGCTGCTTGATTCTGTTGGCCTGGTATTTGAAAAAATTTGGATGAGAATTTTGCATAGAAAAACTGTTTGTATGTGTGGGTGAATAAATATTATTTTACACTTTTTAACGCTTTTAAAGCAAAATTTTCGGGTCGTACTTCGACTTACGCTTGGACTTGGACATGGATCTTAAAGTACGAGTTCTAATCTTTCCGATGGCACCCATTCCACTTTAATAGGTCCCATGGATCCGGAGTTATTAGAGGTTAAACTTTTCTATTTACCGACTAAAACCAGTTTTACAATTTCATGTTTAAATTTTTGGAGTCCTACTTGGACTTACGCCTGGAATTGGACATGGACCTTAAAGTACGACTTCTGATCTTTCCGATGGCACCCATCTCACTTCAATAGGTCCCATGGATCCGGAGTTATTCGAGGTTAAACTTTTCTATTTACCGACTAAAACATGTTTAAATTTTTGGGGTCCTACTTGGACTTACGTCTTGAATTGGACATGGACCTTAAAGTACGACTTCTGATCTTTCCGATGGCACCCATTTCACTTCAATAGGTCCCATGGATCCGGAGTTATTAGAGATTAAACATTTCTATTTACCGACATGTGCTAGCAGCACGATTAGGGTTGCCAGGTAATTTTATTTTGGCGCGATCTGAAAGTATGGCCTCAGACCTTTCCAATGACAGCCATTTCATTTTAATAGGTCCCATGGATCGGGAGTTATAAGCGTTTAAAAATTTTTGTTTTTCGAAATTTGCTTGCTGCTTGATTCTGTTGGCCTGGTATTTGAAAAAATTTGGATGAGAATTTTGCATAGAAAAACTGTTTGTATGTGTGGGTGAATAAATATTATTTTACACTTTTTAACGCTTTTAAAGCAAAATTTTCGGGTCGTACTTCGACTTACGCTTGGACTTGGACATGGATCTTAAAGTACGAGTTCTAATCTTTCCGATGGCACCCATTCCACTTTAATAGGTCCCATGGATCCGGAGTTATTAGAGGTTAAACTTTTCTATTTACCGACTAAAACATGTTTAAATTTTTGGGGTCCTACTTGGACTTACGCCTGGAATTGGACATGGACCTTAAAGTACGACTTCTGATCTTTCCGATGGCACCCATCTCACTTCAATAGGTCCCATGGATCCGGAGTTATTCGAGGTTAAACTTTTCTATTTACCGACTAAAACCAGTTTTACAATTTCATGTTTAAATTTTTGGGGTCCTACTTGGACCTACGTCTTGAATTGGACATGGACCTTAAAGTACGACTTCTGATCTTTCCGATGGCACCCATTCCACTTTAATAGGTCCCATGGATCCGGAGTTATTAGAGGTTAAACTTTTCTATTTACCGACTAAAACATGTTTAAATTTTTGGGGTCCTACTTGGACTTACGCCTGGAATTGGACATGGATCTTAAAGTACGACTTCTGATCTTCCGATGGCACCCATCTCACTTCAATAGGTCCCATGGATCCGGAGTTATTCGAGGTTAAACTTTTCTATTTACCGACTAAAACATGTTTAAATTTTTGGGTCCTACTTGGACCTTACGTCTTGAATTGGACATGGACCTTAAAGTACGACTTCTGATCTTTCCGATGGCACCCATTTCACTTCAATAGGTCCCATGGATCCGGAGTTATTAGAGATTAAACATTTCTATTTACCGACATGTGCTAGCAGCACGATTAGGGTTGCCAGGTAATTTTATTTTGGCGCGATCTGAAAGTATGGCCTCAGACCTTTCCAATGACAGCCATTTCATTTTAATAGGTCCCATGGATCGGGAGTTATAAGCGTTTAAAAATTTTTGTTTTTCGAAATTTGCTTGCTGCTTGATTCTGTTGGCCTGGTATTTGAAAAAATTTGGATGAGAATTTTGCATAGAAAAACTGTTTGTATGTGTGGGTGAATAAATATTATTTTACACTTTTTAACGCTTTTAAAGCAAAATTTTCGGGTCATACTTCGACTTACGCTTGGACTTGGACATGGATCTTAAAGTACGAGTTCTAATCTTTCCGATGGCACCCATTCCACTTTAATAGGTCCCATGGATCCGGAGTTATTAGAGGTTAAACTTTTCTATTTACCGACTAAAACCAGTTTTACAATTTCATGTTTAAATTTTTGGAGTCCTACTTGGACTTACGCCTGGAATTGGACATGGACCTTAAAGTACGACTTCTGATCTTTCCGATGGCACCCATCTCACTTCAATAGGTCCCATGGATCCGGAGTTATTCGAGGTTAAACTTTTCTATTTACCGACTAAAACATGTTTAAATTTTTGGGGTCCTACTTGGACCTACGTCTTGAATTGGACATGGACCTTAAGTACGATGGCACCCATTCTCACTTCAATAGGTCCCATGGATCCGGAGTTATTAGAGATTAAACATTTCTATTTACCGACATGTGCTAGCAGCACGATTAGGGTTGCCAGGTAATTTTATTTTGGCGCGATCTGAAAGTATGGCCTCAGACCTTTCCAATGACAGCCATTTCATTTTAATAGGTCCCATGGATCGGGAGTTATAAGCGTTTAAAAATTTTTGTTTTTCGAAATTTGCTTGCTGCTTGATTCTGTTGGCCTGGTATTTGAAAAAATTTGGATGAGAATTTTGCATAGAAAAACTGTTTGTATGTGTGGGTGAATAAATATTATTTTACACTTTTTAACGCTTTTAAAGCAAAATTTTCGGGTCATACTTCGACTTACGCTTGGACTTGGACATGGATCTTAAAGTACGAGTTCTAATCTTTCCGATGGCACCCATTCCACTTTAATAGGTCCCATGGATCCGGAGTTATTAGAGGTTAAACTTTTCTATTTACCGACTAAAACCAGTTTTACAATTTCATGTTTAAATTTTTGGAGTCCTACTTGGACTTACGCCTGGAATTGGACATGGACCTTAAAGTACGACTTCTGATCTTTCCGATGGCACCCATCTCACTTCAATAGGTCCCATGGATCCGGAGTTATTCGAGGTTAAACTTTTCTATTTACCGACTAAAACATGTTTAAATTTTTGGGGTCCTACTTGGACTTACGTCTTGAATTGGACATGGACCTTAAAGTACGACTTCTGATCTTTCCGATGGCACCCATTTCACTTCAATAGGTCCCATGGATCCGGAGTTATTAGAGATTAAACATTTCTATTTACCGACATGTGCTAGCAGCACGATTAGGGTTGCCAGGTAATTTTATTTTGGCACGATCTGAAAGTATGGCCTCAGACCTTTCCAATGACAGCCATTTCATTTTAATAGGTCCCATGGATCGGGAGTTATAAGCGTTTAAAAATTTTTGTTTTTCGAAATTTGCTTGCTGCTTGATTCTGTTGGCCTGGTATTTGAAAAAATTTGGATGAGAATTTTGCATAGAAAAACTGTTTGTATGTGTGGGTGAATAAATATTATTTTACACTTTTTAACGCTTTTAAAGCAAAATTTTCGGGTCGTACTTCGACTTACGCTTGGACTTGGACATGGATCTTAAAGTACGAGTTCTAGTCTTTCCGATGGCACCCATTTCACTTTAATAGGTCCCATGGATCCGGAGTTATTCGAGGTTAAACTTTTCTATTTACCGACTAAAACCAGTTTTACAATTTCATGTTTAAATTTTTGGGGTCCTACTTGGACTTACGCCTGGAATTGGACATGGACCTTAAAGTAAAGTACGACTTCTGATCTTTCCGATGGCACCCATCTCACTTCAATAGGTCGCATGGATCCGGAATTATTCGAGGTTAAACTTTTCTATTTACCGACTAAAACATGTTTAAAAATTTGGGGTCCTACCTGGACTTACGTCTTGAATTGGACATGGACCTTAAAGTACGACTTCTGATCTTTCCGATGGCACCCATTTCACTTCAATAGGTCCCATGGATCCGGAGTTATTAGAGATTAAACATTTCTATTTACCGACATGTGCTAGCAGCACGATTAGGGTTGCCAGGTAATTTTATTTTGGCGCGATCTGAAAGTATGGCCTCAGACCTTTCCAATGACAGCCATTTCATTTTAATAGGTCCCATGGATCGGGAGTTATAAGCGTTTAAAAATTTTTGTTTTTCGAAATTTGCTTGCTGCTTGATTCTGTTGGCCTGGTATTTGAAAAAATTTGGATGAGAATTTTGCATAGAAAAACTGTTTGTATGTGTGGGTGAATAAATATTATTTTACACTTTTTAACGCTTTTAAAGCAAAATTTTCGGGTCGTACTTCGACTTACGCTTGGACTTGGACATGGATCTTAAAGTACGAGTTCTAATCTTTCCGATGTTGGCACCCATTGCCACTTTAATAGGTCCGAGCTTAATTGGATCGCGGAAGTGTGTGTTATTAGAGTTACTTTTGCTACATTTACCGACTAAAACCAGTTTTACAATTCATGTTAAATTTTGAGTCTAATTACGCCTGAATTTGGACCTTAAGGACGTCTACTTCCGATGGCACCTTACGACGCCTTGAGTTATTCAGGTTAACTTTGTCTATTTACCGACTATAAAGTCCTACTGCGACTCTTGAATTGGACATGGTAAAGTACGACTTTGATCTTCCGATGGCACCCATCTCACTTCAATAGGTCCCATGGATCCGGAGTTATTCGAGGTTAAACTTTTCTATTTACCGACTAAAACATGTTTAAATTTTTGGGGTCCTACTTGGACCTACGTCTTGAATTGGACATGGACCTTAAAGTACGACTTCTGATCTTTCCGATGGCACCCATCTCACTTCAATAGGTCCCATGGATCCGGAGTTATTAGAGATTAAACATTTCTATTTACCGACATGTGCTAGCAGCACGATTAGGGTTGCCAGGTAATTTTATTTTGGCGCGATCTGAAAGTATGGCCTCAGACCTTTCCAATGACAGCCATTTCATTTTAATAGGTCCCATGGATCGGGAGTTATAAGCGTTTAAAAATTTTTGTTTTTCGAAATTTGCTTGCTGCTTGATTCTGTTGGCCTGGTATTTGAAAAAATTTGGATGAGAATTTTGCATAGAAAAACTGTTTGTATGTGTGGGTGAATAAATATTATTTTACACTTTTTAACGCTTTTAAAGCAAAATTTTCGGGTCATACTTCGACTTACGCTTGGACTTGGACATGGATCTTAAAGTACGAGTTCTAATCTTTCCGATGGCACCCATTCCACTTTAATAGGTCCCATGGATCCGGAGTTATTAGAGGTTAAACTTTTCTATTTACCGACTAAAACCAGTTTTACAATTTCATGTTTAAATTTTTGGAGTCCTACTTGGACTTACGCCTGGAATTGGACATGGACCTTAAAGTACGACTTCTGATCTTTCCGATGGCACCCATCTCACTTCAATAGGTCCCATGGATCCGGAGTTATTCGAGGTTAAACTTTTCTATTTACCGACTAAAACATGCTTAAATTTTTGAGGTCCTACTTGGACTTACATCTTGAATTGGACATGGACCTTAAAGTACGACTTCTGATCTTTCCGATGGCACCCATTTCACTTCAATAGGTCCCATGGATCCGAAGTTATTAGAGATTAAACATTTCTATTTACCGACATGTGCTAGCAGCACGATTAGGGTTGCCAGGTAATTTTATTTTGGCACGATCTGAAAGTATGGCCTCAGACCTTTCCAATGACAGCCATTTCATTTTAATAGGTCCCATGGATCCGGATTACAAGCTTTATAACCTTAGTTTGCAAACCGGGAGAATGGGCGTTTTAAGGAAGTTTTGATCAATGTTAGTAACGTCACATCACAGTTGCAAATTGATGCCTTTAAGACGGTTGTTCTGGTGGTTTTTGCTGTGACTCTTGATCATTTTTTAATGAAGGTCTTCAAAACCTATAACGAAAAAAAAAAGTATAGGAGTTAAAAATATAAATAAATATTAATGAGAATTGTCCGCATCTGGAAAAAACTTGGAAAAAAAGTAAAAACTTGCTGAAGTCCTAAGTTGAAAGATTTTATTTTTATTGTTGAATTTGATCAATCAAAAATATTATTTTTCAAAATTTAAGATAATAATATAGTGTAGAAAATTTAAAAAAAAAGAGATGTGGATTATTAAATATAAGTAGATTTTAATTATTTGAGTTAAATAACCACAAAATATTATTATTAAATATATAATTATTGATAAAATTTTATCTATAGGTTTAAGTATTTTTTATAACATTTAAGATTAAACTTAAATATTTAAGCAAAAATTAAGAGAGAAAACAAAAGAATAAAAAGAAAGGAAGAAATAAAGAAATAGTTAAACTAAGTTTTTATATTTAAATGGTTAAACATTTAAAAAGAACCTAAACACTGAAGACAAAAATTAAAAAATAATTCATTATACTATTTCATACATCAACAATTAATTTATTTACTGTTCTGTAAACCTTTGAAAGCCCCACTTTCAAATTAAAAAAAAAAGAAAATTATCATAAATGTGTATTAAACAAATATGAATTATTTTTAAAATAAATTATTAATAATTAATAAACCATTTATATAAATAGTATCAAATTAATAACTAAGAATTTACATAAAAAAACAAAAAAAAAAATTAAAAAATAATTACATTCATTTAAAAAATAAAAATCTTTAACATTTTAAAATTAAAAATAAAAATAAAATTAAAATTAAAGAGAAAAAGAAAAACAAAATACATTATATATTATATAAACTACTTACATACACAAATTACATATACATACACAAACAACTTATATGCATAAGTTAAATATATTATGTATACCTACACACATACATACATTATTATTATATTATTATATATAGAGTTGACGAGAAAAAAATAAAATAAAATAAAATAAAAATCGAAAATATATATTTAAAAATAATATTAAAAGAATAAAAATAAAAAATAAAAAAAAATTTAATTTAAAATAACATTTAAACATGTGACTTTTCTGAAATTATCAGCAACTATTCATAGCAATAAAAACTAAAAAATTTATTTAAATATTTAAAAAATTTTGAAATATGATTTGTTTTTCAATCATGCTGAAATACCGAAACACGAGAACCTTTAACTAGAAAAAATTTATGTTTTTTAGGCACGTTTACTTGAAATCTATTTATAGGGCCCTTAAAACTGCTAGAAAATATTGCGGCATTATTATCTCGAATCTTAATAATGTTCCGTATGGTTGAAGGCTATAGACCATGTGAATCAGAATATTTAGCAACTACTTCTCAAATGGCAAGGAATTGTAGATGAATGCCTTTGGAATTATTATGATGGAATGTTTGGGTACAAATTTGAAACAATACAACAAACATTTTATATTCGGGTACTACTAGTCAATTAGATGTGGCATTAGAAGGGGAGTTCCTTCTTTGTGATCAGTTTTAGAAAATATTATACATGATGCTGCCTTTTGTACAGACACCAATTGTAAGTAATTCTGCTTGTAAAGTTTTAACAATAAGCACGAAAAAAATTTATACGTCGCCTGTTCTGAAAGAGGCGATCAGAATTTTAAATTTTTCTAACTTGATGATTATTAACTTAATGATACCAAATGCATCTCATTTTAGATATCCAAGGCTGCTTATTTTCTGACTTCATTTCCAATTGAAAGGACAAAACTCTGTCAAAGCGTGTCCATTAGGAAGGTCTGCCCTTTGGACCATTTCATTTTCATGCTATTTTTATTATAATTACATCATTTTTATACATAAGTGGCTCTGAGTTTCTGCTATTTTTTTTCGGCACTGAAAATATGACCTCAGACCTTTGAAATGACACCCATTTCATTTTAGTAAGTCCTATGGATTCAGAGTTATAAACTTTTAAAGATTTTTGTTTACCGAAATTTGCTTGCTGCTGGATTCTGTTGGCCTGGTATTTGACAAAAACAAATGTTGGTGAAAATTTTGCATAGAAAAACTGTTTCTATGTGTGGGTGAATAAAACCTATTACTCTTTCATGTATAAATTTTTGGGGTTCTACTTGGACTTATGCCTGGAATTGGACATGGATCATAAAGTACGATTTCTGATCTTTCCGAAGGCACCCATTTCACTTTAATAGATCCCATGGATCCAGAGTTATTAGAGATGAAACATTTCTATTTACCAACAAGTGCTTGCTGCACGATTAGGGTTGCCAGGTAATTTTATTTTGGCACGATCTAAAAGTGTGGCCTCAGACCTTTCCAATGACACACATTTCATTTTAATAGGTCCCATGGATCCGGAGTTATAAGCGTTTAAAAATTTTTGTTTACCGTAATTTGCTTGCTGCTTAATTCTGTTGGCCTGGTATTTGAAAAAATTTGGATGAGAATTTTGCATAGAAAAATTGTTTGTATGTGTTGGTGAATAAATATTATTTTACACTCTTTTACTTTTTTAAAGCTAAATTTTCGGGTCGTACTTGGACTTACGTTTGGACTTGGACATGGATCTTAAAGTACGAGTTCTAATCTTTCCGATGGCGCCCTTTTCACTTTAATAGGTCCCATGGATACGGACTTATTAGGAGTAAAACTTTTCTATTTACCGACTAAAACCTATTTTACAATTTCATGTTTAAATTTTTGGGGTCCTACTTGGACTTACACTTGGGCTTGGACATGGACCTTAAAGTACGACTTTTGATCTTTCCGATGGCACCCATTTCATTTCAATAGATCAAATGGATCTGGAGTTATTAGAGATTAAACTTTTCTATTTACCGACAGGTGCTTGCTGCGCGATTAGGGTCGCCAGGTAATTTTATTTTGGCACGATCTGAAAGTATGACCTCAGACCTTTCCAATGACACCCATCACATTTCAATAGGTCCTATGGACCCAGAGTTATAAGCCTTTAAAGATTTTTGTTTACCGAAATTTGCTTGCTGTGTGATTCTGTTGGCCTGGTATTTGACAAAAAATGTTGACAAGAATTTTGATTGGTAAGAAAAAGATTTGTGTGTGAGCGCTGATTATATAATACAACTCTTTTACACGTTCAAAGTCCTGGCCATTTTCTTTCGAACTTTATGAGGCATTTAAACATGCAAAGTTTACTTTGACAAAGTCCTTGTGTTTACGACAGACTGCGGGTAATTTTTTTTTTAATTCACCTTTTCCAGGCAAACACATACTAGCGTCACTTACATAGGTGTAACTACAGTATCCATGCAGAAGCTGGTGACTAATCTCTCACTAATTCAGTTCATGATTTTTATTTAATTAATTAAATTTCAAATAAAATTGAACAAATTGTGGAGTTATTTGCACGAGTGTATATACTTTGTATTCATGTGAAATTAGTGGTCCTTATACCAATTTATTTGAAAAAAGAAAATGTTCTCACGTTTGGTATGTTAGTTGAAAACACAAATACGTTTATTATTTTAGCAGGGTGCAGTATTATTATTTTAGCGGTGCTATATTTATATTTAAGCGACGTTAAAACAAAAATCGAAATTTAAAAATTAATTCTGTTCAAAAATTATTTCGAATAGATAGTCCAAATAATGTTGACAACGCTAAGAATTTTTATGAAATCCAAAGAGTGTTTTACACAGAGTTTGGATGCAGGATTTCCATTCAAGCCGTCGACCAAAGGTATGAAGCTGGGATTTCCTGTTCTTTCCATGTTAGGCGGCACATGTTTAAACACAGGTTGTGAAGGACGAAAAAAATTCCAAGATAAAGGTGAACCATCAAATGTTTTTAAAGCCTCAAAATGTTTAAACTGTTGGAAATATAAAATACTTGAAATTATTGTATAATAACACTGTGCACCACAAAAAAAATATGGCAGATTGATTGCTTCATGGAGCAATACTATTTGAAATATAGGCCAAAAGAGATTTGAATCTATAGATAGAGACATGAATAGCGATTGACTCTAAAGAGTAGAGTAGGATTAGAGGTTGAAAATAGAAAAAAAAAGAATAAGAAATAGAACAGAATACTGTGGTATCTTGAATGTAAATGTAATTCGGATAGTTTTTCTTCACTAACACTTTCCTGCCTAACATTTTTATCTGTTTACAAATTTCGAAAGAGATTTGTATTCATTAAAGGGATTTCAACAAATAAATTTTATATCTGACAGTCTTCGATTATTTTGTGCAAAAAATGATTTTTTTTTCAAACTTACCGTTTCCATTGAGATTTCAATATGATCGATTAAATCCATCCATATAACATCTTCAGTACAATCTGGAACCATTAGAGATCCAACATAAGAATAATATGCCTTTAAATCCGTTGTTAAATAACCACCCAACGTGGACATTGTATGGCGGGGTAGGGTGAATGTCTTAAAAGGTTCACGTATGTTTACCAAACCTTTGGACAAATGCCAAAAGGATTCATACACGGTACTGGTTATCTAAAATGTACACACTCTCATTAGACAACATCAAATAGATTTATTTTGGTAATAAAATTTGGTTTTGTTTTTGCCTTACCCTTAAACTAGCTGCTATTGCGGCTACGCCAAACTGTTCAAGACGTGCTTCCTCAAAACTGGTATAATTTGTATTAAAAAAAATTACATGCAATTCCATGTCAACTTCACTATCTTTATGCCTGTAGAATTCGAATTGCTGCAATTGATATGTGGCTGCAATCTGAAGAGGCCCTGCGGCTATAGTGGGCACATCATTTTCAAATGTCATTTGCACTACTACTGTGTGGCCATTATTAAATATCGTAGTCGTCAATGGGAATTCCCACAATCCCTCAAATTTTAGCTCCGGAAAGGTAGAATCAATTACTTCCATATCGTCTAAATTGATGGAATTTTCATGTTTACCCGAACATCGATTGACGCCGTTGTTGCCAATGTTAGCGGTGGATGCTGTTGTAAGAATAATGAAATATTTTATTTCGCATCTATTATTTCGATCAATTCAATATCAATATAAAAAAATGGTTAGAATCTTGAAAAAATGTTTAAAAATTTTTTTGATTTACAATCTCAGTGTCATGTCAACGAGATCACCTAATATGCCTAAGAAGCCACTTTACTAGTTCGATTACTACTCCTCTATAGTAGCTACAAATTTTTAATTTGATAGTATAAGGTGTAGAAAGAGAAAACCATTAGTTTAGCTTCTAACTATAGGCTTTATATTAACATTGTGGGTATTATCCCCTCTAAATCGTAAATGCACAATTTAGTTTAGCAACTTACAAACAGAGATTAAAAAATACTGTTAAAATCGATTTTTACATCGGAAAAATTAATTACCAAAGGCAGGCTATTAGATGGATTTGTAAACCCTTCTATTTAAAATTCAGAAGCTTACAACGAATCACTCCCGATATACTAGGTTAATATTATGAAACAAAATTTATCTTTTCTTGACCAAAACTGTGAGTTGACATATTAGGCCGAACCGTACTATGCAGCAGATTGTAGGTGAAACCTAAGAAATATTATCAGTATTTACTAGACTACCGCAACTTTTGATACGAATTATTTAATTTATCTGTTGGAAGCTTAATAGATTTCTTGATTAATTAATTACACGTTATAACGGGTGTTGCTTTACTCATTTAGATTTCGAAAATTGTTTTTTAATCACTAATAATAATAATTATGTTGCCTTTCAGTAACTGGTTTGCACAAGAGAGTGTGGAATTATCCAAACAAAAAATGGTGTAGTAGGTCAAGATTTTTTTTGCATGATCTGGACGGCCAGTGGATTACTCTTCAAAATGCGAGCTTGCATGCTCCACAAACAACCTTCTCAATAGGTTCTCTGTATCACGAGCCGTCAACTCGGCAGTAATTAATTTCCGCTAGCTAAAAGCTTCATGGCTGAAGAGAATGTTTTGATAGGGGGAATTTTAATAATAAAATTTCAAATTACGCAAATTCTCACACCACTTATGTTGTGTGTGTTAATTTTATACAGACGTAGCGGGACCTACAGTTTAAAGTCGACTCCGAATAACAGATTTTTGAGAAACTTTTCAAGAAGAGAAAGAGAAGAAATCGCCGAAAAAATACTTTTTGTATTTTATATTTTGATGTCTGGCTTTACGTCTAATAAGCCAGCACACTACCTGCTAGACCACGGCAACCTCATGTATAAAATTAACAAGCACTACAGACAGTATTTCCTCGATTTACGTCGTCTCGATTGACGTCGTCAAAAAATTTCTTCTCCCTTCAACTTCGATTTGCGTCATCATTCGATTTACGTCGCTTCTGTTGCTTATAAACAAAGTCAGGGGAATTCCCTCTTAAAAAAAATTCAATACATAGAATACAAATTAATAAAAATAATATAAAATGTACAGAAACAAATGGAACTGATAGTAGGAGTTATTTCAAATTCGATTTCCGTCGTTTCGATTTACGCCGTCTTTTTCCGGAACATTCTAGGACGTAAATCGAAGGAATACTGTAAGAGAAACTAGGTAATAATTCGGACTAAATGGTTGTAATGATCAATTATGTATATATGTATGTATTAAATAAAATATATAAAATTATTTAGTATAAAATAAAACTGAATCGTAACACTTTGCGGCATGTCAAACATTTTTTAACATTTTTTTTAACGTAAATGTTAAGTGTACAAAGAAATTTGAAAGTATTTCCTTTTATTTAAATTTGATAAAAAAAACCAATAAGTTTAAATTAAATTCAAAAAATGTTTTAAGTTTTTTTGGATAATAAACGGAATGAAAGGAAATGGTAATGTGCGTGTATGATTGTACTCACCGCAAGCAATTAAATTGAATAAAACTAACAATGTTACTGTCAAATACAGAATATTGAACATTATGTTTCTTTGTGGGGGTGCGTATGTATTTTTTTTCCTTTTTTAATTAATTTGTGTTAATTTTTTTAACACTTTTTTATTTGTTTTAAATTTCGTAATATTTTTATTCGTTTATTATTAATTTGTTAGTTTTTTTTTATTGAAAATAAAAATTAAAATTTTAGTTTTTTATGGTTTAATTGCTTAATAACCTCAAAAAATAAGCAAAGAAAATGTATTGTTTGCCAATTCAAACACTCAAATAACGAATGATATACTAGACTTTCATAAAAAAACAACTTTGTGTAAATTAAAGCCTATAAAATAGATACAAATAGAAAGCGATCAACTAATTAACTTTGTAATTAATGGGAATATTGCATTTCATTTCATAATCATACTTTAGCGTCGAAGGTAGTAATTTATGGCGGCTTTTACAATTGAAAACAAAAAATGATGATGTTAACCATACATGGGCATACTGCATTAAATAAATATTGCATTAAAAATTTGAAATTTGCAGTAACCAGTAAAATTTTACTCGTTACTGAAAAAATTGCAGTAAAAAATCATAAGCCAATTTGTAATCAGTATCGCTCTCTAACAATCGCTTTAGTTTACAAAAATTTCCACTTAAATTGCTGAAAATATTTTCAAAATCGTTTCCATTTGCTAGTGGATTTTTACTCGTTTCTTAAATATTGCAGTAACCAGTAAAATTTTACTCGTTACTAAAAAAATTGCAGTAACTAGTAAAATTTTAATCATTACTGCAATTTTTTCAGTAATGAGTAAAATTTTACTGCTTACTGCTATACATTCTGCGTTAAAAATATAGTGCAGTGTGCCCAAGTATGATATTAACCCATTAGATCTTTAAAACCAAAAAAAATACTTAATTGTGTTAAAATATATTTTATTAGGATCCACCTTTGGGTACAGTCCCAAAACCCAACCGGGTACACCAGTATCTATGCTTACTAAACAACACTTTTCTATTTTTTTTTATATATTTTTCGTTATTGTAACGCAGTATTTCATATGAAGGCGTTGTTGACTAGTGGCTGGAAATTAAAGAAATGCAAACCTTTTGAACGGGTTTGTGTGATTTCTTAATTTTCTTGTTGAATTATTTTTATTATCAAAGCTTTTTCATAATTTCTTTACCCATATTTAGAGTCGAGGACCTAAACCACTTTACACTTTATTAAACTAAAGTCGTAATTTAAACATATGTATGTATAACACAAACAATTGGTCGCTACAAATCTTCAGTCAGGATTACGAACTACTTTTTCACACCACTTATGTTCTGTGTCTTAATTTTATTAATGACGTGGCGGGGCCTACAATTTAAAGTCGGCTCCGAACAGTAGAAATTTTACATCGCAGTTTTACTTTACTCTCAGAGTTTTTACCAGAAATATGCCGATAGGTAGTTGCTGAAGAAATATTTTTCATATTTCATTTTGTTGGAGATATCTGACTTGGGGTTTAACCCGATGCGTTACATCTATAAGCCAACACACTATCTACTGGACTACAGTGACTACTAGACTACATTGTTTTACTTACCACGTTTAATATGGAGATTGAATGACACCACAAACCACGCGATAATCTATTAGAACTTGCATTTGCAATAGCACGATAGTTTTCTCGAAGTAACTTAACCTGTGACTCACAGTAGCATCATATGATGTTGGGCGTTTTTCTGTATGTTGCACCTACGCAAACATAATAAATAAATTAAATTTAATATTCAAATTTAAAATTACTAAATAACTTACTCTGAAGCTTTATTGTGCAGCAGCCTCTAAACTTCCATTACTGATGATGTGCCTCACAGTAGCATCATATCTTGGAACATTTACTGTCTCTGGCATCTACGCAAACATAATAAATAAATTAAAATTAATATTTAAATTTAAAACTACATACTCTGGAACTTTATTGGGCAGCAGCCTCGAAACTTCCATTATTGATGATGTGTTACGCAATAGCATCATATATTGGACATTTTTCGGTTTGTTGTACCTACATATGGACTTACAATATGTAAAACTATTTTGTATTTTGTTTTATTAAAACTAAATTTATAGAAATAATTTCAATTTTCTTGTATGTTTCACTACATTTTTATTTTAACGAATAATTAACTTGAATTTACAGTAAAAAATCCGAATTTTTTTTACAATTCCTTGAGTATATAAAAGAGTATTAAATTTAAATGAGAATATTTAACTTAAATACAGATATTTATTATATACAAATAAATTATAGCGTTTAATAATGAAATTAATAAATATTTAAATAACAAACATTCCCCAGCATAAGTTTGTTTCAATAAAATCATTTAAAAAAAAAAATTGTTTTAAGTGTTGCAGGCTATCTATTGAAAACATGATTAAAATTCAAATGAAAGCACTTGAAGGAATAAAACCTCATGAGCGTTCAGTTAGTTCCGAGTTTGAGTTTTATTCGGTAAAAATTACTAAACAAACTTGCACTCACTAGTAACATTAAAACGATATTTATAATTGGGTTCTGTGGAATTCTAGCTGGGTCTTGAACTGGAAAATGACAACATCATAGTACTAAAAATCTTTATATGGTGCTAATTTGGCTCTGCGTTTTAATATGACATTCTTGAACTAATTTACATCACAAGTCACAAATGCATATATCCAAGGCTGCTTATTTTCTGACTTCATTTCGAATTGTAAGGACAAAACTGTATGTCAAAGTCTGTCCATTAGGAAGGTCTGGCCTTTTGAACATTTCATTAACATTCCATTTCATGTTATTTTTATTATAATTACACCACTTTTATACATAAGTGGCTCTGAGTTTCTGCTAATTTTTTTTTCGGCGCTGAAAGTATAACCTCAGACCTTTCCAATGACACCCATTTCATTTTAATATGTCCTATGGATTCAGAGTTATAAACTTTTAAAGATTTTTGTTTACCGAAATTTGCTTGCTGCTGGATTCTGTTGGCCTGGTATTTGACAAAAACAAATGTTGGTGAATATTTTGCATAGAAAAACTTTTCTATTTACCGACTAAAACATGTTTAAATTTTTAGGGTCCTACTTCGACTTACGCCTGTAATTGAACATGGACATTAAAATACGACTTCTAATGGCACCCATTTCACTTTATTAGGAAAATTTTATTTTTAATTCAGCTTTTCCAGACAAATACATACTAACGTCACTTACATAGGTGCAACAACAGTATCCATGCAGAAGCTGGTGACTAATCTCTCACTAATTCAGTTCATTTTTTTTATTTAATTAATTAAATTTCAACTAAAACTGAACAAATTGTGGAATTATTTGCACGAGTGTACATACTTTGTATTCATGGTAAATTTTGCGGTCCTTATACCAATTTATTTGAAAAAAGAAAATGTTCTCACGTTTGGTATGTTAGTTGAAAACACAAAAACGTTTATTATTTTAGCAGGGTGCAGTATTATTATTTTAGCGGTGCTATATTTTTATTTAAGCGCTGTTAAAATAAAAATCGAAATTTAAAAATTAATTCTGTTCAAAAATTATTTCGAATAGATAGTCCAAATAATGTTGACAACGCTAAGAATTTTTATGAAATCCAAAGAGTGTTTTACACAGAGTTTGGATGCAGGATTTCTATTCAAGCCGTCGACCAAAGGTATGATGTCGTGATTTAGTGTTATTTCTGTGCTAGCGTATTCCATAGGCGGCACATATTTAAACACTTGAGGATTTTGTAAAGGTTGTGAAGTCCAAGATAAAGGTGAACCATCAAGTGTTTTTAAAGCCTCAAAATGTTTAAACTGTTGGAAATATAAAATACTTGAAATTATTGTATAATAACACTGTGCACCACAATACTATTCGAAATATAGGCCAAGAGAGATTTGAATCTATAGATAGAGACATGAATAGCGATTGAGGCAAAGAGTAGACTAGGATTAGAGGTTGAAAATAGAAAAAAACGATTAGAAATAGAACAGAATACTGTCGTATCTTGAATGTAAATGTAATTCGCATAGTTTTTTTCACTAACACTTTCCTGCCTAACATTTTTATCTGTTTCCGAAAGAGATTTGTATTCATTAAAGGGATTTCAACAAATAAATTTTATATCTGACAGCGTTAGATTATTTTGTGCAAAAAATGTTTTTTTTTCAAACTTACCGTTTCCATTGAGATTTCAATATGATCGATTAAATCCATCCATATAACATCTTCATTACAATCTGGAACCATTAGAGATCCAACATAAGAATAATATGCCTTTAAATCCGTTGTTAAATAACCACCCAACGTGGACATTGTATGACGAGGTAGAGTGAATGCCTTAAAAGGTTCACGTATGTTTACCAAACCTTTGGACAAATGCCAAAAGGCTTCATACACGGTACTGGTTATCTAAAATGTACACATTCTCATTAGACAACATCAAATAGATTTATTTTGGTAATAAAATTTGATTTTGTATTTGCCTTACCCTTAAACTAGCTGCTATTGCGGCAACACCAAACTGTTCTAGACGTGCTTCCTCAAAACTGGTATAATTTGTATTAAAAAAAATTACATGCAATTCCATGTCAACTTCACTATCTCTATGCCTGTAGAATTCGAATTGTTGGAATTGATATGTGGCGGCACTCTGAAGAGGCCCTGCGGCTATAGTGGGTACATCATTTTCAAATGTCATTTGCACTACTACTGTGTGGCCCTTATTAAATATCGTAGTCGTCAATGGGAATTCCCTCAATCCCTTAAATTTTAGCTCCGGAAAGGTAAACTCAATTACTTCAATATCTTCTGAATTGATGGGATTTGCATGTTTACCCGAACATCGATTGACACCGTTGTTGCCAATGTTTACTGTGTATGCTGTTGTAAGAATAATGAAATATTTTACTTCGCATCTATTATATTGACCAATTCAACATCAATATAAAAAAATGGTTAGAATTTAAAAAAAATGTAAACATTTTTTGATTTACAATCTCAGTGTCATGTCAACGAGATCACCTAAAATGCCTAAGAAGTAGCTATAGTAGCTACAAATTTTAAATTTGATAGTATAAGGTGTAGTAAAGAGAAAACCATTATTTTAGCTCCTAACTATAGACTTCATATTAACTAAATCGTAAATGCACAATTCAGTTCAGCAACTTACAAACAGTGATGAAAAAATACTGTTAAAATCGATTTTCACATTGTTATCGGAAAAATTAATTACCAAAGGCAGGCTATTAGACGGATTTGTAAACCCTTCCATTTAAAATTCAGAAACTTTCGACGAATCACTCCCAAAAAAAATTAATCTTTTCTTGACCAAAACTGTGAGTTGACATATTAGGCCGAACTGTACTATGCAGCAGATTGTAGGTGAAACCTATGAAACATTATCAGTATCTACTAGACTACCGCAACTTTTGATACGAATTATTTAATTTATCTGTTGGAAGCTTAATAGATTTCTTGATTAATTAATTACATGTTATAACGGGTGCATTTTTACTCATTTAGACTTCGAAAATTGGTTTTTGATCACTAATTATAATTATGTTGCCTTTCAGTGACTGGTTTGCACAAGAGAGTGTGGAATGATCCATACAAAAAATGGTCTAGTGGGTCCAGAAATTGCATGATCTGGACAGTCCATTGGCCTGCTTCAAAATGCGAGCATTCATGCTCACTAAATAGGTTCCTCGATAGATTCTCTGTATCACGAGCCTTCAACTGGTCAGTAACTAAGTTGCGCTCGCTAAGAGCTTCATGGCTGAAGAGAATGTTTTAATAGGAGCAACAGCATGAATTTTGATAATAAAATTTCATAATTCGTTAGTGTATTTCGTTTGTTAGTCAATTTACGATGAATCTATGCCTTATTTAACATTTCTGGCATTGCCACATGTCACGAATCGTTTTTGATACTAAAAAACCAAATACCGCGAAACATAGTAAAAAATAAAGTCGTTGTAATGGCCTATATATCTCTGAAAAAGTTCTGACAAAAACTCTTAGAGTAAATAAATCGGATTGGGCTTTAAACTATAAGTCCTGCCACTCATTTTTTTTTTTTTTTTATAAAGCCAGCACTCTGGGGATGGCCCCTACTTATGCAGTGCATTGTGCTGGTTTAGAAAAGGTGGAAAGAGGGACGATGCGAATGGTAAGGAAACGAGTTGCTGCTGATGACTACAAAATGGCCAGTGCTATACCTTCACCATTAGACAGTCTACAGACAATCGTCCCCAAGAGGCCCGCAAATTCTCACACCACTTATGTTGTGTGTGTTAATTTTATACAGACGTTGCGGGACCTACAGACTCCCAGCGACAGATTTTTGAGAAACTTTTCAAGAAGAGAAAGAGAAGAAATCGCTGAAAAAATACTTTTTGTATTTTTTATTTTGATGTCTGACTTTACGTCTAATAAGCCAGCACACTACCTGCTAGACCACGGTGACCTCATGTATAAAATTAACAAACACCACAGACAGTATTTCCTCGATTTACGTCGTCTCGATTGACGTAGTCAAAAAATTTTTTCTCCCTTCAACTTCGATTTGCGTCATCATTCGATTTACGTCGCTTCTGTTGCTTATAAACAAAGTCAGGGGAATTCCCTCTTAAAAAAAATTCAATACATAGAATAAAAATTTAATAAAAAAAATGTGAAATGTACAGAAACAAATGGAACTGATAGTATGAGTTATTTGAAATTCGATTTCCGTCGTTTCGATTTACGCCGCCTTTTTCCGGAACATTCTAGAACGTAAATCGAAGGAATACTGTAAGTGGTGGGAGAAACTAGGCAATAAACCTGACTAAAGGGTTATAATGATCAATTATGTATATATGTATGTGTTAAATAAAATATATAAAATTATTTAGTATAAAATAAAACTGAATCGTAACACCTTGCGGCATGTCAAAAATTTTTTTAACATTTTTTTTTTAACGTAAGTGTTAAGTGTACAAAGAAATTTGAAAGTATTTCCTTTTATTTAAATTTGATAAAAAAAACCAACAAGTTTAAATTAAGTTAAAAAAATGTTTTAAGTTTTTTTGGGGTAATAAACGGAATGAATAAAAATGGTAATGTGCGTGTATGATTGTACTCACCGCAAGCAATTAAATTGAATAAAACTAACAATGTTACTATCAAATACAGAATATTGAACATTATTTTTCTTTGTGGGGGTGCGTATGTATTTTTTCCTTTTTTAATTAATTTGTGTTAATTTTTTTAACACTCTTTTTATTTGTTTTAAATTTCGTAATATTTTTATTCGTTTGTTAGTTTTTTTTTATTGAAAATAAAAATTAAATTTTTAGGTTTTTATGGTTTAATTGCTTAATAACTCCAAAAAATAAGCAATGAAAATGTATTGTTTGCCAATTCAAACATTCAAATAACGAATGATATACTAGACTTTCATAAAAAAACAACTTTGTGTAAATTAAAGCCTATAAAATAGATACAAATAGAAAGCGATCAACTAATTAACTTTATAATTAATGGGAATATTGCATTTCATTTCATAATCATACTTTAGCGTCGAAGGTAGTAATTTATGGCGGCTTTTACAATTGAAAATAAAAAATTATGATGTCAACCTATATTAGATTAAAAAAAAATTACTTTATTGTGTTAAAATATATTTTATTAGGATCTGCCTTAAAATAAAATATGTTTGTGGGGCTATACCTAACCGGGTACACCAGTATTTATGCTTACCAAGCAACACTTTTGTAAATTTTTTATATATTTTGATACAGTAACGATCGCAATATTTTCTATAAAGGCGTTGTTGACTAGTGGCTAGAAATTAAAGAAATGCAAACCATTTGAACGTTTTGTGCGGTTTCTTAATTACATTGTTGAATTATTTTTATTACCAAAGGTTTTAAATTCTTTACCCATATTTAGAGTCGAGAACCTAAACACCAGCTGCTGTTTGTAGGCGCCTAAAAATCCGAATTATTAAATACTTTTAGTCGATCGATGAAAAGTCTCTGTTTGTTTACACCTTATCAAATTAAAGACGTAATTTAAACAAACATACACAATTGGTCATTACAACCCTTCATTTAGGATTACGACCTATTTTTTCACATCACTTACGCTGTGTGTATTCATTTTATACATGACGTGGTGGGACCTAAAGTTTAAATTCGACTGCGAAGAATAGAGTTTTAAGCAACTTTACATCGCAATTTTACTTTACACTCAGAGTTTTTGCCAGAAATATGCTGATAGTTAATCTCTGAAGAAATATTTTTCATATTTCATTTTGTTGTGGTTTGACCCGATCCGTTGCATATATAAGCTAACATACTACCTACTGGTCTACAGTGACTAATAGACTACATTGTTTTACTTACCACGTTTAACATGGAGATTGAATGACACCACAAACCAGATGATGACCTATGGAACTTCCATTTGCAATAACACGATAGTTTTCTCTAAGTAAATTAACCTGGAACTTTATTGTGCAGCAGCCTCGAAACTTTAATTATTGATGATGTGCCTCACAATAGCATCATATGATGTTGGACGTTTTTCTGTATGTTGCACCTACGCAAACATAATAAATAAATTAAATTTAATATTAAAATTTAAAATTACTAAATAACTTACTCTGGAGCTTTATTGTGCAGCAGCCTCTAAACTTCCATTACTGATGATGTGCCTCACAGTAGCATCATATCTTGGAACTTTTACTGTCTCTGGCATCTACGCAAACATAATAAATAAAATTAATATTTAATTTAAAACTACTAAATAACTTACTCTGGAACTTTATTGTGCAGCAGCCTAGAAACTTCCATTATTGATGTGTTACACAATGGCATCATATATTGGACATTTTTCTGTCTGTTGTACCTACATATGGATTTACAATATGTAAAAGTATTTTGTATTTTGTTTTATTAGAACAAAATTTATAAAAATAATATCAATTTTACTGTGTGTTTCACTACATTTTTATTTTAACAAATAATTGACTTGAATTTACAGTAAAAAATCCAAATTTTTTTTTAGAATTCTTTGAGTATATAAAAGAGTATTAAATTTAAATGAGAATATTTAACTTAAATACAGATATTTATTATGTACAAATAAATTAAAATGTTTAATTACAAAATTAATAAATATTTAAATAACAAACATTCCCCAGCATAAGTTTGTTTCAATAAAATTATTTCCAAAAAAAAAAAAAATTGTTTTAAGTGCTGCAGGCTATCTATTGAAAACACGATTAAAATACAAATTAAAGCACTTGTAGGAATAAAACCTCATGAGCGTTCAGTTAGTTCCGAGTTTGAGTTTTATTCGGTAAAAATTATTAACCAAATTTGCACTCACTAATAACATTAAAACGCAATTGAGGTTCTGTGAAATTCTATGGAAATTCTGGAAAATGACAACATCATAGTACTAAAAATCTTTATATGGTGCTAATTTGGCTCTGCGTTTAATTATGACAGTCCTGAACTAATTTACATCACAAGTCACAAGTGGTCATCCAGTAGCTAAACAACTGGGCATTGGTCGCATGCGCACAATGAACGGTCTGACTAGTCAGCTAGCAAAAATGCAATCCTTTAGACAGGATTGAAACCTAGCTTCGGATCCGAATTACAGTTTAAAGATCTACAGTTTAAAGTCGGTTCCGAATGACAGATTTTGATATTTTGAGAAACTTTTTCATGGCAATTTTATTTTCTGTCAAGAGTTCTTTTTTGTCATGAACTTACTTACTAAATTGGTCATTACAACCATTTAGTTTGGATTACAAATTTACTAAGGCGGTGTAAATGGTATACTTCGGGGAAATGGAGAAATATTTTTTTCAGATATTCTTGAAAAAATTAAAAATTTTTACAAAATAAATTAAAAATTAAAATTAACGTTATGGTCTTACTTCATTAAACTTAATTATAATTACTTAATTTTCTAATTAATTAATTATCTATAATATAAAAAAATAACTTCTTTAACAATTTTTTAATAAGAATGAAGTCCTTTAAATACCTGTATTACAGTATATTTAAATATAATTTGATCTATTTTTGAAATTTACGTAAACAAATTAACTAAAATATGTACTGAATCCCTGCTAAAACGCTAAAGATTATGATTAAACTTGAGTAAGAATTACGGTATACATTTGCTGATGAATTATCATTCATCAAACCATTGATTAAAGGTACGTGATCTGTTATGGATGGACTATCGGGTTCAACATCGATGTCCTCACGCACAGATCTATAAACCTTGCGATTATTTAAAGGTTGTACCGGACGGAAATTGTGTGTTAAAGAGGTGCCATCAAAGGTTTTTAAATAACGAAAACGTTCAATCTGCAATAACAATATATTGACATGACATGATGTAAATAATTATGAATTAATTATCTTGTCTTACCATTTCCTCTGAAATTCCTATGGGATTAATGAAATCAATCCATATGACATCTTCACTACAGGGTGGGGTAGTCAATGAACCCACATATGTGTAGTATTGATTCAAATCAATGCCTAACAAACTGAATAAATTCAGAGATTCTGGTAAAGTTACATTGGTATGGGGTTCATGTATATGCTCCAAATGACTGGTCAACAGATCATATTCATTGCTGGTAGCATTGTTCACCTAAAATGGTAATATTTTTTAATTCTAATTTATTAATTAATTCCATTTTATTTTGTATTCTATTGTTGTTAATTGTAGTCATTAATTATTGGTATTGTACAAGCATTAAAACATGTTAGTAAAACACTTAAGGCCATAAAAAAAATAATGATTCTCCAATATAATAATTCATTTTGTATTGTAGAAAAACATGGATTTATTGAATAAAGAAATACCGAGGGTATACACAGAAATTAAATGTAAGAAAAGTAAATACAATAACCTTTAAAATTTGTAATAGAAACGCTTAAATGATCTGAATCCTTAAGAAAAATTGGATTGAAAACTCTGTTATCAGCAAAAACGCTAACAGAGTCTCATCGGTACTGAATTTTTCAAGGCTGAATTTTTCATGGTAATGAAATAGTTGAGGAATGTATTTCTAGCACACCGGCTTTAGAGAAAACTGGAATCCAAATTATAAGCTACTAACGATATCTGTATCTCTCTAAAGGAAATCTGGAATCTAAATGATAAACTACAGAGGCTCTAACGACATCTGTATATCTCTAAAACAAACTGTAATCCAAATGAAGATACGATATCAAATGGAAAAATATAAGTTTGCAACCCTTATCACCATAAGGACTGCCCCTATGCAAATTCAATATCTGAGTACATCGGGTGGAGCCATACAAGGCCATTATATTTGCGGGAATTGTGTATAGTCGGGTGCCTCTATAGAGAAGTAACAAGACATTCACTGTTTGCCCAAATATGTTCTTCTGGACAGGAGAACATCGAAATTAACCCTTTAACTGTTTATTATGTCGAGTATACTCGTCAGAGCGAAGTGGATTTTTTTTAGTAAAATGTCGAGTGTGCTCTTGATGAAAACAAAAATTGCATTCGTATTATTATTCAACATATTTACTTCAGTTGCCTGGCCCTCAAGTGTACGATATTCAATGTTGACGTTATCTTCTCTGGATGACTTCCAGGATGTACTGCTTGGTGGTAGAATGAGTATTAAATCGCATCTTTTGTGCGAATATATGATTTGGAGGGAAATCCACGAGCATTTTCTAGGCGACAATATACCAAATTAAGCTGATGCTGATGCACGTTTCTGAACTAACCATAAATATTAAATATATTTCCCCAAGGGCTGAACAAATACTCTGAACAAGCTGTGTCAATTACATTAACTTTCAAGCTCTTTAGCAGTAATTATAACAAAGACGAATAAACCCAATTACTATAATTCATATATGCTTTCTTACCTCATAAAATGCTGCCAATACCGCAATACCATCATCAGCACGTGCTGCTGCATCAATACTTTCGTATTTACTGTTGCGAAAAACGATATGCAATTCCATAGGATAGGCAATATCGTTAATACGATCCTCACTGCCTACGGTATTGTCTTCACCCCAATGAAAATGCAGCTGCTGAAATTGATATAAGCCTTTGCCCTCAAGCGGTCCTTCCGCTATGCTGGGTGCATCCTTATCGAAAGCCATTTTCACCAATACCGTATGGCCATTATTAAAGATGGTGGTGTTTATCGAAGGTTTATGAAATTCATTGAATAACATTTTCGTAAACGTACGATTTACTACATCGACATCGTTTATATTGATGGGACTTTGATGTTTACCCGAACACTGATTATAATGTTCGCTCCAGTGATCTGGGCCCATATTACCGTAATAGGTAAATTCCGATATGGAAGAGGCTGAAAAGAAATAAAGAGTAGTACATTAGAAGGTTTCAAAATGTGTGTATCATGTGTATATAGAGCTGCATTAGTAATTGCTACATTCATCAGTTCACAGAAGAAATATGTGAAGATAGAATTTCTAAATTTTGATGATTGGAGATGTATAGAGAAGGTATTATTTTGCATTAAGGCATGTAGGGAAAGTGAAATGGAAAAGTTTAGAATTTTCCTACTCTTAATTAAAATGACAGTATTACTCCTATCAGTTGAAACAAACTCAGAGTAAGAACAAAATTAGAACATTTAGTTTGTAATAATTGAAAAAGAAGTTCACAGTGTCTGTTATTCAATCGAAGATAACAAGGCGAAATTCCTCACCGAGCTCTGAAGTAAGATTTGTTACAGAATATTTTTTTTGACGGATGACGTCATTATCAAGTTTTATCGACAAATGTCATATAATTATAATAGACCTAGTCTTTCTAGCTCTTATAATAACTGGTTTGTCGAAGTCTAGCTTATTGAGAGGCAATACTTTATAATTGCCTAAATCATCAATAATTACCCTGAGAGCCATATTTAGTTGGAATAGCTATTATTTAACAATCAATTTGACAGATAATGTCCATGTAAATTGAAAAAACTTTATGTTGACGAGCGCCGAAACTATCCTCTAGTCTAAAGCATATCCTCTAGTCGTACAAGAAAGCTTGAAGATGTCGTTTGTAGTTTGCTGGTCCATCCACCCCCATGCATACATACATAATTGGCCATTACAACCCTTCAGTCTGGATTACGACCTAGCTTCTCACATCACTTATGTTGTGTGCGTTATTTTTATACATAAGTTGCGGGACCTACAGTTTAAAGTTGACTCCGAACGACAGATTTTTGAGAAACTTTTCATGGCAATTTTTACTCTCAGAGTCTTTGCCAGAAATCTGCTGAGAAGAAGTCGCCTAAGAAATATTTTTCGTTTTGATGTCTAACCTGGGATTCGAACCCGGGCCTTTTGTATAATAAGACAACACACTACCCACTATACCACGGCGACTACATACTCATACTTAAAGCAGAAATATTAATGACCCTTTTCCACCATCAAGACAATAGTGCGAAAGCACTACTTGTGAATAGAAATACCTAATATGTGAATACAAATATCCAATATACTAAATACTGTAGCATATTGATTATTTATTCTTTAAATATCCTTTAAATAATCTATCACAAGTGGTGCTTCCGCTGAATCGGTAATCAGCAGTTTCTTAAAGCTTTGGGACTTACGTTCTTCTTAAGAAAGGTACACCAAAGTTCTGGAAAATACACTTCGACAGGCGTAGATATATTATTTAAAGGATATTTAAAAGATAAATAAATGAAATGCTACAGTGTTTAACATATAGGAATGAATACTATGTTCGCTTAAGAATAATAAAAATGATATTTTTTCGTTGACTTTTTTAACTCAGTGTAAATATTTTGTAAGTTATTTTAGAGTGCCACTGAGAGAGAGTTTTTTTATTATTTAAAAAAAA
Source organism: Sarcophaga peregrina (assembly GCA_014635995.1). NCBI lineage: Eukaryota > Metazoa > Arthropoda > Insecta > Diptera > Sarcophagidae > Sarcophaga > Sarcophaga peregrina. The sequence goes on along the minus strand of CM025792.1, from coordinate 17,431,962 downwards.
AAATGAATACAATAGTCGTCACATAATATTGAAAAACAAAACAACAATTTGCTGTCGTTATCTAATCTTATTCAATGCAATTTTTATAGGCTTATTTAAGTAATTTTCCCTCATTATAAAATAATTCGTCATGAGATATCATAGAACATAAGACTGCTAGCAATTACGTACAAGCGTCATTAAGTTTCGTAGATAAAGTGCAGGCGAAAGTTTTTTTTTTGCTGTCAGACAATTAGGCCATCCAACCAATAAGTGAATTTGTTTCAATTTGTAAAAATTATTGAAAAAAAAAAAATACATTTTTACAATTAATTTCCAAGTAATTTCTATGACAAATGCATTATTTTATTGAATGACTTAAATTTAATTAAGAAATGTGAAACAAATAAGCTCTTCGAAGCCTTCAAATGGGAAACAAAAAATGGTGCGTTCGCTTAGAAGGTTGTACAGGAATAGTATGAATTAATATCCTAAAAAAGGAAGTGTTATGGATCGAATATCTATCAGCCAGTCACTCAAACTAAATTCGATTCCATGATGCCAACAAAAGAACCGTCTGCCACAGTCAAAGGAGAAGGAAATGCATTTCATTACGACAAACTCCAGTCACTTACATCGATATTAAATCGAATGAGATACTGTATTAATATGAGAGGCTCTCCATACCTTCCACACCGAACATGACACCTAGGTATATCAAGAAATCAATTCACTGTAAACAATCGACGCCATTCCATAAGCAAAGACTTTTTAGAAGCAAAAGTTCTCAATTTTTTTTAATGGATATCATATGCTTCGGTCTAAAGTAAGGTTAGCTAGTGTACCTATCCTGAAGTCTAAGGTCTTCGAAGCCTAAAATAAACCTCGTTATTACAGTAACTTTATTTGAGAGGGCTCAGGCAAAGGGGACGGAAATTGAAAGGTCAAGAACCTTTACATCAGTCATAAGCTGGGCACTGATGGACTGTGATATACTAACTGATGCAATGGCAAGTCTATAGACATGTCTTCCAAATAGACCGAGAGAATCGCAATAGGGCGATTAGTACTACTTTTTACAGTCAGGTTTACGACGTCACTTGTGCTCCGTATGTTAATTTAAATCATGAGCGGTGGAACCTATCCTATTTTAATCATTTTAAAGACAATTCTGAAAGACAGATTTTTGACAAAATTTTCTTGGCAATTTTACTTTACTCCCAGAATTTTTGTCACAAATCTGCTGAGAGGAAGTCGAGGAAGCAGTGTTAATATATGCTAAGTTTTCCCCTTTTTTTCCAAGTTTTTTTTGAGATACGAAAAAAGTTTCCATTAAATTTGTTTTCTAACAAAACAAGTTTTTTGCGACTAAAATTAAATTTAACGTTTTTTTCAGTAAATTCAGTAATAATAACACGTAATATTTACATTTTTTAATAAAATATTGTGTATTTTATTAGCCCCGGGCAAAAGAAGCAAGGAAACACAAACAGAGGGCATCGGGCCCCAGAGTTTCCTTTCAAAATGTTGGGATTTTTGTAGACATCAAGTTTTTTTTATTGTAAAAAGAGTTTTTTTTTTCAGGAAATGAAGTTTTTTAAAATAAATAAAATGGCAACGCTACAGGGAAGAAATATTTTTTCATATTTCGCTTTATTGGAGTTGTGTAACCTCGAGTTTGAGCCGAATAATAAGCCAACACACTACCTACTAGCCTACGGCGACGATTTCTTACACCGCCAGAACATACATGTATTAACAAAAGGACTTCAGTCTTCTTCTCCATCAAAATCTGGCAATACTGCACGTTCCTTTATACTACTGTACGGCGACTGAAGAAAACCCAGTTTAAATGTGGCCATCGAAGGAGCTTTGCCCTGTATCACATAAGCTGTAATCGGTCTGGCCCATTCATCAAGATTGCAATTTTCGATGATGTAACCTAGAACCTATGATGGCTTATCTTTGAATGAATTTCAGAGAACTCACTGACAAAACCGAATGATTAGATGATATACATGCTGTACTTAATTGCAGCCTTGCAGAGATTTTTAGGAAAAAGCTTATCATCTAACTAGCATTATGACCGCTTTCAATATGGCCATGACCAAGAACACACTAGTGTTCAGACAGCCTATACGAAAGTGTAATGTCGGAATCCTTAAAATGTATTCCATTACCCCTATTTTGTATAGCATTATGAAAGCGTGAAATATACCACAAGGTTCTTACCATTAACTTATAGTTCTTGAAATTATAAAACCCTCTTTGGAATACTAAAAATCAAATCTGCTGATTTTCCCATAACAACCATTCTGGTAGTTGAACTTCTTGTCAGAATTTCTTGAAAATAACATTATCACAACGCTATTTGCCTTTACGACTTTTATTACAAAATACATCGAATGTGTTTTCCAAGATTTACTCCTCTCTTGTTAATTTTTTTTTTACCGAAAAATATATGTAATCTAGCTTAAATAACCCAAGGGATCATTTGACCTCCTTTGGTAGGAATAGGAATACATGAAGTATCGGTAGGTTTAGTGTTAAAATGTCAATTAAAAACTATATGGGACATTCAAAGCGTAATTAAAAATTCAGACTTTTCTTCTAAGAATGGAATAAAATAATCCACATGTTGCTTCGAAAGCCATCCTTACGAATAACTTATGCGCTTTAAAATTTGAAATATTTTTCGGAGATGCTGTTGAATATTTTTAAAATAAAAAATAAATAAAATTACAAAAAATACTAGTAGGTAGTAAGTTGGGTTTTTAAACTGAAAGCCCGAGTTCACACCCCCGGTCAGACAACAAAACGAAGATATGAAAATATTTCTTCGGCGACTTCCTCTTAGTAGGTTTCTTGTAAAAACTCTGAGAGTAAATAGAAAATAGCCATGAAAAGCTTCTCAAAAGTCTGTCGTTCGGAGTCGACTTTCAACTGCAAGTTCCGCTACTCATGTATAAAATTAAAGCACACAAGATAAGTGGTGTGAGAAGCTAGGCCGTAATCCTGACTGCAGGGTTGTAATGGCCAATAATTAAAGTGATAAGAAATGAATACAATTATTAAGGAAATTTAATCAAAATGGCAAAAACTCTGAGAGTAAATAGAAAATAGCCATGAAAAGCTTCACAAAAAGTCTGTTATTCGGAACCGGCTTTAAACTGTAGGTTCCGCTACTCATGTATGAAACTAACGTAAGTGGTCGTAAACCTGACTGAATGGTTGTAATTCACCGATTATGTATGTATTAAGTGCACCGGTCCATGTAGTATAAGATGATCTATCGAAGATAACCTGTTAATTACTTCACTCAATGTAAAATTAACATCTTGTGTATTGAGTTTTATTTAGTCTGGGCTACCTTTTAATTATATAATGTCAACATTTAATTATTAAGACACGTATTAACAAATCAAAACAGTGTGCGACATGTGAACTTTGTTTAAACAATTTCGTTTCTAGAGGTTTTTAATTATCGTCAAGCAAAATCGAAAAACATAAAAAATATAATTAAAAAAATAAAATAAAAAAAAAATCAAACAATGTTTATGGTGTTTAAACAAATATGACAAGTTTAATAAATTGTTAAGCATACAAATACATGTCCATATAGGTACAGACATACGCCGGTATTTAAATTTTACACAAAAAAAAATGATTTATTTTTAATAAATAAAATGAAAACTAAGTCTTTGTATTTAATTGTACTTACCGCACACAATTAAATTTGCCAAAATGAATGACGAGATTTTCAAATAAAGAAGTTTTAACATTTTGCCAGTTTCTAGTATCTACCGGTCTGGTCTGTCTTTAATATTTATTATTATTTTAATAATTAAAAATGTCAACACAATTTCTTTATTTATTTCTTAATTTTTTTATTCAAAATTTAATTTTTGTTTTAATTCTTTGCTTTAATATTTATTATTATTTTAATAATTTTAAAATTTCAACACAATTTCTTTATTTATTTCACGTTTTTTTTTTATTAAAAATTTACTTTTTTTTTAATTTCTACTAAAATGTGACAAAAATTTTTTGGATTATTTGTTTATTTTTTCATGGTAGATAATTGCAAAATACACAATAAACAGTAGAAATCTATTGTTTAACAATCCATTTGAATAATATTTGGTAATACTGGGCACATTATGTACATACATACATAACGCTTTAAAGAAATGTTTGACCAACTATTTCATAATTAATGTGAATTTTACGTTTTTCATGGGGTTAAATGACATTTTCAATTAAAAAAATTCTTATTCTAATTGAATATTTGATTAAAAGAAAAATTAACAAATAATAAAAATATTTGAAAAAAGAAAAGGTCTTAAAGTTTTTCTTTAAATCTAGTAGCATAGCTAAAATAAAACCCTTTAGATCGAATAAGAACCATTTTATTCTATTGTAATGCTTATTATCAGAGAAATCCTCATCCTTGTTAGAAAAAATATATATCTCGACTTTCACAACTTGTTATTGCAATAATTAACGAATGTACTAGATCCCTAGTAGAGATAAGAACATTTAAATCGACTTCCTAAAGGTTTAAACTACTCAGTTTTGGAGTGTGTTGTCTGTCATTGTCCTGATGGAATGCAATTTTTAATCTTGGCCAAAGTTTGCTATTTATAACTGATTGTGAACTTTTCAATTGACAGCAACATAAGTTTGACTTTAGGAGACCAGGTCAGAGAGTACGCTTACTTACGAATCCCACAGGACACTTACGAAAATCTTTCTTTGTGTAACATGGCACTCCATGATTTTCAATGTCACAGAGAATCGCCGAAAAGAATCGAACAAGCCTAAATTGTACATAAATGGCTGTTATAGCAGCAGAATCATAAACTCTACCCCTTATGTAGTTGCGCTTTTCTGAAGTTACCACCTTTCGTAAAGAAATTTCTTTTTTTGCTGGTTTTAATTTGTATTGTGAATTTGCATATTGTAATTATTTTTTGCACAAAAAATTGCTTTAGTGCTGGGGGGCCATACATACATACATAATTGGTCATTACAACCCTTCAGTCAGGATTATTGACCTAGTTTCTCACACTACTTATGTTGTGTGTGTTAATTTTATACATAAGTGGCGGGACTTTTCATGGCAATTTTATTTACTCTCAGAGTTTTTGCCAGAAATCTGCTGAGAGGAAATCGCCGAAAAAGTACTTTTTGTATTATAAATTTGATATGAGAACTCAGATATCCTACTGTACCTTGTACGACCATAAACATATCTAGCAATACTGTTATAAGTGACCTTTAGCCTGTTCCTACTCATCGAGTCACAACTAGAAAACAGTTCACATCCATACATTAGCAAAGAAACTCGATTTTGCGGCCCGAATTTTCAGATTCGTGTCTCTCCTACATGCCCTAAAAATTTCGTAAAGTTCATTCGTCCTATACCTTTTCCATCTACGAAAAGCATTATTTCTTTGATTAATTGAGACCCTGATATCATTCGTAAACCATGGCTTTTCATTACGTATGTTCTTTATCCTCATTGGTACATATTTCTCAAATAAATATTGTATATTTCCCTGTAAAAAATTAATCTGGTCATCCACTGTAGGCATCAAAAAGGTCTGATTCCATGGTACAGTTACCAACTCCATTTCAAGTGAGGCAAAATCAATGTTCTTAAAATCCCTATACTTAATCACTTGATCCGTTGTTGCCGTTCGAAAATCAAATGAGAGGAAAAGGAGATCATGTTTAGAAAAAGCAGAGGCAGAAAGTTGGTCAAATAAAAGCACTCGATTAGAATTATCAACAAAACACAAATCAATTAATGTACTAGCACCTGATGTGTAGTGCGTAGGCATTGTGTCATTAATCAAATGCAAACCGATGGCACTCAAATCCTCTGCTAAACCTCTATCCAAAAGAATATTAGCATTGAAGTCACCTATTAAAATAGTATCCGAATAACCCAAAGTGAGTGAGGGCAATTTAATTTCACTAACGAATGTACTAAATCTCTAGTAGAGATAAGAACATTTCAATCGACTTCCTAAAGCTTTAAACAACTCAGTTTTGGAGTGTGTTGTCTGTCATTGTCCTGATGGAATGCAATTTTTAATTTTGGCCAAAGATTGCTATTTATAAGTTTGACTGTAGGAGAGGTGCTCAGAAAGTACGATTACTTACGAATCCTACAGGACACCTACAAAAATCTTTCTTTGTGGTAATCGCACTCCATGATTTCCAATATTTTATAGAGACGTGCATAGCGCACTTTTAATATAGAATCGCCGCAAAGAAATCGAACAATTCTAAATGATATTATAGCATCAGAATTTCTGAAGTTACTACCTTTCACAAGGAAAGGTTATAAGTAAGATGTGGTGAATTATTCTTTTTTTTTTTTTTTTGTTGGTTTTAATTTGTAATGTTAATTTGCATATCAATTACAGACTATTCACGCGACGATATTTTTTGCACAAATATTGAATTAGTGCTGGGGAGCCATACATTCTTCTAAAATCATCTATTTACCACTGGTTGTAATGGGTTTATGATCAAAAATAAAACTAACCGTTTGACTGCTACGCGATGCAAAAGCGATGCGTTCATTTATTACGAAAATCGTATTTGCGCTGCGAATTTCAATGTAAAAATTTAGTCAAAAAGCTAAAATAAAATCAAAAGACGAGATTTATAGGGTCTATCTTTATACATAGATTATTAGAATTTTGTAGATTTTTTTTTATTACGAATGTAATAATTGATTATAGTTTCCGAGCAGTTTTTGAAGGTTCTCACCAGAAACGCTTAGTAGTCAAACGGTATATCCTTACTAAAGAGCAGACGCCATGAATGGCAATTATAGTTTCTACAGTTTCTAGATCGATTACTAAAAAAATATCGTAAAATTTGATTTCCTGATGTATTCAATCAAGAATTGAAAAAAAACTTTAGCGGTAACACCAAAGTGTTCTAATTTCTAAATGGTAACAGAATCTGGAATATTTTTCTTTCAGCGACTTCCTCTCAACAGTCTTTCGGCAAAAACTTTGGAAATAAATAGAAAATTGCCATCAAAAGTTTTTCAAGAATCTATCGTTTGAAGCCGACTTTATACTGTTACACACACAACATGTTTGGTACGAGAAGCGATTAAGGAGATATTCTTTGGATATACAATAATACATATCGCTCCTTTATTGCAACATAGTTATATCTCAAAAAAACTTGAACTTGGCAAAATGCGATTTAAGTTTTCAAGACATAAATCCTATGATCTAATTGCCGCAAACATTTTTTGCTATAACTTCGGTTCAGCTTGGGATATAAAACTGATTTTCTTTTCAACATTTACAGAAGCTCTAAAAGACCAGTTTTGCTTAAGTAACTACAAATTTTTAATTTTTTGAGATATGACTATGTTGCAATAAAGGAGCGATATGTTTCAAAGATATTATATGCTATTTTCAAGGGGAGAAAATGTTTTTCGGAAGTACGTAACAGAATTACTGGACGTTTTAATTTAATTTAAAATTATGTAAAATTAAATATATTAAAATTATGTATAGATCTGAATATTTATTATTAAAAAATAGAATTCAAAAGTTATTTTTTGTACTATATTTAAATTCAATTTCCTTAATGATTCTTTTTATTTCTTATCACTTATAATAATTGGCCATTATAACCCTTCAGTCAGGATTGCGGCATAGCTTCTTACACCACTTATGTTGTGTGCTTTAATTTTATACATGAGTTGTGGGACCTTCAGTATAAAGTCGACTCCGAACGACAGATTTTTGAGAAGCTTTTCATGGCTATTTTATTTACTCTCAGAGTTTGTGGCAGAAATCTGCTGAAAAAAAGTCGTTGAAGAAATATGTTCATATTTTCGTTTTGATGTCAAAGCTGGAATTTTTACTCGGATCTTACGTCTAATATGCCAACACACTACCTACTAGACTACGGTGACTTTATTTTTATTTCTTAGCTCTTAATTTTGAAACTCTTAAAAAAAATTTTAAATAATTTTTTATTTTATTTTCTTATTAATTTCTCAAGTTTATGGACTGTTTTAATTGTCACTTGAATTATAAAATAGTTGGTCACATTTTCAACATTTCTTAACAATGTGAGTGATATCAAAATTTTTGTATTTTTTTTTCACCTTTTAAAACAATAAATTTTTTACATACGAATATTATTTATTTTAAATTTATATTTTAAATTGCACTCTTAATTATTTTCTTTTTGAATATTCTTCTTTTTATTATTGTTATTAAATTATCCTTCACTTTTATTGTAGCAACCGTAAACCAATAAGAGAACCGTTTAATAGAATAATTCAAAATCAAATGAAGAAAATTTCCTTAAACGATCGCGTAAACGGGTCTTGCAAACGTTTAAGCGTTTCGAAAATTGTTACACGTTCGTATTTAAGCTCTATTTTAGGTGGAATGCCATACACATTCGTATTTCATTCGTATTTGTACTCTTCAAAAAATTTTTTTCAATTTGAAATGATTTTTTCTTTTCCTTTGTTTGTCAGTAGTTCGTTTGTGATTATTTTGAAAATAATTTTCAAACCGGACGGAAAACCATCAAAATAAACGTTTTTTTTTTTTGTAGTATTAGTTGTAGAAGTGTAGTTGTTGTTGCCACACATTGTTTTTACACTCCATATAAAGTTTGTTTAATAAACACTCACATAGGAGTACATTCATTGATCAGTCGTAAAAAAATAAATTAAATATTAAGAGAGCCTTTAGATATGAAAAGAGAATTGTTTTATTTGTTCATTTTTAAAATAGAGTCGTCAAATAAATCGATAACTCATATGAAAACCAATAATAACAACAACTGTCATTCATTTCCAAACATTCGTCGTAATATGTAGCCCATCTTCATTGCTCGACTCAATTCATTCGTTTATTTACACATTCAAAGTCAAGATGTGAACGAACAGAAAGTGAAATAAAATACAAAATTGAACTGTTTTAACAGATCGATGTTGAAAAGTTACCATAAGTTTAGGTGACCATAGGTTCACATTTATTTAAAACAGACTGGAGTAGACTCTACAATGTATAGAAAACCATGTCTATTGTGAATCAATAGTGTTTTTGCCTCCTAAAATTTCGAATCTCCTTCCCCTACATTACAGTTATATTTTAAAGATATCAGATAATGAGACATGTTTCCTGTGCAGTCCAAATAAAAAGGAACTAGAATCTTTGGACCAACAGCCCAAACAGAGTTAGACAAGATACCGGGAATAGCAAGCGTTTGAATAACAGACAGAGGCAATGAAAAACTACTTACAGCGCCGTTGGAGGCTCCGTTGAACTTAAGCCCTCTGCACATGGTGTTGAAGACCAAAGGTTTGAGGACTAAATTTAGGATAATGGGAGACAAATAAAATTCATTATAGGATTTCATTACCCAATTGATCTTTCCATAACAAAACTCCAGTAGACTCCATGAAAGTGAGAAATACATCGCGAAACTTAGTAATAAAAATTAATGGAGTAGTCTATCAGCTACTACATATTCTTTTAAAAGAGTCCCAGAATGTTTTTTGTGATAGAAGTAGAATGAAATATTATGAACTAATAGAGAAAGTCGCGGGTATTCATTAGAAGAAATTTATACCATCGAAAGATGTGCTCAATTACTCTTGTATCAAAGAGTTAAAGAGCGGATCATAGCAATACCGCCAACCGTGCAAATAGTTGAGCACAGTATAAGGAAGCTAAATCAGTTACGTAGGAAAAATAGGTTTATTCTCTATACGAATCTGGGAAAACTTTGTGGTACGAATCTGTGAACATTATCCTGAAGTTTGTCAGTACAATAGGCTAAGGGGAGCGATTATATATATACCTTGTAAAGTTTAAGGCAAGTACAATAGATCGTATTGTCGCAGTACCATGATATCAATTCACGATATCTAAATAAAATCTTAAATCTGATCAAATTTATTTTACATTTCATAGCGTTGTGAGGTGCTTTAAAGAGGAGTAGTTCTATTTGTGGATAAAATAGTAAAAAAAATACAACGCTCTGCCAATAAATGCACGTATTCGTAATAGAATAAGAATAAGGTAAGCTTTTTCCACATATGCGTAGGCCTTTCAAAACTAAATTGTAGAGCCATTTGATTTTTTTAAAGTTTACCTTTAAAAGTTTTACCTCAGTTCAAAGATCTGCTTACAAACGTCAAGTTTTATTTACTCTCCGAGTTTTTACCACAAACCTGTTGAAAGGAAGTCGTCAAAGAAATATTTTCATATTTTCATTTCAATACTTGACCTGGGATTTGAACTCGGGCTTTACGGCTAATAAACCAACACACTACACCTACCAGACAAAGAAATATTTTTTCATATTTCGTTTTGTTGGCGATGTCTATACTGGGGAACGATAAAGGGAATCAATTAATTTGAGTGATAGATAGAATTTAGCTTCATGATGGGAGTGAACAAAAATTTATTACTTTAAAGGGAAAATGCAAAAAACTACAATAATGGCCACCTTAATAGACTATCTGTCTATACGTTCAATTAATACGATATTATTAGAATTATTTTCTATCTGTAACGTTGATTTCTGTTTCTAATAATTGTAGCAATGAATGTTTATGAGTTTATTGCTCGTACTGTTGCCTTATATTGTCTTAAAGTGTTATAATTGTGATGATGATATTGTAATAGTTTATACGACTATCAATAAAATAAAAAAAAATACCAACAACAACAACAAGAATAACAATAATAGTAATATTATTATAATCATGTCTAATTTGTGGTTTAAATAAAAATTCACAATTTACTTACCGCTGGAATGCGATATATATTTTTTTTTAATTTTTTTTTTTTGCATTTGAAATGTAAAAAAGTACGAGAAATTTTCCGCTTTATGGCACAAATTATTTCAGGCAACTAACTGATTAAAAAAAAAAAACAAAAGCAAAAAAATAATAACAATAATTGGCCGTGTATGAATGATACCAAAATCATATACGTTTTAGAATTTTTGTTAAAATCATTTCATATTGTCCAACGGCCCTCTCTCTAAGGCAGGTATTTTTAACAGACAAATAATAAATGAATTGAATTATTTTTTTTTCTTTTAATTTTTTAAACCATTAGGGTTTTTAATGAATTAAATTCAAATTTATTATTAATTTTCAAACAAAATGCTGGCTGAGTCACATTGCAATAATACGTACTGGAAAGGAATTAGAAAAACAGAAGCAATTTATTAAAGTGTTTTGATTGGCAATTTTTCATTTTTTTTTTTTTTGTTTTTTCTATTTGTCCAAACCCTATAATTTATTGCGTTTTAAGAATATTAAATTCAAATAATTTTTTTTTTAATATTTCCAAAGTATGTCCCTTAGAAATTTCGTTTATTTGGCTGCAAATGTAAAAATATTTTCTTTTCTTTTATTTACATCAGTCAAACTCATTTCAAACTTCAAATCGACAAAGTAACGAAATTTTAAGAGGCATTTGGAAAGTAAAAAAAATAGAAAATAATTTAAAAATTTGGAAAACGAATCTAGAGGTAAATAAATAAGTGTTAAGAGTTCTCATAAACCCATACATAACATACATAATTGGCCATTACAACCCTTCAGTCAGGATTACGACCCAGCCTCTCACACCACCTATGCTGTGTGCGTTAATTTTATACATGAGTGGCGGGACCTACAATTTAAAGTCGACTCCGAACGACAGATTTTTGAGAAGCTTTTCATGGCAATGTTTACTCTCAGAATCTTTGCCATAATCCCATAGTTTATTTATTTTTTACGTTTAGTAAAGAGGCCTCTCTATTATATTCGAAGAATGGAAAGTCTGGAAATGGAAATTAAATCTAATAATTTCACTTGAAAATGAAGAAGTTATTTACATATATACAGTGAGCGTCAAAAGAAATCAATCAACAAACTCCACTTTTCCATTTAAGAAGAGTTCCGGAAAAAATTCGACAATATTTCGACAATTTTATTTTAAAATAACGGTAATTTATTAATCTATACATTTTCTTTTGAAGCTCACTGTACATATATTATTGGCCATTACAACTCTTCAGTCAAGTTCCCAACCTAGTTTCTCACACTACCTACATATGGGTGTGTTAATTTTATACAAGAATGGCAGAAAAGGTCGATTCCGCTTTGATTTATTCTCAAGTTCTTTTTTACCAGAAATCTGCTAAGAGAAAGTCGCCAAAGAAATATTTTATCATATTTCGTTTTGTAAAAGATGTCTCACTTGGGTTTTGAATTAGGCCTCGTGTCTAATAAGTCAATATACTACCTATTAGACTACAGCAAAGGTCTTATTTAGCACAGGTTAAATATGTATTAACTACTTTTAAGATTAAAGTATAAAATAATTCCAAGTACTATTAAAATGTATTACCTGTTAATGTCTAAATAGAATACAATTTTTCTCATCCTGGCAAACAAGATTATTTTAGAATTTTATAGAATTAATAACTTTAAATGAATTGGCTACATAGTTTGTAATACAACGGCTTCATTACTTCTTTTTATCGAAATTTATCAGCCTAAAGCAGCAAACCCTAACGGAAAGTTCTGCATATAATGATTCCAGTTAAGCCAAATTTGCTGTAAAGGCTGCTTAATTTAATAATTTATTTTACTTTTCACCAGTCAATCATTTCAATCTTTTAGTTAACATCTTCAATACTCTTGCTCTTATTAAAATTTGTAAGACTTAATAAGCCAACCCTGATGGAAAATTTGGCATGTACCTAGTGGTTCCAGTTAAGTCTAATTTCTAAAAATGCCGATAAATTTAAAGAAAACTTGAATTTGTAATACCAACTAAATGTTGCCGTTCCCTATGCCGTCTTAACGAACAATGCTAACTTTGTTCCGCGTTAGCGTATATTTCTGCAATTCTAGCAGATTCATTTTCACTTGGCGATAATTTAATTTATTCCGAAATATATGGATTAGGTTTTTACGACAAAGCATTCTTTGTGGTATACAACCTTAACATGACATTCCTTCTTAAACCAACTTTAAGGAATTAATCCGAAATGGTTGCACGTCTGTAATGCTTAGCGTCTTGGCGAAAGCAACACTGCCTCACTATCAAATTCTACGATTTTCATTATTTTATTGAGCTTTAGATAAACAGCTCCTAGAGTGTGGTGTATGAACTCTATGTTTTCGCCTATAAAATAATACGTATTTTCTCCATATGTGGCCCCATTTCGAAAGTGCAAACACTGAGTTCTAAGTACAAAGTCCTAATCATTGTTTGTTTTTCTGTTGTAAAATTCAAGGTAATTTTCTGGCGAATAATTTTTATTTCGAATGTCTAATCAGACAAAAAACCTTAATATGAAGAACTTTTATTTGTAAAATGCGGTATCGATTATTAAATTCATAGGTTAAAGGAATCAAGAATCAAGGACCTCTTTTTGTGGTACTGTATGGATTAACAATTGAAAAGTCAAAGCTAGTAACAGAGCAAATAAAATTATTTATTAATTAATTAAAGTGCAAGTGGAATATAAAATTATGATTATTAATGTGATCATTAAGTGCCAAAAAAAAAGGAAATAAATACAAAATTCGACAAATTTTATTGTAAACACCAACAAAGCAGTGTAACAATCCCATTGTTGTTGTCTTTCTAATTTCCCATAAAAATGCATACTAGCCACAGTGTAAGTGATATTATTCCAGAAACTGGAGTTAATCTAGACAAATTCCGTTCATCAACTAGTAGTAAGCTTTCAAGAGTTAAATCTTGTGAAAGAAAAGTGTCCTAAAAATAAAGAGAACGTAATGCAATTATTTATAACAAATTTTTGTTACAACAACAAGATAAGGAACAAAATTAAGGCACGTATTGCAATGCGTTCACCTCAATTGAATGTGCGCTTTAAAAAATTTAAATAATTTCCGAATTTTTCCTTTCATTGCAATTTTAGAACCAAAAACGCTCTGGAATAAATTTCCAAATTTGCTCCATGAAATGTACGGTCGATAACAAAGTCATGAGTACAGAACCTGAGGAGAATTTAGCCTCATTTTAGACAATGGCCACAATCCCTGCACCGGTAACATTTTCGAAATTTTCATCCTATAGAAAGAGAAATTCGTAACAAAATTATTTAACAATCATTTAATAAAACCAGTTAATGTTTAATGGAGCATATTACAGGTACCAAATTTATATAAACAATTTGTATTGAATTAAATTTCAAACTAGCAAAATAAGAATAATTTTTATGTCCAATGGTTTCGATAGGTCCTTTGAAAGTTATATGATACTAGCGGATTGTACCCGACGTTGCGCGGGTTATAAAAATAACAATCAATAAAAATCCGATTTCGAAACCGACTTCTTACAAAATGCAATTTTTCAAATTATTCGGATACCGGTTTATCAAACAACCCAGTTTTTTTGAATACTCTAAGTAAATATAAATGAACGCAATTTGTCCGTTTTTCGACCCTTTCCATATTTTTGGACCCATTTTGGTCCAACTTTATAAACGGAACACCTCCAATAGCTATTTGGGAAACATAACCAAGCTAAATCGTAAAAAAATGCGTTTAAAACAAGTAAAATACAGCATTTATGCATAAGGTACTAATTTTTGCCTTTTTTTTCCTCTTTGACCCATTTTTTTCCTTTGGCTTAAAATTTTTAAAAGATTTATAGCCTAAAAACTGCAACGAGAACAGCTCCATCAATATCCTAAATTTCAAGAAAATCGTTTCAAGCAATTAGGCGTGATTGGGTATGCACTTAATTTGCCCGTTTTTTTTGCCCTTATCCCCCTTTTTGGACCTTTTTCGATTCAACTTTAGAAACGGAGCACCTCCATAGCTATTTGGGAAACTTAACCAACCTAAATCGTAAAGAAATACCTATTACCATTTTTCCCCATTTGTCCCATTCTTCTCTCGTTTTGGTCAAAATTTTGAAAAGATTTATAGTCTATAACCTGCACTAACAAAAGCTCCATCTATATCCCAAATTTCAAGAAAATCGGGCGAGACTTTCTGTGATTGGCTAACAAACAAACAAAAAACAGACTTACAGAAAGATTTATAATATATATTAGGATTAGGATAACCTGGACTCAATTTGCCCGGGCGTGATTGGCTAACGAACAAACCAACAAACATTTGGGAAACTTAACCTAGCTAAATCGTAAAAAATTACCTATTACCATTTTTTCCCTATTTGTCCCATTTTTTCTCCCCTTTTGGTCAAAATTTTATAAAGATTTATTGCCTATAACCTGCACCGACAAAAGTCCGATCATCTTTAAACTGTAGGCCCTCGCCAGTTATTGATAAAATTATCACACACAACATGGGTAGTGTGAGAAGCTAAGTTGTAATCCTAACTAATCGATTAAATAAATAACTTTTCGGCCTATAGGAATACATACGCGATGTTTTTATATATCGAGCACGCTACTATCATATATTAGATATAAGGACTTCGTGTTAAATGGACTGTTAACCACAAGAACTTATAAATGATAATTTAAATTTAGTAACAGCAAACTACCACAAAGTATATATTTTTCACAAGAAGATAAGCCGATCTGAAGTAACCCGGAACATATTTGTTTAAGATATATTTTTCCTGTTGCGTTTTTGGCATGTTTAAAGAGTATCGTTATATGTAGTATTTTATAAGGTACAATATATAACTTTAACGCGGCGAATAGCTCAGCATATTGTATTTGACAAAATCACTAAAATGATCAGATTACTTCAAATGACTTTCAATATAGTTTTAGATCCATGTTGAGAGTTCTACAAAGTAACTCTAATTATAGAAGAAATTGTTTTTACTTTTTGTGAATTGACAATACCCTATCCATTTTATTATATGATTTTATTAATTATTTTTAATTTAAAAATTAAAACTTACTGTGATCTAAAATTGAATTGAATTATGTGTGCTTGTGTAAGGTTAAGACGTTTTCTTTATAACTCTTTACTTTGTGATCTGTATGCAGTATTTGGATCTTAATTTCCTATTGCAAACAAAATATATAAAGACCATATGAACGAGACAGGGTTCAAAACAGAAGCCGTATTTCGAGCGTCTACGAATAGTATACTCCCACGGGGTGTTACTTCAGTTGAATTTTCTAATGATTGATTCTAAAATAGAAAACAAAATAAAAAAAATTTATTTAAAGTCAAATTCAACAAAAAAAAAAAAAAATACAAAGATTTTATTGGTAAAAAAAAACTAATTTCTAAATGAAGTAATAGATTTTTGTATAGATATCGAAAGAAAATCATGCTACAATCAAGTAGAAAACTATTTTAATTTAATAATACTCAACCATTTGACTATAAACTATTTGACTATTTGGGTAAACCAAGATGATTCATAGAAGTTTTATTAAAAATACATCCAGAAATTATCCAATTTTGATTAATTTAATAATACAATTATATTTCTATGACTAAATTCTGTTTACCAAATAAATACTATGTTTTCTTTTTCAATTATCATTTATTGTAATGTAATTTTAGTTTCTCATTTAATACATTCGATATGACGTAATTGCGGTTTTACTACAAAAAAAAATGTGACAAAAGTGACAAAAGTATCACATTCATAATGGACACTTTAGATGGAAACCCTATAGACTATGTTTTGATAAAATAGGTTTTAACTGTTATACGTATACACTACAATGTTTGTCTACAGACCTCCATTCGTATGGGATCTAAAACAATCTATTAAACTACTTCAGGTCAGATGAGTATTCTAAACAATTCTAACAACACTTTTTGCTAACCGATTTTCTGTGTCATTTTTTTACGGATAATGCGGCCCGCACTGCTCTACTTACTCACTTAATTGGTCAGGGCAACCCTTTAGTCCAGATTACAACCCAGCTGCTTACAGCACTCATTTTGTTGTGTATTAATTTTACCCATGCCTATGGCGGGGCCGAATGACAAACTTGAAAACTCTTCGCTGCAATTTTATTTACTTTCAGAATTTTTTCTGGGAGACTGCTGACATGAAGTCGCGAAAAGTAGTATCTCTTTCCTTATTTGGCTTAGTTAACTTACTTGCTTGGTCATTACAACCCTTTAGTTGGAATTACGATCTAGTTGCCTCACATCACTTATGTTATGTGTGTTCATTTTATCCATAAGTGGAATGATCTATAGTTTAAAGTCGACTCATGGAAGTTTAAAGTCGACTCATCTCTCAGAGTTCTCGCCAGATATCTGCTGATAGGAAGTGACCGAACGAAATACTGTTTTATACTTCGTTTTGTTCGAGATATCTGATCTAGGGGCAATGCAATAACTACTAAATTACAATAAATTCAATTCACTTCGACAGACGATCTTGACCAAGCAGTATCGAGTTATGATTAAAACAAGTCTTACTACAACAAGAAATTAGTTTATCCATCGTTACATACATTACATAATTGGTCATTACAACCCTTCAGTCAGGATTACTGACCTAGTTTCTCACAACTACTTACGTTGTGTGTGTAATTTTATACATAAGTGGCGGGACCTACAATTAAAGTCGATTCCGAACGACAGATTTTTTGAAGACACTTTTCATGGCAATTTATTTACTCTCAGAGTTTTTGCCAGAAATCTGCTGAGAAGAAATCGCAGAAAAAATACTTTTTGTATTTTATTTTGATGTTTGGCCTGGGACTCGAACTCTGGCTTTAGTCACTCTACCTACTAGACCACAGCGACTTCTCCGACATTACTATCCCAATAACCTTGAGCGAAGTAATAATTACTTATGATCGATACAAACGTACTCGTATGAAAGTCTATCAAATAGCGGGGCTTAACACTTAATGACCACCTTAATTTCAAGGACCTCTACACTATGCCATCAAATTATAAGTACATTGTCCAGAATGACAGCTATGGTAGATGGGATTGCGCAGAATAATACCCTTTTACTGATTTAACTACAAATGTAAGCAGCACTTTTTCGTTATGAAACATTTAACCCCTCTTATAACCTTTATAACCTCTACACTATACAATAACAATACAGGGATCCAGAAGTTATTTATCAATTAAATTTAAAATTACAAAAAAATAAAAATTAATTATCACATGATCACGCTTAAAATAAATTAATTTTAAACTGCATTATCATCACTGTGTCTGATTTATTAGAACATTGACTGGCTGGCTGATAGCAATTAATAATTGTTAGAATGATTCGACATTTGTTGTTTAATAAATTCAATTATGGATAAAATAAAGCATTTTGTTGTTTATTTTTTTTCAAATTAGTTAATATTGTATAAAGTCTTACAATAAATGGCCAAAATTTAAAAATAAAATTTTGTTCAATTTATTACTGTCACCAATTAAATGAAAACGAAAGCAAAAAAAAACTGAATTTAATTCATTAATGTACGTGTGCGAAAAAAAATTGGTTTTAAAAATTAAACTAGAGTAACCCACACAAGTTTTTTTTTTTTTAATTTATACTACGGGATTATTAAAGCTATCGATTAGAGTGGCGAATTGAACTCAGAAGATTTCTGACAAAAACTCTGAGAGTAAAGTAAATTTGCTTTACAAATTTGGAGTTGACTTTAAGCTCTTGGTATCCAGCCACTCATGAATAATATTAACGGACTCACAACATAAATGGTATGAGAAATCACGCCATTGTCCTGACTGAAGGATTATGTACGAGGGGTGATCACACCTCACACTAGATTTTAGAGAGAAATATTAATTACTTTTGTCGTAGCGCATTTCATTGTATAATTATTTCGTAAATAAATTTTGTATTATTTTCTAATAATCGTATTTGGTCTATATTTTTGTCCAACACTGTATGAACTTGCCATATGTCGAATGACCGTGCATCCAGCCTTTATTTTCAGCAGTTAACGCTTAATAATTTGAGAAATTGATAGCAAATATGAACACATATACATACAGTGGCTCCTAACTTATTTCAACGATTACCTTTAAAAAAAAGTTGAATAAGAATTTACAGAATATGTTTATAAATTAAACAAAAAAGTTTTATTCAGACTCCGATATATGGTCAAAATGTCCGTTAGCAGCGCTGAAAATGGAATGGGCAAAAAGAACTCTCCAATCCACTAGGCAAAAAAGACAGAAATTTGTAATCAAGCAAATAGGAGGTTACACTAAATTTTTAAATTAAAACTATTAGTTAATTAATCATTTAATTGTTTCTTTATAGTAAGTGTTTGAAATAAGATGTGACGAATTGGGTTCCTATATGTTTGATTTTTAGTTTATAAGTTTACATTTGATGCTGAATAAAACTTTTTTTCTCAATTTTTAAACATATTCTATCAACTCTTATTAAAATTTTTGTAATATCTTGTTTCGTTTCGAAATTGTTCGACTTTAATTTTTTTTAACCCTTTCCCTGTCCTGTGCCTGAGGCTATGTTCCTACCTGGTTTGAGAATACTCATATCGGATAGGGCACAATGGAATGGTGGGGTACTCCAGGGGCAGAGTGGTATACCCATCTTCACAGATGGGTCTACGTTAGGTAGATGTACAGGTTCTGGGGTTTTCTGTAGGGAACTCGGTCTTGAACTCCACTTCAGGTTGAATGATGACTGCAACGTTTTTCAGGCGGAGATTTTCGCAATACTGAAGGCTATTGAGGCCATAGCTGGTGGCCCATCTTCGGATTCGGAATCTTACATGATCTTTGTTGACAGTCAGGCTGTCCTTAGGGCCATTGCGTCGGTCTGGTGCAAATCACGGCTCGTTGGCAAGTGCAACGAGTCGTTGAGGAGTTTTGGACGGGACCGTATCCGTCTATGCTGGGTTCCGGGTCGCAGCGGAATACTGGGCAATGAGACGGCCGATGCCCACGCTAGGTTAGGTTCGCGTTCAGGTGGCGATTTGACAGTTGGTCCTAACACCCAGTCTGCCACCTCTATGGCCTCATCGATGGATGGGTCAGGAGGAAAGAGAAAAGACGTTGGGGGAACGGATCGGATAGTTCTGTTTCTAGGCGTCTATGACCTGCTGTGGACAGCAAGCGGACAGAGTGGCTGCTGGGCTTGGTTAAGGCCAACTTAAGGTTGGTTGTCGGTTTTATCACGGGGAACTGCGTGATTAGGTCGCTGACGGGGATCTGGAACAAATCCCAGTCGGACTATTGCAGAGTATGTTGCGATGAGGAGGAGTTGGAGACTGTCGAACATCTCCTTTGCAACTGCCCAGCCCTTGATAGGTTGAGGACCTCTGGCAGGGCCTTCTTTGAGAACTTGAGTTCTGTGTCGAGAGCCGACATCAAAGGTTTCCACAGATTCATTAGCAGCTTGGGCAGATTGAGAGGTGCTAGGGCTTCATAAGTGTAGTCGCACTCTCAACCTCTTTTGTTTTGTGTCTGTTTCTTTACATCTAATTCCTCCGTTTCCCATTCCCCCTCCCCTTCCCTACATTCCTATATCCTTTATTTCCTTCCTCCCCTAAGGACAATGTACAATGGGTCAATTTCGACCTCCGGGTACTGTGTTTGTCTTGACCGACAGGTGCACGTCCTCTAACCTAACCTTCCCTGTCCTGTGCACCACATGTGATGCACGGCAAGTTGGTTTTATACGCGTGTGTATCACATGGACAGGGAAAGGGTTAAAGGTTCTGGTTGAAATAAGCTGGTATCCACTGTATATGTTATCCAAAAAAAATATACAAAAGTAAATAGTACTGTTTAAATGTTAATTTGACAAAATAAAGAATTAAATCAAATAAAAAATATTATAATAATACCATACTATACCATAATAAATAAATAAATTTATGTTAATTGTACCAATTCAATTATAGCCGTTAATATTGGCAGACAGTGTAGTGTTAATTTCATTAATTCTACATTATCAAATGACTTAAATTATAAAAACAGTTTTGTATTATTATTTACATGCAAATTTATTTTATAATCTTTTAATAGAAAGAAAACAATATAAAAAATAAATAATATTGCTCAGCCAGCCAGCCAGCCAGTCAATCCAAAACAATTTTGTTTTAAACAAGTGAAATGAAGTGAAATGGAATAATTAGTTGATTCCCGGTTATTTTATTAAAATATTAACAATTTCTATATTTTTTTTCTTTAAATTTTATTATAGATTTTTTATAATAAATACGTCATATGATTATATTTATTTAAATTGTTTACTTTCGTATACCGCTAATCATTATATGACGATAATTACGATCTGTTTTGTTCGAGAAATATTTTCAAAAATTTTCCCAACGTAATGCCAGCAGACCATGATGGCCTTAAAACGCATTGGAGTGACTTGGTGCCAGGTGAGATCTTTGATTTTATGGAAATACATGCTAATTTTTAAAATATTATGCCCCTGTTTTATTAATTTGTTAAATTTATTTATAAAAATTCTTTCAGATTGAAATGCGATAAATGAGTATAGCAAGTATAAGAATTTTAATACTCAACATGTATCGTAAATAAATTGTTTCCGAATTTTCTTTACAGAATAGGCTATCGGAAACCAAAGCACGGGCATGTGCATTCAACGGCTTATAAACCGGCACATCCATGTTAATATATAATTACATACATATCGCTCCTTTATTGCAACATAGTCATATTTTAAAAAATTAAAAATTTGTAGTTACTTAAGCAAAACTGCTCTTTTAGACCTGTACAAGTTGAAAAAAAATCAGTTTTATATCCCAAGTTGAACCGAAGTTATATAGGACTTATGTCTTGAAAACTTAAATCGCATTTTGCCAAGTTCAAATTTTTTTAAGATATGACTATGTTGCAATAAAGGAGCGATATGTATGTATGTTAGTCACGCATAAACTTTTTCTACAAACTACCTTAAACCACTGGACAAAATCTCCGTGGAATGATAAAGAACACTCTTAAACAATTAGGAACTCGGGTGATAAATCTGATGAGCAAATAAGCCGGCGATTTACGAAACAATTAGAAGTTGCATCAATAAACTTCCATATGTCATTTCAAATAAAACCTAAACATTGCTACTCGTGGGACTTAACGTGACGGCTCTAAGCCCGGAGAATGAACAGAGCTGGGCGTCTATAGAATCAGAACCCGGACTATGCTTCTAACACTAATACAGCATTGTAAGAAGCTGGTTTGTAATCCAGGCTGAAGGGTTGCAATGACCAATTATGTATGTATTTAATACAGCTTTCCAGCATGTACAGAATATCAGCTTGGCCACCGCAAATTTGCTTGTATTGGATATGAATAGATTGTAATCCTGACTATAGGATTGCATAGTTTATTTTCTGGTTTCCTTATAGAGTTACTCAGTTTAGTACTACTCCCTTGTTGGGTACATCCACGTACTAACGAGTCCCTAAAGACAGCTGCATCAGGATTTTTATAAACAGAATTTTCTACCTCTAAGTTGCATATCAGAAGAGTTCGTGGTTCAACCCCTGGCTTAGGCATTTCGAAAGGAAAACGGGTTGTCTTTTGGGTAAAATTCTGAAAGTAAATAAGTTTGCCATGAAAAAGTTTCTCAAAAATTTGTCGTAGATTGGGCCATTAATGGATAAAATTAATGTACACAATATGAGTGATGTAAGAAACTAGGTTTGTATTCTGACTAAAGGACTGCAGTGACCAATTAAATAAGTAAGTAAATATTGGTTTATTAGACGAGAGAAGAAAAGACTTCATATCAGCAGTCTTCTCGCAAAAACTCTGTGAGTAAATATAATTAACACACACAACATGAGTAGTGTGAGGAACAAGATTGTAATACTGGCAAAAGGTTTGTAAATAAGTTAAGTAAGGATATTAATATTTTGATTGATAACTAAAACACATAATCTAGAACTGTTTACAGTACTTGGACACAAGACGATAAATGGAAATGAAGAAGATAATAATGTCACAAACTTGTCGTGCACATCGCACAATTATTAGGACGCTCTGGGTTCCATGTATCTAGGTCCAGACGTGTCGTTTTAGGACACTCGACTGTACAGCCGCCTACAAGCCATTTAAGGGAGGCTTGAAGAAGCAGTAATCTCAATATGTCATGGAATGTATTGGAAGAAATTAACGAAATGCGTATACAAATCGTATTTGTTAGAAATTTAACGTGGTTGGTATTTTTATTTGTTTTCCAATATGGCAGGGAATAGTCAGATTTTTTAATGATGTCCCTGATCTGCGTACCTGCGTATTTTCATCAAAGAATTAGCTCATGATCTTGTCCATGTGGAAGTAATTGTGGCACCACAATGGATCCAAATGCTGGCCTATGTGAGACCACTTCATTCAAGAAAGAATAAATTCTTTCTAGGTTGTCTCTGCTTTTAAATTAGAACTGATGGTTACTGAAGCTTTTTAGCCTTTACAAATAGAATTTTTTTTATTAAAAGTTTAAATTCAAACACCAATCAAATTTATATACAAAATATTTAAATATGAAAAACGCCATTTGTCCCCTTTCCAACCCAGTGTGCAGAATGCTCTATAAATAAAATGACAAATTAATCAAAGGAAATCAACGCACGGTATTAAATGAATCGAAAATAAATAAAAAAAATTGCGTTTTTTTAAGCTTATGTGTCGTCGCCTAATGTTGATTTAATTTATTTTATTATTTTTTTTTCTATTTTTATAAATTCAAAATATATTTTTATGATTTAAAATCGATTATTTTTAGCATTTGAATTGTTAAAAATAACTCTCTTCCATGAAATTTTGAATGTTAAGCGAACGAAAGTATGATGAAAATGTAGACGTTATATGACAGTTTAATTAGCATTCAAATAAGAAATAAGTGTGCCATACAGACAGACGAATAATCAGAGGATTGAAGTTAATTTTTCTGTTTTTTTTTCTTGTGAATGTTAATTAAAAACACAAATTCTCGTGCAAATACTCGTGCAAATTGTGTTGTGAATTTCATGAAAAAAAATTTGAGTTTAAAAATGTCTTCTTGTGTTCTATGGAACACAAATAAGTGCCAGGGTAAGCTGTGATGTCTTCTTTAAGGGTTCTGATATTAAATTTTTTTATAAACTGCCTCACCAATTTTGAAAGCGGAGAAATTTCAGGTATAAGTGCAGGTATTCCCCGACTTACAACCGTGATAGGTTCTCGGTCATCGGTCGTAAGTCGGTTGAGTCGCAAGTCGAATTTCATATATAAGAATTTTTTATTTAATTTTTGGGTATTTTTTGGTATTTTCTATGAAAAAAGTTGGAAAAAATTGATTCTAAGTGCGAACAGTCGTACCTGCATCACTCTTATTTGATTTCCAGAACACAGCGATATCATTTGAAATTGCATTTGTAAACCTTTTTTCAGTAATACAATTTTATTCTTTTAAATGCTTTTTGAAGAACGCTGTAATTAATGAATTTTAAAAATCTCGAAGTCTGTATCGAAAAGAATGTTATTGAAATAAATTAAATTAAATTAAAGCTGATTTATTAATTCACATTTTTATAGGAGTGTCCAGCAAATCAATAAGTTTGTATTTATCCGGTTTAAACATTTTATTAGTATTAGGGACTATAAATCGGTTTATCCATATAGACGTTCGTTCAGTTAATAAATTAATTGCTGACACAATTAAAATTTAATTGATTTCAACACATTTTCATTTTTGTATCGAATTTAATTATAATAAATAATCAAATTATTATGGAAATTAAATTCAATAATTAAAAATACATAAAAAACAAACAAAGTTTTTTCGTTCTCAATTACTGCTTTAATAAAATGTAAACAAAATCTTTTAATATTCACCTACAAGTTGAAGAATTAAAAGGTTTTTTAAACAAGTTTTTTTTTTTGATAACAGAATATCAAAGATACAATTTGCGTTTGTTAATTAGAAAAGGATCATCTTTGACAAAAGTAATCATAATACATAATCATAGTGCGTTGGCTTATTAAACGTGAGACCACAGTTCAAACCCCAGGTCAGACATCTCCAACAAAACGAAATACAGTGCTGTTCAATAAAATAGATTCACCTGCTTTCCGAAAATGTTATTATATCTAAATCTCTTATACAAAGAAGTATACTGATATCTTATAAATATAATCCCATCACATTCTATAAATTCGAAGCGTCACTCTTCTTTAATTTATTGCAAGTAAAGATTTGGTTGTAAAAAGACCTGTTCAATAAATAGATTCACTTAGAAAAACAATGGAATTTTTTAAATTCCAACCCGGTGTTTGATAGTAATTGTAGTAAATGGTCTGATTATTAATAATCTGATTAATATTCTGATTAATAATAATATTAATTAATATTAAAAAAATCAAGTAAAAAATTAAACTTTAGAATTGGAAATGGGCAGAGGTAAGCAACTGCAGTCCTGAAGTCAGGAAAATAATAAAAAAAAATTTTAATGAAGGCAAAAGCTATAGAAAAAGTACTGCAATTATTCAAAAATGCCCTTCATGGAAGGCAAAAATTGTGCATAATATGAAAAAAGACTCGTTTGCAACCTTTACTGTCATTAAAAAGTAATATAAAGTAAATATTTCCACTCCAAGGGTTTTTACTCAGAAATACAGTCGAACTTCCATAATTTGAACTTCTATTACTTGAAGTTTCTTAAGCTGAAACATTTGTAAATTTACTTCCCAACGTTGAAGTTTTTTTTCTGGATAATGGTGATTCAATTTAAAGAAGTTCGACTGTAATTTAAAAGCCAAAAGTAGCAGAAAAGTTTCACTGTTGTCTAAGCAACACCTAAACAAGAGATTAGATTTTGCAAAATAGCATACACATTGGCCTATAGAGAAATATTTAAGAGTCATATGAAACTAAAGTTAATTTGTTTAACTCTGGCTGAAATAGTTTGAATTTAAGAAGACACGCGAACACTGAACTCAATCCGTAATATACAATAAATACCATTAAACATGGTGGAGGAAGGATTTTGGTATGGACATGTTTCTCATATCACAGCAAAGGGCCTCTATTTTGAATAGAAATAATAATAGATACTAAACTACTAAATGAAGTCAATATGCCTTATGCCGAATGGGAAATGCCGCTTTGATGGGTGTTATAACAAGATAATGACCCGAAACATACATCGAAGTAAGCAAAACATTGGTTTCAGAATAAAGACGTCGTAAATCCTATCGAAAATCTATTGAAAATTGTCAAAGCAACTCTCCAAGGAAAGAAACCCTTCATATAAAGAACAGTTGTGGAAGTGAGTGAACAAAGCGGTGAGAAATATTCCAATAGAAATATGTCACAGACTAGTTGACACTATGCCATCTCGGTCCCTAAGCAGTAATTCAAAATAAGGGTTATTCCCCTTAGTACTAATGGAAATTAATTATAAATTAAAAGAATTATTTTCTTGCTAAATGTTAAAAAACAATTCTTTTTAGAACACCAAATTTAGTGAATCTATTTTTGTGAACAGAAAAAATTACTGACTTCAAGAATAATGATGAATACAGTAAGACCCCGCTTAACGCGGGCGATACATTTCAATAAGTTCCAGTGTTCAACGAAACAGCGTTAAATGTGACAGCTTAACACGTATATATAAAATGCGGTTGAAATCTTTATTCTAGACAGACTAACAAAATAGTGTTCAAAAATTTACATAGCAAACACCGTTGGCTATATAGTGCACCGCATTTGGTTGACAGCATGTAGCAATACAGTGTGCGTTTTAGGAGAACAGCAATACTACAGCGTAATACTAAAACAGCGTTAAACGGGGCAGCATTAAGCGAGGTCTTACTGTATACAGTTTTTTTTACTTTTGATGTTTTAAAGTTTTATCTTTTTTATGTTATTTATGTTATAAGTTTACCAAAATAAAATAAATTAAAATTAGTAATCACGTTTTTCTAACATTTTATTGGTTTCAAAGATGTTAGATCATGGTGAGTCTATTTTAATGAACACCACTATATGAAGTCGCCGTGGTCTAGTGGGTAGTGTGTTGGCTTATTAGACGAAAGGCCCGGGTTCGAATCCCAGGTCAGACATCAAAACGAAAAATATTTCTTCGGCGACTTCCTCTCAGCAGATTTCTGGCAAAGACTCTGAGAGTAAAAATTGCCATGAAAAGCTTCTCAAAAATCTGTCGTTCGGAGTCGACTTTAATCTGTAGGTCCCGCCACTCATGTATAAAATTAACGCGCACAACATAAGTGGTGTGAGAAGCTAGGTCGTAATCCTGACTGAAGGGTTGTAATGGCCAATTATGTATGTATGTATATACTATATGAAAAAATATTTTTTAGCCGACTTTCTCTAAGTAGATTTTTGGAAAAAACTTGGAGAGTAAATTGAAAATTGCCAGGAAAAGTTTCTCAAAAATCTGTCGTTCGGAATCGACTTTAAACTGTAGATGTCGTCTCTCATGCATAAAATTTACATGAAAGTGTGAAAAACTAGGTTTTATGTATCTATGTACGTATTTGATTAAGAAAAATCCATAAGAAAAATTAATATTTTGTATTGGAAAAATATATTGAAGTTATGTAAGTACTGTTGAACGAAAACTTGTCAACATTTTTATGCAGCTCACTGTAGAAAATCCATACAAAATATATTTTAACTGAAAACTTTTTAATTAGTTTAGTGGATGATATGAATCAGTTTGATATGGTTTTACAAAAATTCAGAGTTTTCAATATATGCTCTGGCTTCAGTAATCTGGTCAGGCTATCTTCGTTTTCATTTTAGAATCAAAGGATGGAGGAGCGTCTATTCAGTAAAAAATTCCCACCGATTTTTAACGGTCGCTGAACAAGCTACTAAATTTTCTGAGAGAATTTCTTAAAAATGAAAAAGTTTCATAAAAAAATCGATTTGGATTGCACGGTAAGGCTCAGTGTACTTTCAATGAACTAGCAAAACTCTTTACACTCTTTGAACAAAAATGCATGATACACACCATGCTTCTAACACAGACAACATTATCTGAAATCAAAATGAAAGCCAAGCTTGTAAAATTTTAGTTTTTAAGTTTAGTGTCAGAAATAAAATGACCGATTTAGACAGACGCAGACATTTTATTTGAAATCAAAAAGATTTTCACACAAATTATTGTAAAATATCATCAAAACAATAGAAGTGGAGTTAGCTGAATTTACTGAATGAAAAACTTCGGCTCTAAAACCTATTCTAATTTGCCTCTAAGTTTTAATGAAATGTTGTTTCTTCTTATTATTTTATGTCGCTCGTTTTTACAATAAATGATATTAAATATTATTTCAGCGTTCTATGGACTATAAGATATCGAAAAATTTCAAAATTAACTTTTACGGATAAAACTTTTTTAAATTTGTGAGTAGGGAACATTCTTTGCTCACAATATCTCAAATAAAAAATATTCGTGAAATTTTAGAAAATTAAGAAAAATATACAAAAGAAAAAAACCCACATTATCCATTGCTTGCAATTGTTGAAACATGATGCCAGAAGCAGAATTCCTCTTTATAATTGTGATCATAAGCATCAACGTACGGTATGCCACTGTAAGGATCGAGACCTCTTGATTCATAAAATATTTTGAATATTTTCAATGCTGGCCTTAGATTTGGTGTAAATTGTTTTATTAATGGATCACCCTGAGAGGATTTTAATTTATTAAATTCTGCCACCTGTAAGAAATCAAAATTCAATCTTATTTCATGATCAAAAAAAAAAAAAAAGCGGAAAAAAGAATTAAAAATTTACCAATTGGTATTGAATGATAATAGTTTCTTTGATATCGATCCATATCACTGGGATTTCACAATTAAAAATCATTAGGTAGCCATCGTATAAATAATATTCATCCATACGTTCTGATAGCCAATCCGATAAGCGAAGATTTTCAATAGAAACTTGGGTGTTGGCCGAGCGTACATTTTCTAAATTTTTTCCCAATACCGCAAGACTCGCTGATCCAGTAAAAATCTGAAAAAATCGTTTCTTTTCAATTTTAAAGTGAAACTCAAAAAATAATCAAAATCTAAAGACTTCGGAATACAAATACACACAGCGCTAAAAGTAAGCAGACAAGTGTGGAATTCTAGTTGCCAAAATTAAATGAAAACAAATTGAATTGTTTACTGAAATTAATTTCTATACGTTTTAAAGGCAATAAATATCTATAAAATATTAAATTTTTGTAATAATAGGTCTACTTTTAACCTTGACTATCGTTTCGTTTCTTATATAACAATATTACCTCTAAGCCAATGGCAATGACCACAACAGTTTTTCGTAATTTTATAGCCTCATCGAAAGTTTTACATGCATCATCATAAAATACGGCATGTAATTCAGCTGGTAGTGAATAATTTTTGTAGTCATAATCTGTCCAGGATTTTTCAAACCATTGGAAATACAAGAACTCAAAACGAAATGTTCCACCGTCCAATCTCACGCCGAAATTAATGCTTGGCGTGAAATTATCGTCATAAAGCATCTTTACGATAATAGTGTGGCCATCATTTTTCAAAATTGTTTCCCTTGGTTGCATTTCAAAGTTATTGAAGATTATTGGTTCATATGGCTGAGTTATAACATCATAAACCTTTTCATTCTGTAAAGGTATCTGGTGTTTGCCCATACACTGACCCTTTGAAAAGGCTTGAGAAACATTTTTTTTAAACACATTAAATTAGAAAATAAGTTTAAAATGGTTTTTCTTCTTTAGAAATTTTTTTACCTTTTATAAAAAATTTATTGAAAAATATTTCTTTCCAAAACAATATTTGGAATAGAATTTGAAAAAAGATTTTCATTTTCAGTTTTTCAAACGTGGCAATGTTTTGCCAGGACTTGTTAGAAAAGTACTAAAAAATTTTAAATACAATACAGTCCACTAAGGTAATATCAATTCTAATGCATTTAAATTTAAAACGTTATACATTAAACGAGAATATAATTTCCGTCTCTAGAGTATAAGTAAAGAGGCTAAATATTTCAAATAGAATCGATAACCTTAATGCCTTTATGCACTGAAAGAAATAAAAAGAAAACTAAAAAGACATTTGCAGAAATTTTTTGTCTTCATTATCTCTCTCCGTTATTTTTTTTCACATTTTGAAAAATCCTGAAATAATTTTAGAAAATTCTTCTAAAAACCTTTCCTTAGAAATATTTTATTCCGATTTGAGCAACCAGTTTATTAAATTGTAACACAAAGGATAAATTTTATAACTCATGAGTATTGAAATACATACTCTGATTAATAATCATTTAAATGGCTGCTAAATTATATGGTAGAAAATAGAAAACAAAAACTAGTTACACTGGTGCGAAGAAAAATAGCATTTTCAAAATGTATTTCCAAAAATTTTTCTAAAGAACATAGAAATATCGCAGAAGCACAATTAATAAATATGTACTCTTTACCGTAATTCAATCATAGTATTCTACCATTCCTCTACAAGATATA
The DNA here is from genome assembly GCA_014635995.1 of Sarcophaga peregrina. Lineage (NCBI taxonomy): Eukaryota > Metazoa > Arthropoda > Insecta > Diptera > Sarcophagidae > Sarcophaga > Sarcophaga peregrina. Next base: position 17,401,536 of record CM025792.1, on the reverse strand, counting down.
GAATGAAAAAAGTGGTAAACATTTGGTCCCAGGTGTGGAATACAAACGTGATCTTAGGCATCTTCTCACTTAAAAATAAAAGGCGTTCGTTTACTTCCATCTAGCGGCCAAACTATCGCATATTGAGAGAAGAGATGCAAAACAAAAGAAATAAATATTCTATGTCACGCCTACATACATGATTAGACGTTGTCACTTATGTTGTGTATGTTAGTTTTATCCATAAGTGATGGGACGGACCTACAGTTTAAAGCCGACTCCAAACGACAGATTTCTGCTTATAGAGGAAGTCACCGAGGAAATATTTCTTCTTATTTCGTTTTATTGGAGATATTTGACTTAAGGGTTGAACCGGCAGAAAGTATACTAAAAAAAGCGATTGATAGCCATTCGATTTAAGGGCAATCAATTTAAGGGCAAAATTCGATTTAAAGACAATCAATCTTCTTCTGGCAGAAGTGTAAGTGCCTTCATGCTACTGTACGGCGATTGGAGAAAACCCAGTTTAAATGCGACAACCGGAGTCCTTTGGCCTGTATTATGAGCTGTGTAGCTGGTCTGGCCCTTTCGTCAACAAAGAAATCCCAACACAACATAGTAGACTATAGCGACTACAAATCGTATATCCAATTCCTGACAAGCAGTGGTGTTGTGCTATTTTTTTTTTTTTTTTTTGACCAGAACGCGTCCGGACTCCTGTTCACGGTTCGGTTTTTGTTCCGGTTCAGGTTCAGTTTAAAACCTTGTTTATAAAAATACATATAAAAATTCGTCAAAAATTAGAAAAAAAAATTAGCAATTCTTTTTTATTTTTTTTTTTTTTCTAAACGTCAGCCAATTCTCGTTATTAGAAATCATCTTTAGTTCCGGAAACGCGTTCCTGTCTAAAAAGGAAGTACCGGAACGACGTTCCGCAGTGTTCCGGCTCGCCAACACCATTGCTGACGTGCCACGAGTGAGTGCCAGAATTGAAAATCAATAAGTTTTGATAAAATCAAATCAAACCTGCTTTAAGCTACCAATCGTTCTTATGGCAGATAGTAGATAAACAAGCTTACGAATAGACAAATGTATCCAAGTAGTACAACCCGCTAGTTAATTTCGTCTAAATTTGAGCTTTGATTTGAAGCGGAAAAAATTTTTTTTTATTTTATTAAGCAAACATTTAAATTGTAATGGTGCAATAAAATATTTCAAGAAATTACAAAAAAAAAAATTGTTTATAGCATTCCGAAAGCCATGCTCGCAACTAATTGAGTCACAATAATTAAAGCCAATATAGCATTATAACGATCTGAACAGTTTCTATAAGGTTCAGCATTACAAAGGATCACATCCTTAACCCAATCGCTTAAATTTCTCTGATATTCATACATGAGCGGTTCGCCATCTGCAGTTTGCAGAAGCTGGAACTCCGTTAACTGAAACAAACAAAGTTTCAAAAAAGGTTTTAGATTCAAGATTTCATTTTGTATATTGCCACAATAGAATAAAATTTTATGGCATTTTATGTTTCTATCTAAAGTTGGAAATGTGAAAAGAAATGCGTGAAAAAAAGAAGTACTACAAAAAAAATTCTTACAAGTTCTGGTCTTATTTCAATTGGTTCTGGAAAATCCAACCAATAACCCATAGAGGGTTTATTCAAAATCTTTATGGCGCCTTTATGAAGACAAAAATGTTCCATTGTCACATTTAGCCAATATGCTAAAGGCATATTCCCAATAACAGTTTCCTTTACTGGTTGTCGTATAATTTGCAAATTATCCTGCAATTCATCATACTTGGTTAAGGCTAATGGGTTCACTTTTACGCCAAACGCCATTATGTGGAGAAATTCTCCCTTCCTTCCTTCCAAAGCTTCGTTTATATTTTTAGCTGAGTTATCATAAAACACCACATGTAATTCACCATCAAATGTAATATTATTGTATTCGTATATCTCTGGTACTTTTTCCAGCCACTGAAAGTACATGAACTCAAAACAATATTCATAGGGTATACCTTGAACTGTTAATGAGGGCTGCTCATTATTATCGTACTTCATTTGAATGGTAACACTTTGGCCATCATTTTTTAAAATAGTTTCTTTGGGTTTGATATCGAAATTTTTAAGTAACAAAGGTTTGAAGGAGTTGACATTTATGTCAAGTTCAGGATCAAAAGCTAATTGATGCTTTCCAATAGCTGAAGGTGAGTTGATTGCATACACTGGAAAATTTTATTTTAAAATGTGTTTTTTAACAAATTTTAAAGTCTTTAAAGAATATTGTTTCATTACCCTTTATTTGATAAAAATGCAAAAATAAATAATAACAGTAAAGATGTTTCAATATTTTAGAAAATTGAATTTGCATTTCGTTACTTGCGTTTCTTATTCTTTATTAAAATTTTCTAACAACTTTCCAATTAAACTGTTGGCTTCTATTTAACTTATTAGATCAGGAAATTGTACTACATTGTACAAACTTAATTGCGACAATGAGAGTTACTCAAACTACTCCCGATAATAACAGTTTTTAATTCTGTTTAATAACAAGTTACTAACAATTAAAATGAAAATTTTTTGTTTACAATATGTACTGCAAATACAGCAAATTTTCAATTTCAATTACATTTTCTACCATTAGAATCCAGTCATTTATTTTACTCTTCCCTATGGTAGCAAATCAGCTAGTTGTCTACCGGGAAATGGTTTAAAGCTCAACTGACTAATCTAATTTTTGCTTTAAGAAGTTTCCCACTTGAACATTTATTCTCCCAAGTTGAGGTTACAGCACACAGTTAAGAGCTATGAAGACCCAACGTTTTGTACCACACATGTCTGGACCACTTTCCATCTGCCTACGCATAGTTTGTTTTGGCTATGAGGATTTGCCTTTACCAATAATTTACCATTGTATCAATGCTTTTATAAAACAAACGGCTTTCGAAGGTATGTATACTTTACGTTCCCCGCTATATTTTTCTATATAAAAAGCTTAAAGGTTTGTTTGAGTATTTCGAAGGATATCTGGTCTGAAATCAGTCATACAATCTGGAACAGACGAGAACTTTAAATATGAAAAACAGCATAATACCGATATTGCTGAGGTATTCACAATCTTATATAGAATAAACCCTCATTAACTAACTGGGTTAGTAAGGCTCACCTTCCGATTGGTCATTTATAAGTAATTCTTTCTGCAACTTAACGGTATATCTGTCAATGCGAGCCTTAATGTTGGCACTCGTCACAGAATTTAAACCCTCAAAGAACTCCCTGCAAAGGGTCAACTTTCTCAGGGATGGGCAGTTACAGAGGAGGTGTTCGACAGCAATAGCTGCAACAAAAACCGGATCTAACAGATAGATCCTGTAAGAAACATTGTACGGCCATTACAATGTAATTTTAGAATATTCTTTTCTGCTAAACGATTCGTATTGTCCCCCTGTAAACCATCAATTGTAAATATGATAAACCAAAGAGAATTTCGTTTAGACTTTTGCCTGCTTCCTGATCCATTTGAATTAATTTGAAGGACAAGGAAGAACGGTTATGATATCCCTGGCTATCTTAACATCTTTTGAAGAATATAAGAATATTGCACAGAAGAGTAATTTTGCTGTTCAGCATATTTCTGTTGTTCCCTATGCTATGGATGGGAAAGCTGATAAATTTTTCCATTGCCTGATGATGACTCTTAAAAACGGTGAAATATTTGGAAAAAAAAACTTCAAGTCTCACATAACAATTTTTTCGAAAATCAATTTTTAAAAAGTTATAAGGAGGATGCTCCGGCGAAACGGGTATTTGATGCGGGGATCTGCAGAAGTCGGCGAAGAGTACGACCTTATAACCGTTGGAAGTGCCAAATCGAGGAAGCCCTGTCATCGATTGGTGTGACCAACTAGCGAAGGCTTCCAAGAAGCAGAGGCGCCTAAAAGGATGTGTTGCGACAGGCTGAAATCTGTTAATCGAGTTGTTATGGCCAATTAAGTAAGTTATTTATTTTATTTATTTATTTAAGAATTACAATACAATTACAAATTATATTATAATCATGTACGAATTGAGTAACTCCGACCATATGCCCGGTGTAGTGTAACAGACCAGAGCCTCTGGTGGGAATCGAACCCACGACCCTCACGCTAATAGTCTAGCACACTACCCACTAGACTACCAGGGCGCTCAAGTAAGTAAGTTATAAGCGGAGATTGTTTATAAATTCCTTGAAACCATGCAAGAAATAATTTATAGAAATATAAAAAATAACAATAAAACACGTTAGACTGTAGGAACCGACATAATATAATTGGTCATTACAACCTTTTAGTTAGGAATACGACCTAGTTTCTTACGCCCCTTATGTTATGTATGTTAATTTGATGCATGAGTGGCGGGACCAATAATTCAAAGTCGACTCCGAACGGCAGATTTCTAAGAAACTTTCCATGGCAAATTTATTTTCACTCAGAGCTTTTGTCAGAAATCAGCTGGGAGAAAATGGAGAAGAAATAATTGTTTATAATTGGTTTAGTTGGAGATGTCTGATTTGATTTTTGTCGCAGATTTCTGATCCGGGGTTTGAGCTATGGTCTCACAACTAATAAACCAACACACTACCGTCTCGACTACGGCGACTACAAGAAAAATGCCGAAGAAAATTAATATTCCAATATAACGAAATATCTTAATTTTATTAAAAAAAAAACGTTCGATATCTGGGAATATTCACATTTTAATTCCTTTATTTGTTTAGAATAAATACAAAATCAATTTATGGTAATCCAAATGCCATAATTACAACCATTTCAGTGAATATGATTAAAGCCAGAATTACTTCAAAGCGTGTTGAACCATTTTCTATTTCTAGCTCCTCATATGGCTTGTAATTACATACGTAAACCTTATAAATCTTACTGATAGTAACCGGTAGAAATTGATTCATTAACGGTTTGCCATCAACGGTTTGTAGTTGTTGGAACTCGGATACCTTTAAAGTGATATGATATAAAGAAGGATTTAAAATTTAACAATTAATACTTTGACCCTAAAAAAAACTAAACATCCCTAATAGCATTTCTTACAATTTCTGGTGTCATTTCTATTGGTTCAGCTACATCCATCCAAATAACAGCAGAAGGTAAACTCAGAAGCGATATGGCGCCTGTATTTGTACAAAAATGTTCCATCGACGCATTAAGCCAATACGCTAAAGGCATATTTTTAATAACAGTTTGCATATCTGGTTGTTTTACCATTTTTAAATACTCCTGCAATTCCTCGTACTTGTTTATGGCAAAAGGATTTACTTTAACACCAAATGTCAATATAAGTACACTGTCAAAGACTAAAGCTTCGGTAAAATCTTCATATATGCCTTCGTAGAATACCGCATGTAATTCGCCGTGAAAGGCAATATTTCCAGAAGAAAATCTTTTTGGTACATTTTCCAACCACGCAAAGTACATGTACTCAAAATAAAAATCTACGTCATTTATGGAAAGGATTGGCCAGAACTGTTTATCCATATCGTAAGTCATTTGTATGACAAGACTCCTGCCATCGTTTTCCAAAATTGTTTTGTTGGGTTTAATATCGAAATTCTTCACTACGGCCTGTTTATAATTCTCGAACACTTCTACTCTAAATTGTGAAAAATTTCCAAGAGCTATTTGATGTTTTTCAATAGTTTTGGGAGATATGTTTGCATGGACTGTAATAAAAAATTAAAATCATTTCTGAATTATTTGCCATTATTTTGATAATTTTTTAATAATTACCCATTAATTTAAAGAAATTCATCATAAAATAGTAGAAATAAAAATATTTTAAAACTTTCAAGCATAAATATTGCATTTTGCTTAGCAATTCTTCTAACAACCTTTCCTTCCAAATGTTCTTTTACGACTTGACTAATAAGCTTAGAAAATTGTAACACAGAAACCAAATTTAATAACTCAGGAGTATTGAAATACTCTGATTAATAATCATTTAAATGTTTGCTAAATTATAAGTTAGAAATTTAAAACTAAAAACTAGTTAAACTGATGTTAAGAAAAAGAGCACTTTAAAAGCATTTTTCAAAGTATAGGCAGGCATGCAGGCCAAGGCACCCAGTTTTTCCGATTTCTCATTTATGTAAATCTGAAATCAGATAAGACTATACAGATTTGTTTAAAGGCTACTTACTCCTTTATAAAAGGACATAGTTTGTAGCTTACGGATAGGTTAAGGACGGTCCTTACAGTAGTAGCAAGAGTTTTTGGTCCATGAAAACTTACGGATAACTTTCCAACGGAAATCTATGCCAGCGAAAAAGGTGCTCAATTCAACTTGATACCAAGTACGAACAGTAATAGCAATCCTATCTGACAGTCAGGCCGTCATTCGAATACTCGGCTCACAAAAGTGTAAATCGGTCTAGGAAATCTGAATCTGCTTGGTAGGCAAAATATTGTTACCGTCGACTACGTACTGGGACTGGGACTGAGAATTTTCGATCATGAGCATGTAGATAAGCTTTCAATAAGCTTCTACCCCGCTGGCAGAACCAGAACCTTTCTGTGAAATTAGAACAGATATTGGAAAAGGTATACTAAACAAAAGGGAAGATAAACTGAGGCAAAGGCATTTTTCAACGGGGCAATCAAAAATTTTATTGGGAAATTACAACAAAAGAATTACTGTGCATGATATGATGATTTATACATAAGTGGCAAGGCATACAGTTTAAAGTCGACTGAGAACAACGGATTTTTGAGAAACTTTTCATGGCAATTTTATTTACTGTGAGAGGTTTTTCCAAAAATCTGCTGAGAGGTAGGCGTCGAAGAATTATTTTTTAAATAATCCGGTTTCTTTGAGATGGCTGACCTGGGATTTGAACCAAGGGCTCTTGTCTGAAAAGCCTGCACATTAACTACTAGACTACGGCGACTATGAGTCATACAAGATACTGTCGAAAAATAACAAGATGTAGATAACCGGTTTCTAGACAGGGCACTATAGACAAAGAGTTTTTTCTTAATAGTTTTTAAGAAAACGTCAAACTAAATAAATTATAATTTGACGATTTGATAGTTGGGCACTCTGTGAACACTGACCGCGAAAGACCAAACGTTTACGGATTGAGAAGACCGAACCTGTTAGATGTTATAATTCAACTGATTAATTATTTTATTTCTTTCTTAATTCTAACATATTTTACATACTTAATTCTAACTGTTAAATTCAATTCAGCAACTCTGTTGCTTATATTTACCTACTTACTATATATTCAATGAACTTAAAATTAACTTAATAGTAAGGGCATTCATGTGGAGAAATACACAATAAAATGTAATATATTATAAAATAAATAATGTAAAATAATATATGTATATATGTATATATATAAATTTATATAATAATGAATTCATTTAACACAATGGCCCAACATTCCGGCCCCATTGAAGGACTGGAAGTCTTCAATCGAATAGTAAAGGAGCCAGTTTATGTATTAGACGCTTATAAACGCCGGTGGGCTTTGCGACCTCCGCCACTCTGACCACGACTCTCCTGGTCAGCCAATGGTGTGGCGGGCAATTGTCCTCGTCGCCTACGGATTGTAGCGGCAGCGAACGTAGACCCTCTCTTATCAGCAGATGCTTCGGGGTTAGCGCTTCGTTGGGGTTTGGAGGCAGCGGTGCGATAGGCCGAGTGTTGAGCACCGCCTCTACTTCTGCAAGCATTGTTGCCATTTCCTCTTGAGTGAGCGCCAAGTTGTCCATAGCTCGCATAAGTAGGAACTTCGCTTGCTTCACAGCGGCTTCCCACAATCCTCCGAAGTGCGCCGCTCGAGGTGGTATGAAGCTGAGCCTCACCCCGGACGACGCTGCGTATGACTCGACGGGCTGTCGATTCCTGTCGAACGCTTGATGAAGATCCTTATGGGCTCGTCCGTTTCTTGCAACAAACCTTTTAAACGATAAAAGAGAGGAATTAGTGGATAAATCAGACACTAACGCTAAATGTGCCGCCCTAGATTTGAAACACACGAAGGCATTTTGCTTCGGTAATAAAAGTGGGAATTTTGTTGCGTATAGCAAATTTGCACTAAGCAATCTCCCACCTACCCTTAAAAGTGACAATTTACAAAGGAACTGAGTAAGTCCCCATATATTCGAAGGTAGGATCAGAGATTTCTGCAATTTAGAAATCTCCTCAGAAAAACTAGATTTCTGGATAGCCAAAGAGAGAAATTTTCCCTTGGTAGTTATAAATGAAGATCCTAATAATTTAGGAGAAGACTTAAAAGGTAAAGAAACCCCAAATCTTCCAGGCGCAAGACATTGTACTATAGTCTTGGATTCGTTCTCGCATTCTTTATGCTCCTCGTTTTCGATCGAAGTATTTATATGAAATACTTTAGTGTTACAAAAGTCCTTTGAATAATTGTATCTTCCAGTAACAATCCAACCAAGAGAAGTTTTCTGAAGAACTGGACGACTCGGGCCCAATTTGATTTGGCCAGCACACAATAATTCGAAGAAAGGACCTGCGCCAATTAACAAATCGATTCCTTGCGGCTTATAGAAGTAAGGGTCAGCTAATTCCACGTTTGACGGTATATTCAAACTAGCTATGTTAACCCTACGTTCAGGCTGCAAGTTTGTTATTGATTTTAATACCCAAAACTTTGAAGTGAATTGGGTAGAGTTGACACTCGAAGTAACAGTCAAATTGACGCGAGATTTGGATAATGAATTTGTTTCACCAACGCCATTTAAATTTAATCTGCCTCCTTCTTTTTTCAAATGTAGTAGTTTGGCTAGTTCCTCGGTTATCAGATTAGGTTGAGAACCGGAATCTAAAAGAGCTCTGGCTGGTATAAGTTGACCAGAACTACTTCTTACTCTTACCACAGCTGTTGCTAGAATGATGCGTTCATCTGACGCCGAATAGTTCACAGAAGCATGAGAAGTCGGAGGCTGTTCAGAGTAGTTTACTGACGTGTTGTTCGAACTTGTAGTATATCGGTGCAGTAATGTGTTATGTGCACCATTACATATCCGACACTTAGAGGCTGGACACCTGGCAACTGTATGTCCTTTTTTCAGACAGTTTATACATGCTGGCACGGATTTTATAAAACCGAATCGGTCGGCTATAGGCTCAGCAGTGAAAGAAGGGCAATTACTAATCATATGTTGCGTCGATTCGCAAAATAGGCATTTGTCAACAGATTGTTTTGATTTCGTACAATTTAATGATGTCCGACTGATTCTAAAATTGTAATGTTCATTTCTAGGTTTATTAACCCTCGGCCTTGAACTGGAGGACTCGTCAGCCGCAATATGCTGATAGCGTTTGTTCAAGGCGGATTCACAGTCTGACCAAAGTGGAAGTTTCTCGAAGTCGAGTTGATCTTCCCATTTCGATTTGGTGACTGGATCAACCTTTGACATCACTAAATGTATGAGAATGGCATTCGTAATCTTTTTATCATCACCAATTGACAATAAAGAATCATATATCGCGGATACTGTATCTATCATGCTTCGCAAAGCAACTGCTGAAGGCTTGATAATTTGGGGCAAATCGAAAAGTTTTGCAATATTATCGAAAAATATCAAGCATTCATTATCATAAACTTTTTTCAAGCTTGCCATTGCTTTGGGGTAATTCTTCTCGGAGATCTGAAAGGCCTTCACTGTACCTAAGGCCGATCCGGACAAGCATGAGAGTAAATGGTTGAATTTCTCAATATCCGTTAATGTCGGATCATTGTGGACCAAGTTCTCAAATAAACTCATGAAATTCTTATAAACAGAATATGTTCCACTAAATTTAGGGAGCTTCATATTTGGGAGTCTTGACTGGTGCGCTTGTACGCTGAATGAAGTTTCAGGCACGTTCGTTGGCTTATACTTGGCCAACAGACTCATAAACAAGCTTTTCGTGGTCACACAAAGATCCTCAAGCTCGGCTCTATCGTCATTATCGGGATCTAAATTATCCACTTCTGACTGGAGCTTCATTGCTTGGTCAATATATGTCTTTAAAATTTCCAATCGACATTCGAGTTCCATTTGATTAAAAGAAATAGTCCTATCTACAATGGACTGTCGAATTCTATCGATATTCTTAATGACCTTCGCTTTCTTAGCGAGTAATTTCTCCAAGTCTTAAACTCGAGATGGAGAATCTTGGCGTCTAGAGCCTCTGGTAGTCATTGTGATTTCAATCTGTGTATAAGTTCCTCAAAACAGGAATAGAAAATTTACCAAAGTAAATTATTGGTCGAATTATATGCGAATCTATTACTTGTTTTGGACAATATAATATAATTAGTATTCTTCGGATACGCAATATCCTAAATTATCCGCAAGTGGCGTTAATTGAGACAAGAATAACTTACTAGATCTCAGAAAATATATAACCGCTTTACAAACAGCCTTCGGTATTAAAAGCAATTGACCGAGTAAAATCGTTAAATAATCGATTTTTTATAATAAAACAAAAATCAAATTTCAATATGAACACACTATTATAAATAACAATAATCGAAAAATTATTCGAATTTGGAAATTTGTGTGAACAATTTTATTGATATTCAATGTAACTTGATTTTTGTTACTAGTGTGAACGGTCACACTGTACACAGCTGTAATATGTAATTTATTTACAAGCAGTATAGGAACGCGTGAAAAGAAACACTGATCGAAACGAAAGAACGAAAATAAATAAAAAGAAAACAAACAAAAGCAACACAAATGGTATGCTGAATGTTTTCTTGCAAGCCAAGAGAGCAAATTGTTAGTGTAAATACGTATTAACTTAACGATATTAACACTCGCGATTCGATACACTTTTAAGGGTGGGTTTTTTATAATTTTATAAACAAGAATATTCATAAAACGTAATAAATATACAATTATAAATAAATGGGATGTTTCCAAAAATTTTAAAATGCAAAATATATTTTTTGTGTCTGCTGCTTAAGCGATTAGCAATTTTAGGTTCAATTTCAAAAAAATCTCTTAAATTTGATAAAATTGCAAATTTAAGGAAAAAACACATATATTTTGCACTTTTCTACCTCTTGAGAGTCTGAATTACTTCCCTTGTTTTCTCCTGATCGGCACAGAATACAGTTGCAGCAGGGCAATGGGCAGAATTCCTTTCCTGGAGTCGTCCAACGATGAATTATCTTGTTGTTCGTGTAGTATTTATAAGTTTGGTGTAACGTGTCGTGAAATTTATGTTACTATTAGTATATGTAATTTCGTGTTACACTGTATTTTTTCGTATATTTGTTTTGAATATTTTTGTTCTTATTGTAATTGTTATTTTATTTATTTGTTCTCCTTTTGTGTACTTTCATAACATTAACCAACATATGTATGTATATTGTTATATATTTTTCTATTGTTGGTTGTTCTTTTATTGTTTGTTGAGATTATTATTATATATTTTTTTTTTTTTTTTGTTTTATTCACCGCACAGTATTTTAGGAAGTTTTGTTTATTATTATTTTATTTTATTGTTATTTTTGTACGTTCTCACAACACTCAGAGATTCTTGCTTTGTTTTAATGTGGTATTTTTTTTATATAATCTTAATTAATTTATAAGACTTTACCACTTAATTTCTTAAATTTTAAGTAACTTATAAAATTTAACACTCGCGAATATTTTTTAAACAACTTATAAAAAGTTTCGCGAGTTTGGTCTTTTTATATCGTTTCTTACGCGATCAATTCACTTGTCCCTGCTCGGGCGCCAAAATGTTTTTTCTTAATAGTTTTTAAGAAAACGTCAAACTAAATAAATTATAATTTGACGATTTGATAGTTGGGCACTCTGTGAACACTGACCGCGAAAGACCAAACGTTTACGGATTGAGAAGACCGAACCTGTTAGATGTTATAATTCAACTGATTAATTATTTTATTTCTTTCTTAATTCTAACATATTTTACATACTTAATTCTAACTGTTAAATTCAATTCAGCAACTCTGTTGCTTATATTTACCTACTTACTATATATTCAATGAACTTAAAATTAACTTAATAGTAAGGGCATTCATGTGGAGAAATACACAATAAAATGTAATATATTATAAAATAAATAATGTAAAATAATATATGTATATATGTATATATATAAATTTATATAATAATGAATTCATTTAACACAATGGCCCAACAAGTACCTTCATTCAGAATGGGAGTTGCCTTATAAAGAGTAGTAGCAATAACATTGTCGTTACAAAAAGCTTCGAGATTATGCGATGTTACGTATATATTTCATATGAAATGCAGTTATGGATACGCATTTATTTGAAAGTTCAAACATTATCCTTATTTCAAATGCAAGGAACTTATTTGTTACTTTTAAAATAGGTTTCTTGGAAAAACGAAAATTTTTTTTTGTTTTTCATTTAACGTACTTTTTATTTCTTTACGCTGCAAAATCAATTGAAATTCTTTAAATTATTCATCATTGTCAGGGCAGGGATTTGTCCATTCCCAATGTTTCCATGGTATGCACTCTTCGGTACTTTCGTCATATAAAGTACCCGAAGGACAGCGTATAGATTGAGGCTCCTCATTGAGATTGGCACAATACCAATAGTGGGTAGCATCCCAAAAATTACGGTACGTATGATTAACATTCAATTCCGTACATTCTGGCTTACCATTCGAATCGATATCACATATCCTTGCAGCATTAGTGACGCGCAACAAAACCAAGGCCAAAATCAAAAGGAAAACTGCAATTGATTTTAATTTAAAATTAAAATTTTCAGAATTCATGAACTAAAAAAGTTAATTTACCTGTTTTCATTTCGTGCGATTTCATTAGAAAGTGTTAAAACAGAATGTTATAGGTTTACACATTGCGAAAGGGGGTTTATATAGTAAAAATTAATTTTTTTTTTTTTTTTTTATCGTTATTTTATATTTTAAAGAAACAATTTTTATCTTTGGCAAACATACATATGAGAACTGTATTACATGATTTTTAAATTATTTGAAACAAATTATTTCAAAACATAAATTATGGGTGCGCAGCATTTGCATTTGAAATGTTACCCACTAAAGTAAATAGTTTTTGTTATCGCCGAATTCGATATTTTAATACATTTTTAATTTAAATTTTTAAGTAACAAAAAAAAGTAATATTACAACCAGACAGGGTGATATTGTCCTCCAACATTCTAATTTCGAACTGTAGTTGAAGAGATTTACTTGCGGTTAGGGATCAAAGTTAAACGAAAAAAAATTTGCCAATCAGACATAAGGCCGTGGTTCAACCCTAGGTCAGACATTTCCTACAAAACAAAATATGACGACTTCCTCTCAGCAGATTTCTGGCAAAAACACTGAGAGTCAATAAAAAATGTTCATTGAAAAGTTTCTCGTAAAAAATCTTTCATTCGGAGTCAACTTTAAACTGTAGATGCTGCCACTCACATTTAAAAGTAACACACATGAGTGATGGGAGAGCTAGGTCGCAATCCTGACTGAAGAATTGTAAAAAATGCTCTTATTAATATCAACTTTCCGCACGTCTCGTGTTTGACATCTTCTTTTCCGATCTGAGAGCAATTATACTAAACCTATATATTCAGCCATTTGCTCAGTCATGTATTATAAGGTACCACTCAAGATATAGCAGGCATTTTAGTTGCACATCAAAATGATCTAGAAATTCTACAGTTGCTGTGATATACCCACGATGTTCTGCAATGAAATTCCGTTGTGATATGTACTTGTATAACCTAGCGCTTCCAAAACTGATAAAGTTGTGGCAAACCTATTACATATTTCATGTTCACAAATGCCAGAATGTTTCGATATCCAGAATAGTGGCATTCTGATACCCGATATGGAACGCTGTGTTCTTGAATACCATTGATAACATCAGTCTTCATCATGTGAAAGCCAAATTCCACTTTGAGTTTCGATGTTTTAAAATTTCAAAAGCTCCATAAAGTCCATGGTGTCATTTACTATTCACCCGAAAATATTCGCGATAACTTCCCATCGTGCAAAACGTTGTAAATTTCTTAATCATACACTTAGCTTTGTGGGAATTTGTGCTACGTTTCAAATGCATTCACATTTCATGCTATTAAATCCCTTTTCAAAATGGATTTGTCATAAATGATTTGTATTTGCCTAAAAACAACCGCTGAAAAGGAAATTTCTAAAGAGACTTGGAATTATTACCTAAAACACTTGCTTCTCTGAGTACAGGGATTACAATTAAAAATTTACTTTCAATATTCTATCGTTTTTTGCTTGAAGTTATTTAATGGCAGAAGTATATCTGATATCTTGCATTTTTGTACCACCTTCTAATTTATAAACGATATAGCTATTCCTAAATGCAAATATAATTTTATGACTCAATTTTTTAAGAACGTGGACCTTATTTTTATTTATTTATTTTTTTATTAATTAATTTAAGAGGAGAGACAGAGTTGCTTCAAAACTATGACGACTAAAATTTATTCCGTAGGATTTAAATAACTTATTGACTGGATGTTATAGTCCAATTGGATGTACAGTCGAACTTCAATAATTTGAACTTCTATTACTTGAAGTTTCTATAAGCTGGAACATATTTCGTGGCAACAGCATCTAGATCATTTGTGAATTTACTTCCCATAGTTGAAGTTTCTATAAGTTGAAGTTTTCTTCAGGATAATGGTGATTCAATTTATAGAAGTTTGACTGTATGTAACTAAGGACTTGGCACAAATTTACTAAAGACAAAACAGAATATTTTACTTCTATATATAACGCTGTGCATTTTTAATCCAAAGGTTAGTAAAGGAATTGGTCCTAGTAACACATAGGTTCTAATTAGATTTGATTAATGAGTGTTTCTAAACAACAGAGGAAAAATATTAGGTTTTGAAATATTTTAATAATACTCAAATTAACGTTTATTGGGCATCAATATTCAATAGTCCTTTGCAAGTAAGAACAAAGTAATTTTATTTAAATGTATATTAAAACCAATCAGATTTTTTAAACACAAAACTTGATCTTTAAGCAAATACAATTTTAAAATTCTTTAAAGTTAATTTTCCATTAATTCATAGCTTTCAAGTAACAATAATAAAAATATTTCTTACCTTGTTCATCCATTTTAATAAGGAAATGCTTTGATCCTTCAACGGCATACAGAGGATAGATGAAAATGAGCCATCGCATTAAAGTAGCTTTCTTTACACAAGCTCCGGCCAATATATGACCTGAGAATGCATGCTGATGTGGTTTATAAACGCTATTTAAAGATGGTATCACCGAACTGTATTTCTTCTTCTATGAAAATTGCAACGACTCACTTAATGGAGTAAGATATCGCGCACTGTTTACCGGCTTTTTTTTAGCAAAATAGGATAAATCTACTTAACCGACACGAGGTTACAACAGATGCCACATTACATTAGGAATAGTTTATTGGCTGTCAACGCCCTGTGATTCGACTATGTTTTGTTTTTTCACCGATATGCAGACAATAGATGAAAATGAGTGTCCATCTTAAAGTAGCGTTTTTGCACATGCTCCGGCCAACACATGATAAGGCACGTCGATGTGGTTCTTAAACGCGAACGTATCACTGAACTGCGTTCCTTCAAGAACTAAGAAAATCGCAACGACATATTTAATGGAGTAAGATATCGCGCACTGTTTACGGACTTTTTTTAACAAAATAGAATAATTCGATTTCACCGACAGGAGGAGAAGTTTATTGGCTGTCAACATCATGTGATACGATCTTTTTTCAACTATATGCCGAGAATAGATGAACATGAGCCACCGCATTAAAGTAGCATTTTTTTGCACATGCTCCGGCCAATAGGTATATGACCTGAGAAGGCACGCAAATGTGGCTTATAGATGCAATGGTATCACTGAACTATGTTCTTTCAAGAACTATGAAAATCGCAACGACACATTTAATGGAGTAAGGTATCGCGCATTGTTTACCGACCTTTTTTTAGCAAAATAAAATAAATCGACTTCACCGACACGAGGTTACAACAACACAACGCCACATTACATTTCCACCATTTTGTTTTTTTTTTTTTGTTTGTGTAACTTTGAAATTTTTTCTATACTGGAGAAAACCACAATTTTAGCCAAGAAAAACAGCAATATAGTTCCCATAGGTAAATTATTTACTAAAATGCTGTAATAGATAATCCCGAGTAGCACTTCTATTTATTTTTTATTTATATATTTCACTTGCTTTTTCACATTTTCTATTTTTCTTTTAAGCTTTGAAATCTAATAAGAAAAAAATCACACGATATTAACTGTATAACAAAAAATGCAGGATTAAACAGAATAGCCAAACATCAACTGAAATGATCCATTTTGTGTCAGTGTTGGCAATATTTTATTTTGCTTAGCACAGGCACACACCAAAATTATGCCTTCAAAATACTTTTTGAAGTTGTTGAGAAGAAGAAGAAGTCTAGAGTCAAGATAGAATTTTCATGTTTATTAGATTAACCTCGGCCTATATATGGTCTTTTATTAAATTAATCTATATAAATAATAATAATTATTAAATAATATATATAATTAGCGGTAATGGTAAGACCACCACAATTATCTTCATAAACAATGGCAACACTACTCTTTAAAATCCAAACGGAATGTGTGAATATTAACATGAAACGGGGTTATTATTGTTTTTGTGCAAAAAATCAGCTGCGCGTCGATACGTAACGAAATTGAAACAAATGGCTTTCTAGCGAAAAAAAGAAATAGACAATCCTACAACTAATCATATAAAATTCTCCATTTTTAGTTTCCCCCCTAAAAACAATAAAAAAATTTAAATATTTATAAACAACTCAAGGCTTTATTACTTAATAAACTTACTTTTTAAGAAAAGTTTATTTACTTGAAAGAAAATGTCAAATTTACAAAGAACGATGCTGAAAGGTCGTTTGCCACCCACCATACCTGGAGGTCGTATAGGCAGAAGGTATTTATTTAAAACAATTTATTTATAAACATAATAAAATAATAAATAAATAAACCTCAAGTGGATAACTAAAAATAATGAATGAATATTCTATTATTGTACTAGTGATTCATTTAAAAAGTCTCGAGTTCGGGACTTTAAACCATCCCTATGGAGTGAATTCTTTGCCGAAAAAGATGACATTGTTGTCGATGACAAACGCACTTTTCGCGTCTATCGCACAAAACAACCAGAAAAGCCGGGACCAGTTTTGTTATTATTACATGGCGGTGGCTACTCAGGATTAACTTGGGCACATTTTTGTGTAGGTTACCTTTGACGACTTATAATGGATAAATTAAGGAGTGTTACTTGTTTAATGCTCTACTTTTTTTGTCGATTATAGATGGAAATTACCAATATGATTCATTGCCAATGTTTATCCATTGATTTTCGCGGTCATGGTGATACACAAACGGATAATGAAGACGATTTATCAGCGGATACATTAGCCAAGTAGGTATCATAATTTATATCCCAATTTGGTTATCGTTTCTTGTTAAATTTGTTGTTAAAATTTTTATTTATCTTTACCCTTACACAGAGACATTGGCGATTTATTGTTAACAATATACCCAACTAATATGCCACCAATTTATGTTGTGGGCCATTCAATGGGTGGTGCTATAGCTGTTCACTTTGCTAGTATGGAATTGATACCAAATCTTATTGGCATAACTGTGATTGATGTTGTCGAGGGTACAGCCATGGAAGCATTAGCCAGTATGCAAAGTTTCTTGAGATCCAGACCACAGTATTTTAAAAGCATACCAAATGCCATTGAATGGTGCATACGCAGCGGTCAAATACGTAATATAGATAGTGCCAAAATCTCTATGCCTGGACAGATTATTAAGTAAGGAGAGACATATTGTTTTATTGAAATTATAGAAAAGAAATATAAAGAGTTCTTTTTATTACAGTTGCACAACGAAAAAATTAGCCACAAATGAATTACCATTGACTGATGAAGATGAAATTGGTGCTACAGGTTCTACTACTAAGTTTATACATCCCTTTAGTATTTCAGAAGATGAAGAGATATCAGGTGAGACAACACCAACTGAAGTAAATGCAAAGGACTTGGATTTTAAAAAACCTTCAGAGGAGAATGTCAAGAAGTAATTTAAATTTTATTTAATATCGTAAAGGCTGAAAATATAATTTTGTTTTTTTTATAATTTTCAGATATACTTGGCGCATTGATTTGTCGAAATCGGAAAAATATTGGGTTGGTTGGTTTTCTGGTTTAAGCGAAAAATTCCTAAATTTACGTTTACCTAAACAATTGCTTTTGGCCAGCATTGATGGTTTGGATAAGGCTTTAACTGTGGGTCAAATGCAAGGACGCTTTCAAATGCAAGTTTTAGCACGTTGTGGCCATGCCGTACATGAAGATCGCCCCCATGAAGTGGCCGAAGTTTTGAGCACTTATTTGATTAGAAACCGTTGTGCCGAAGCAGCTGGAGATTTTCGTTGTCATTTGCCGGCTTGTTAAGACAATAGAAACAAGTTTCCTTTGGATAACAAAAGAAAAAAATGTCTCCCCCTCCGTTAATGCGACTTATAAATGCATTATTTTTTTTTTGTCAAGGTATCATTATCATTTAAACAGTTTCTTAATTCTGTTTACTAAAGTAGATTCATTAACATTCATTAACGTACGATTAATTTATTGGGTATCTAAAACAAAACGTATTTAAAACTTATCAAATAATAATATTTAATAATTATAATGAACTTTCAATTAAAAATTACGACTATTTATTTGCGTTTTTTTTTTCTTTGCTTCAAATTAAAAACTGAATTTTAATAAAAATTTATTCAAAAGAAATTCATGTATGTATTTATTTAAACAGGAAAAAAATATAAAAAAAAATTACACATTCCTTGCAGGCAAATTACGGCATTAAAATAAACACAACTTACAATTTCAATTTTATATAGAAAAAAAAATTCATTATGAAAGTGTATGCCATTACTCTATATAACGAAAGCCATGCTTTTGTAATTTCGTTTTAGTTTCTATAGCCTTAATTTGTCTTAAACGCAATGCAATCTGTTCACGTATCTCGTCCCTGTAACGTTTACCCTCGCCAAGTTCTTCCATTTCGGCCAACCATTCGGCACGTTCGTTGATTTGTTGAAGCACTTGAAATGTATTTTAAAAGTTTAAAAAATGAAACATCATTTCATTACCGGGGTTTTTTTTACTTACATTCATCGATAATATCTTCTGGTGTGTTTTTAATTTCATTTTTAACTTTTTCTCTTCTCTTGGGCTTTAATGTTGTCTCCGATAGCCGCATACCTGACATGGCTTCCTGTAATAGCTTTTTAGCCTTTTCCGAGGGCATTTTATCATCTGGCTTTGGTCGATAGTACGACAAGTCATATGCTCCACTTGCTTTTATATCTGCCAGGGATTTACGTTTAGCATTCCGGGCTCTATGTAAAATATCCAAGGCTTCCTTATCCGGATCTTTGGATGTATTTGGACGTTGAGGCTCTGGCTTTGGTAATGGCTCGCCATTTCGTAAATGGTAATCGATTTGTTTGCGCATTAGCATAGTCATCTTGGATTCTTTCATTAGCACTACAATTGATTGAATTGGTTATTTGGAAAAAATATTTATTGTGTGGTGCGTGTGTTATAACGGTGGTGGTGTGAGTTATAGCTTTTCGTATAGTCCGCATATTGCATTTTAAAAAGAATAAAAAATCTTCGCTTTAAAATTTTATTTTTTATATCTAATGGGTTTAGGTGTCTGCCTACGATTTGTTATTCATAAACTGTTGCCTCAAACGAAATTAAATAGATGCATACAGATTCGAAATGGATAAAATAGATAGAATGCAATTTTACATTCAACGTAAATCCCTACGTACATACATATGTAAATATATTTCGTACTTACATTTCAATAAATCAGCAGTTTCTTTGCTATATTCAAATTTGGGTGCATGAAAGAGTCCTCCCTGTGGTATACGTTCGCTTGGCCATAGTTTTGGTTCGTTTTTTGTATTCGAAATTTTCTGTGGATCCTGCATTCTTTTCTTTTTAATTTTTTTGATGTATAAAAAAATCCTACAAAACTTATTTATTTTCTATTTTTAATTTTGAAATTTCTATTTTCACAAGGAAATGTTTTCTAATGTCAAATATTTAAAGACAAAATTCAGTCTGTATTTATAATGCAGTTTAGTTGGCAACAATCGAAACTGTTTCAACAGGAACCGTAAATAACTAGAAACGCACCAAGGTAACGAACATCGAATTTATTGGAAATTTAAAATCTTAGTTCAGTGGATTGTTTCTTTTAATGGTCTTTAGAAACGCATATTTAGTAAACAAACCAACAGAGACGGACTTTTGTTTTGAAATGAAACCATAAGGTGTAGAGAAAAGAATTCCCTCATATGTTAAAACAATTCCCTCAATAATGTTTAAATGACTTTTTAAGGCGAAAAGAAATACACTGCTTTTGAATAAAGGTTTTTCGAAAATATTCAAAAAAATAATTCCCACTTTGTACATATGCGATTACATTAGGTGGCGTTAAAAATTTAAGAATTTAATGTGAAAAAATAAATTCGTTGCTAGTTTTGTGACTACTTAACACAGTAGTATTAAGGCAGGAGGCAAAATTTTGTTAATCTAAGGTAAGTAACAAAAAATCCCATAGTTGGACTGACATATAATGCTATTTGGTTTGCTTAGAAGGTAAATACTGATCATAGAAGGTTGTATACAAATCGCATTTTCACGATCCTTTACAAACTAAAGCAAAAACCTCCTGTAGACTGAATTTTCAACAGCAACTTGATGCTAAATGTTAACGAAAACAAACCATTTGAATTGGGAATTAATTGCTGAAAGGAAGATTTTTACTGAGTGTAGTTAGCAATCGAGTACCACCCTCTCCTGCTCGATCAAATTCTTATTCCGATTCATAATAGCAGCGGATCACAAACAACCCGCTTTGATTGATAGGAAGGCGACGTCAGGACCACCTAGCAATCAGATACGAAACGGAATTTTTCAGTTGTCGGTGAAATGTGAAGGGGACAGAAAATATTACAAAAAAGTATTTCTGTCCCTGTCCTACTTCTGTCTATTTTATTTATTTATGTTTTGTTAGATCACAGGCTGAGTTTTTAGTATTCCATTCTGGTAGAAATTGATGATATTTTTGTAGATTAATAGACTTATTTGTAGTCGCCGTAGTCTAGTAGGTAGTGTGTTGGCTTATTAGACGAAAGACCCCCGAGCTCAAATCTCAGGTCAAACATACATCAAAACGAAGTACAACAAATATTTCTCCGGCGACTTCCTCTCAGCAGATTTCTGGCAAAAACTCTGAGAGTAAATAAAATTGCCATGAGATGCTTCTCAAAAAGTCTGTCTTTCGGAATCGACTTTCAACTTTATCTCCCGCTACTCATGTATAAACATAAGTGGTGTGAGAAGGTAGGTCGTAATCCTACTGAAGGATGTAATGACCAATTATGTATGTGAATAGAATAATTTTGAAAAAGAGATGAAACTTTGTATTTTGGGGAAAAGTAATTCGAAAGTAATGTAACTTAGTATTTAACCAATTTAGGGCCATTATTACAACTTCCCGTTAACTTAAGGGAGGAAATTGTTTGTTTAAATTGTTTTTCGTTATTATAAGTGGATAATATGGTAGAAAAAGGCGTTAAGCTAAAGGTACGCCACTGCGCTTAAAAAAACTTGTTTAATTAAGTAGTGTCCTATCGACATTTCTCCGTAACTGACATATTTTTGATAAGGTTTTATCTGTAAGTTGAAGTCGCCGTGGTCTAGTGGGTAGTGTGTTGGCTTATTAGACGAAAGGCCCGGGTTCGAATCCCAGGTCAGACATCAAAACGAAAAATATTTCTTCGGCGACTTCCTCTCAGCAGATTTCTGGCAAAGACTCTGAGAGTAAAAAATTGCCATGAAAAGCTTCTCAAAAATCTGTCGTTCGGAGTCGACTTTAAACTGTAGGTCCCGCCGCTCATGTATAAAATTAACGCACACAACATAACTGGTGTGAGAAGCTAGGTCGTAATCCTGACTGAAGGGTTGTAATGGCCAATTATGTATATGTTTATCTGTAAGTTGTAATAACAAAAATAAGTTAAAGGTAACTTTATAGTTATCTTTAGTTATAGGGTACCTTTACCCAAGTTTAATGGCTAATTGTAATAATGGCCCTTAGAGCTGTATTCACAAATATTCCTGAAACAAAAAGTTATGAGTTTAGGTATAATTTGTTATATTTTTCTTTTTACATACCTTAATAAATATTCGTAATATACACCAAGTTCTGCAAGAAAAAAATTTTTATTAGCAATTTTATTTGATCTTGATAAATTAAGCCTCTTACTTACCTTTTGCACAAGAAACTATATTCATTGTTATCAAAAACCACACACATTTCGATAAATAATTAAATATTTATGAATTTTCAAAAATTTTCATTAAAGAAATTATTCCAAATTTGTCGCCCTTTTTTTTTGACACAAAATAAATGTTTATTTACATTAAATTTTTCGATATTAACCGCTAGCTTTCACTGTGTATATCAAAAGCTTCTAACGAATTTTCAAAAATTTTCATTAAAGAAATTAAAAAATTATTCCAAATTTGTCGCCCTTTTTTAACACAAAATAAATGTTTATTTACATTAAATTTTTCGATATTATCCGCTAGCTTTCACTGTGTATATCTGTAGCTTCTAACACATTAGCTGCATGTAAAACTTTTTTTTTGTGTAATTAATTTGAATTCGAAAAATTAAATTCGAACTTAAAATCCTCGGCTTCAAAAATATTTAATTGAATACTTTTATTTTACAATGTCGCAATGAAACCAAAGTTTAATTTTTAAAATTATGGATTTTATATATATTTTTTTGTTGTTGTTTTCAGTATTATTTATCTTAATTTCTTGTTCATTCAATTACATCGTTGGTTATTAAATTTTTATTTAATGATTATTTTTAATTTTTTTTTTTTGTTTTTTTTTTTTGTTAAATATAAAACATTCGTAATTTTTTTTTTTTTCTGTAATAGTATTTTTTTTTTTAATATAATATTTTGTTTAATATGCAAATTAAAAAACTACAATTTTGTTTTTTTTTTTTGTTTTAATAATATAGTATTATTTTTTGGTTTTTGTTGTTCTTAAGTTTTTGTTTGAATGGATTTTTAAAATTAGAAAATAAAAAAACAATATTTTTTATTATAATAAATCATAGTTTTGTTGTTGTTGTTTTTGTTTTTTACTTAAATATTGGCTAAATACATTGTAATAATAATAATAATAATAGTAATAATAAAAAATGTAACTAATATTGTGGGTCCATTAAAGTAATTACGAGCATAATATAAAAATAATCTTAATAAACATATTAATCGATCATATATAAAAATAATAATAATAATAAAAAGTTTATGTATAATAATAATTATAATAATTATTTTCATAATTACGGGAGTCCAATGTCTGGCTCTATAGTTTATATTATATTTTGTATATACAAAAAGTAGGCAGGGATTTTTTAAGAAAACAAAAATTATTATAAAAATTATAAATATAAACATAATAAATGTAACAATAAAAATTAAAAAGTAGATGGTTTCGTTTTTTTTTAGTTTCTTACTTTTTTTATTTTATTTTTAATTTTTTAGGTTTTTTTTTTGTTTTGTTTTTGGTTTTCCAAATGGGAATTTACGTACAACATTAAATTCACATATAGAAAGTATTTAGAATAATTTAAATATATTTTTTTTTCTTTCTTGTATTTAATTTATTTTATTTATTTTTTGTATATGTATGGTAGGTATATAACTTTAATGTATGCAAAGTCAAAATCTATATGACTGTTATTAGAGATTAATTAAAATACATATAAAATAATTGTTTTGTTTTTTATTTTTGTTTTAATTAAGCTAAAAATTATTATTATTTTTTTTTATTTAATTTAATTTTTTTTCTTATTTGTTTCAATACACATACAATATGTATACAAAAAAAAAAAAAAGAATTAGAAGACATTGGTTGGTTGATGATATACTAAATATAAATTAAAATTAAAAACAATCAATCAAAACAAAAATGTTTGTATAAAAAAATCTAAAATAACATAATTTTTCTTAATAATTATAAAAATTGGTATAAATTTGACTAAAACACAATAATTTCTTGTTTACAAATATAATAATAAAAAAAAAACTACACTAAAGTTTGATAAAATTTTTATACAAAAAAAATTTTTTTAAACGTAAACATAAAAAAATAGGTTTCTAGCAAAGACAAGTTAAGTAGAAAGCCTGGCTCTCAACTGTCAATTTAAATTCTTCAAGGAAGAGAAAAAAATTTGTTCGAAATTGTATTAAATCAAGGACCTAGCTTAAGGTCTGAAATATATATTTTTTTTATAAAACCAGCACTCAGGGGATGACCCCTACTCATGCAGTGCATTGTGCAGGTTTTTTAGGAAAGGTGGAAAGAGAGAAGGAAGATGCAAACGGTAAGGAAACGAATAGCTGCTGGTGACTATAAAATGGCCAATGCTATACCTTCACCATTAGACAGTCTACAGCAATCGTCCCCAAGAAGACCCTCAGTTTCTCACACCACTTATGTTGAATACTATTCAAAAAAATATAAATAATTAACAAATAAATTTAAATTGTGAGTATAAATAAATAAAACATTGGAACATATAATGCAATTTAACATGTTGACTGGCGACTACGAGATAACTCGGAGATTGTGTTCCCTTCTGGGATGCGAAACAACGAGTTATCTCGTACTTATTAATGGGAAAAAATTAAATTGCCGTTTTTTGGCAAGCTTTCTGAAAATTGCCGCGGCAGTCAACGTGTTAAATACAAATATAGAATGGTATATTGCCGTTTAGGCTGACCATATTTCTTTTTTTTATTGTTAATTGTTTAGGTAGAATAAATTACTGATAGCCAGGCTAACTTTTCTATACCATATAGTTCGTTAAAATGAAAATGAAAAATGTGTAACCAAATAAATTATAAAAAAAAAATCTTTAAAAGAATTGAATATCAAACACTTTCTTTCAAACAAAATCAAACTGTATATGTTTTTGTGTTGATTCTTTTTTTTCTATACGTATTAAAGTTGCTAGATTTTAACCAATTTTTTTTTATCATTTTTTTTTTACTCAATTATATAGTGTATAGTAATTATTTAGCACAATATTATGCCTATATATATATATATATAGTATAATGTATATAAATATATTTAATAATTTATAAGTTTTTGTATATAATAGAGTTAAGCAGGATTATTAAAATAAATTCAAACTAAAAACAAAAAAGTATTGCTCTAAAATTAAAAATTAAAATAAAAAAACATTTATCAATTAATAATTAAATTTAGGCTAAAAATGGTTAATTTAACCCAATTTTCAATAAAGATTAGATTCCCGGCCTTAACAATTTTTTTTTTGTTTGTTTTTGTTTTCTTTAATAACTTTAATAAAAATTAATAATATTATAATATAATAAATTTAAAAATAAATTTTTGCTTTTTGCTTAATTTTGTAATCAAAAAAGTGTTAAGTAATGTAAAATGTAATGGTTTTTTTTTTGTTTTGTTTTGTTTTCTTCTTGTTCTAAATATTAATTTAATTAATTCAGCAATTACATTCCGTTAATGAAAAAAGTTTATTATGTTTATGGTTTTTTTTTTGTTTTTTTTTTTTTCTTTAAGGGGAAATATATATAAAGTTGTTTTTGTTTTGTTATTAAAGAAAAATGTTATTTTTATTTTCCTACTTTTAAAGTTTCACTTCAGCAAATTTTATTTTCTTATGTGTTAATTAAGATTATTTGAATAACTTTTTTGATTTGAAATCAATTCTTTGTTTTCTTACTTTTTTTTATTAATTAATTTTTTAATAAATTAAAAAAAAAAACAATTTGCTCTGCTATATAATCTCTTTCCATTTTTAGTAATAGTTTTATAATAATTTTTCAGCGGAAAGTAATTTAAGTCAGTCTCTTTTTTTTTTTTCAAAATACAATACGAATAAATTAGAATATTCGTCCACAAAAACAAAAAAACCAGCTTATTTATTTATTAGATGCATATTTGTATTGTTTTATAAATTTCTTAATTTCCATCATCTCTTCATCAAATCACTCTTTTTTGCTTTTCATCGTATAAAAATGTCTACCACAATTGCAAAGGATTTCTTGCTTTAAAACAATGTAAAATGACGATCATATTTAGTGAAATTTTTCTAAATGAAAAAAAAAAATGAATAAATAAAATGAAAAATGTTTAAATAAATGAATTTGTGATAAAAAAAAAAAACAATTAAACAAAACATACACAGACAGACAGATCATGACAGGCATAATTGCAATATTATTAAACAAAAATTACAAAATTAAATCAAATAACAATTGCTATACATACTATATCTTTCGAACTTCCTTAGGGGATAAGCTTAAAAATGAATGAATAAATACAGGCATTCCTCGTATAACCCGGTGGTTATGTTCCAGGCAAATTCCGCGTTATAGTAGACTTAGCTTTCATATAAATTTAAGGATTATGTTCCAATAAACTTTTTTCAAAATAAAAGAGATACTAAATTAACCGTTTGACTGCTAAGCGATTCTGGTGAGTATGTTCGAAAACTGGTCGAAAACAATAATTAATTATTATAATAAAAAAATCTACAAAATTCTAATAATCTGTGTATAAAGATAGATCCCATAAATCTCGTCTTTTGATTTTATTTTCGATTTTTTACTAAATTTTTACATTGAAATTCGCAGCGCAAATGCGATTTTCGTAATAAATGAACACAACGCTTTTACGCCGCGTAGCAGTCAAACGGTTAAATATGTATTGTACGTTTACAACTCAAAACCAATATTCAAAACTTTATTTAAAAAAAATTAAAAAACATAATGAAAAAAAAAACAATCGGAAAACATAAATAATCAATAGTCTGTGTCACTTATTTCGAAATAGTGAGCATATAATCATCATTTTCGTTATTTGATAAAAAAAAAACATTTTGTTGGACGTTCTTCCAGTGATTAAGCGATTGTAAAATCAGTTATCGACCTTTGTTTGCTTTTTTACTAACTGTTTTTCGATTTCGTAATAAGGCGCGTTATACACGTACAAGTCAAAATTTCGCATTATAATGAAACTGTTTTTTATTTTTAAATCGCTTTATATCGAAAACGTGTTGTAGAAGTACCGCGTTATACGAAGGATACCTGTAATAATGTTTTGACAACCTAGTACGGCATGTTTTACAGCCTTGCGAACCGAATTCTCTAAAACTGACAAGGATTTCATTTTGGCTTCCTAAGAATCCAATATAAATTCTTAGCCTTCCTTATTGAATTGCTAAACAATGTTCTGTTGAATTTATAACTTAAAACGAAAGCATAAAAACAATTTTAACAATTCCAACATTCTACGAACGTTTGAATTAGAATTTGTTTTTGAAACGATTTGATATTGAAAACAGCAAAGCGGAATACATAACCCTTTTGAAATACTCAGAAGTAAAACGGAACACATAAACCTTTTGAAATACTTAGAAAAATTCGAACTTCTTTTTCTAACTATTTTTTTTAGATTTCGTAATAAGACGCGTTATACAAGTCGAAATTTCGCGTTGTAATGAAACTGTTTTTTTCTTTTCTGTTTAAATCGCGTTATATCGAAAACGTGGTGTGTTACACCCATGTGAACCGAATTCCTAAAATAAACAAGGATTTGATTTTGGCTTCCTAAGAATCCAATATAAATTGTTACCCGTCCTTATTGAATTGCTAACCAAATGTTCTATTGAATTTGCAACTTAAAACGAATTAGAATTTGTTTTTGAAACGATTTGATATCAAAAAACGGCAAAGAGGAATACCTAACTCTTTTGAAATACTCATGGACAAAGCGGTATACATAACCCTTTTGAAATACTCAGAAGTAAAACGGAACACATAAACCTTTTGAAATACTAAAAATTCGAATTATTCGTAACAACACTTACTTGGTATTTTCTAAGACAGCTTTGAAGTTCTATATAAAAATATTCAAAAGTCTTTACATGCAAATACAGTGCGCTAATGTGAACTTATTAAAACTGGCGTTTTTCACTTTTGCGAATTGTTCACATTTTATGACAGAATTCACAAACTTACTTCACAATAAACACCTAGACGAAAGGAATAGTGAAAACACTTAGATGTCTCCTCAACCTTCGACACATACGTACGCAGGGGCCAAAAGGACTCTACTCCGAAGTAATACCACCGTAGTTCCGGGTTGGGCACAAGTCCATTAGACAAGAGGGTGATTTAGTGGGCCCCAAAAAAAACCACGACACATTTACACAGGAAATAGCATTCAGCTCTTTTAAACCGGTTTCGAATGGTTTATTGTATCGCTTTTAATATTCGAAATAAAATTTTTTGCATTATATACCACAATTCGTAAATAAACAAATGCAACAATATTTTAAGAATACGGGTATCATTCACCAGATGATCGGACCCTAAACTCCTGAGCAAAATGAAGTGGCAGAACGGAAAAATAGAAGTCTAATGGAGATGGCGAGATTTAAGATATATGGGGCAAATATGAATTTAAAATTTTTATATTCAAAATCGTCTTTTATCTACTGCTGTAAATATGGTGTCACATTGAATTATGGTGTGGAAAACAACCGAATCTGAAATACATTCGTACGTTGGGTTCTATGGCATATGCTCAAATTAATAAACAGAATCGTAGAAAGTTGGACGAAGTATCAATTAAAGGCAAATTGATTGGCTATAAAGAAGAATCTAAAGCTTTTCGTTAATGAATACCGAAACTGGGAAAATCATCATAAGTTGAGATGTAAAGTTTTTGAAACCTGAGAATAATATCAGCATAACTAATAATAACTTATCTAATTGCGAAAGTGGCGTTTTAGGTAATCATGGTGATATAGAAAAATTACTTCTCAATAAAGCGTGTTTTATTAAAATCGTCTATTTTGTTTCTGGAAATTTGAAAAAAAAAAATTAAAAAAGGAAAAATGAATACGGCAATTACGCAGTTTCCTAAATTGACGAATAGCAATTATCATGTTTGGAAATTTAATATGGAGTTGTTGTTGCTAGAAATAGAGTTGTGGGATGTTGTTACCGATGTGATTCCTGAAGCACGTGATGCAAAAAGGTTGGCGCAAGATGGAAAAACCAGAGCTGCTATAGGTCTTGCTGTTGAGGAGTCGCAGAAAATATTGATAAAGGCATTTGAAAACAGCGAAGGAATATTGGAATACTCTAAAGAAACATCATGAGAAAGTCTTCTTAGACTAATGTCATCGAAAAGTTTGGTTGCTGGTCAAAGTATGGAAAATCACATAACGGAATTCTTATAAATTGTTGATCGTCTGCGTGATTTGGGTGAAAATCTAGAAGAACACAAAACTGTTGCATTTTTATTTGGCACATTGCCTGATGAGTATAATAACTTGATTTCTTCGTTGGAAATGCGTTCGGAAGCTGATTTCACTATAGATTTGAACAAACTGTAATGTTATGTTCAAAGGCTATATAGCTTAAGGGGTTTGATGCGTTCTTTTTCGAACATGAAAATACGATTTCAATCTAGCTTCTTACACCAATTATGTTGACGAAATCCTCAATTTAACGTCGACTCCAAACGACAGATTGGAGTAACTTTTAAAAGCAATTTTAATTTACTTTCAAGAGTTTTTGCTAAAAAAAAAATGCTGAGAGAAAGTCGCCGATGAAATATTTTTTCATATTCGTTTTGTTGGAGCTGTCTGAACAAGGGCTTGAAACATAGGCTTCTCGTATAATAAGGCAACACATTATCTGCTACAACGGTTCTGGTGTAATTAATTAGATTAACGAATTGAAAGCTACTGGTTCTAATAAACGTGATTTAGAATCACTGAAGTTGAATATGAATGTGTACACCCTGTAAGACTATGGGCCCAATACCAATTAATTTTAATGATCCGGTAAATGACTTAATTAAGCCTCATAAATCTTTCAAAAACATGGTGAAGGGTTCCTTACTAGTGATCGCAATGAAATATGTTTGGGAAAACTCATTATTTGCTACCTTTCTATCAATTTTACGAGCCGTGAGCAGAAATTTTGAATTATTTTCTTCATTATGCATGATAGGGGACATGATTGTTGTGTACCATCGGTTGTGTAGTCAAAGATAAGTGTATCGAATCAGGATCAAGGAGTTCGCCTTAGGTGGAATTATGTTTTGATTATTTTTCGAAATCAAATATAACTTTTTTAATAAACTTCCTACACAAATTCTGTAGCATAGTTTCTTAAATATTTAACTGAGCAATGGTTGGAATTTATAGTCGCCATATAAAAAAATGTTATTTCGTTATCAAATAGCTTATGTATCATTGAGGTCTTAAGCCATTTTAATAACATGAATTTAGGACATATTCACAAACTATTTATACAGAAAAAAAACTAATCACAATCAACAGATTTAATAATGAAAATACAAACAGACTTAAGTGACAAATAAATACACAAACGTATTGGTCAACTACAAATGTTTTGCTAATTATTAGAACAGATTTTCTAATAAATAAACCGACAATCTATTATAAGTCATATACAATATAATATAATACAAAAAAAACTTGCTAAACACTCGTACAAGTTACAACTATTAACTTGGTTTACAACAATGTCCATGCGTATGCATGTATAGCGGAAACATGTATTGTACAAAAGTGTTTGTGGCTATGTAAATACTAGAAAATTTTGTATAAAATAAAACCTGCAACAAAAGTGAAAATAGTAACAAGGATTTTCTTTTGATTGTGTTTTCAAATTAAAAAAAATGTTCATTAATATTTCAAAATTTCAAAATAAAAGAAAGTGAATTGTGTAATGGGCTCCGAATCATAGGTTTTTTTTGAGAATTTTTTCATGACAATTCTTTTATTTACTCCCAGACTTTTTGCCACAAATATATTAAGAGGAAGTCGCCGAGGAAATATTTTTTCATATTACGTTTTGTTGGAGATGTTTAAAGCAGAAAAATGGTTTCCATTCTTTTAGTTGAAAGCCATTCTAGCCATTTCTACACGATTTCCGTCTAACCGAAAGAAATATTTTCATTGACTCATGGCTCCATACTGACCAGGGGTTTGAACCGAAGCCTTCTTGCATTTTCTAAACCGACAGACACACTACCAACAAGACTACGGCGATTTCAGAAAAAAAAAACACTCATTTACACGTTGACTGCCGACTAAGAAATAACTCGTACATTGCGTTCCCTTCTAGGGTGCCAAACTACAAGTGATCTCGTACTCACTAATGTAAAAAACACTAGAGGTTAAAAAACGGGCAAACTTGCTTCTATCGGTACAGAGAACGGCTGCATTACGTATCGCGTCGGCATATTGTACAGTCTTTGCCCCAGTTATACATGTGATAGCAGGTACAATCCCTGTGGATCTGCTGGTAGCAGAGATGATGGAGATTTATAAGGCGAAATCGGCTTGAAATCACATAACCGGTTACTTCAGGGAAAACACCATTTCAGAATGGCAAGGAGTAAGGTTTACGGCGAGACTTATTTCGGACATAAAACCATGGATTGGTCGGAAATTTGGTGAGGTAAATTATTACGTTACGCAGTTGCTATCGGGTCACGGATATTTTAGGAAATATCTGCAAAGAATTGGCAAGGCCGTCTCCCCTTACTATTTTTACGAGAAAAGGAAAAGTAATTGATGATACAGAACACACTGTTTTCGAATGTGCACGCTGGCAGAGCTATCGCTCTGTACTGACAACGATGATCACGGCCGCTAACATTGTCCGGGTTAAGATCGCGAGTAGAGAGAATTGGGCCTCACTGTCGAATTACGTGGAGCGTATTCTAAGACTGAAGAAGAGAGAACTTGAGGCTGCAGAACATGTAGGAACGCCGGCATTGATAACACTGGTACGCGTGTCAAACGAATCTTCTTTCGGGACACTCAACCTTCGATACGCAATCAGGACGCAGATATGAGCATGCAGTGGCCAAAGGACTCCACTCCAAAGTAATACCACCGTCGTTCCCGAGTGGTCACAACAGTCCACAAGACGAGAGAGGGATTTAATGGGTGAGTGCCCCACACACGGAGGATGTGACGACTTTCTCTATGGTGCGGTTAGGTACATTTAACCCTCCTCGGAGTAAAAAAAAAAAATTAAATTGTCATTTTTTGGCAAGTTTTCTGAATATTTCCGCGGCAGTCAACGTGTTAACTGAAATATTTTCATACAAATACATTTTCGTCTGAAATCGTTTATCTTTTAGAGACAAGATATATGAAGTTTGATTGATTGATTATAAATAAGTCTTCAGACAACTATTTGTTCGATGTAGCATTACGTTATTACCTATACTCCATGTACAGAAATTTCAAAATTAAATTTTGTCAAGTGATAGAGCTAAAGAAGGTGAAAGTTTCACTAACAAAAATAATAATTCAATGAGCCTATAGACGACATCCGAGGATAGAATTATTGTTGTGACATACGCAAAATAGTGTCTAAATTATCGACAACAACTGAGCTATTAACGTAATTACGTGGGTACGTGTTAGCGCCTTTAGTGCTGGTATTATAACAACAAAGCCATAGCAAAAAATTGAGTAAGGATAAGAGGAATGCGTTTCGATTTCAAATGAACATTTCGAAATATTAATGAACATTTTTTTGATATTTAAAGAATAAAAAAAAGAAAAGATAATCGTAAACTATTTTAAAGTCGTAAATGTGCTAAAAACAAAGTGAGTATCTCGTTGATTTTCAACATCAAGTTGAAAATATAATAAAACAACAAAAACGAAGAACAACGACTGGAGGAAAACCATTTTGTGTTTCTTAATTAATGGCCTGTTCGGTCATTTGAAGACACAATGTTTCCAATTGTTCAAAGCCGGTTATGTCATTTAGAGTGTCTGCTGTTGCATTAGTATGATTGAGAGATGATGCTTTCAAAACATCATTAATTGTCGGCGATGCAGAATGATGTGGATGGTGTTGCTGTTGTTGTTGTTGTTGTTGTGAATGATGATGTTGATGATGATTATGCTGATGATATTCACTTAATGAAGGTAATTTTAAATTTAAATTTGTTGATGTTTGTGGCAGAGCAGAAATAATTTGCAATGGATGACTGTTGCAATTGCTAATGCTACAATTGTTGCAAGTATTATGATTATTTTTACAGTTATTATTATTGTTATTATTATTATTTATGTTGTTGCTATTGTTGTTGCAATGCAAAATATTATTACTACTACTACCAACAACATTACTACTATTGCTGCCAACAACGTGAACAACATTAGCACCAACACCGCCACCGCCACCACCACTACTATTACAATTACTGTTACAATTAACGATATTGGCAACATTAAGACTGCATGAATTGCCAACAGCTGCAGCAGCAGCTGCTAATAGTTGCAATTGTTGCTGTTGCTGCAAGACATGTTGCTGCTGCTGTTGTTGTTGTTGTTGCATCAGATTATTATGAATGTTATTTGTATTGATTAGATTTGTATTATTTTGAGTTTGTGTATTATTTGCTGTTATTAGAATTTGTGGTGGCGGCGGAGGTGGTACAACATTAGCTTTAATGTTTGATACAGCTGCTGCTGCTGCTGCTGCAGATGTTGGAGTTGTTGCATGCATGAGATCATCGTTACTAACCATTACGACCGCAGCCATTGTTTTCTTTATTATTGGTAATGTTGTTATAGTTGTTGGAGATTGTTGTTGCATGTGATCCAAATTATTATTGTTATTGTTGTTTAATGATGTAAGACTGGCTTTACGGGATTGCTGCTGTTGATTGGCTTTAATTACTTCCGTAGTCATATCATCATTAGATGTTGTCGAGAGTATGCCTTGACCCGGTTTAAAAATCATTTTCTGTGGCTGTTGTGGTCCACCGGTTACAACAATCAAACTGTTTAGAGAACGTCTGTGTTGTGGATTATGTTGCGGCTGTTGCTGTTGCTGCTGCTGCTGTTGCTGTGGTAAAGCTGGAAAATGTGATTTTTGTTGCAAGATTTGCGGCTGTAATTGTTGTTGTTGCTGTTGCATTTGTTGTTGATGGTTAATTTGTTGTTGCTGTTGTTGTTGTTGTTGTTGATAATTCTGATATGCTGAGTTTTTATATTGATTATTATTGTTGTTATTGTTATTACTGTTATTGTTAGTGTTATTGTTGTTGTTATTATTATTATTGCTGTTGTTGTATTTATCATATTCATTCATTTGCTGTTGCTGTTGCTGCTGCTGTTGTTGCTGTTGATTGTGATGGTGTTGTTGTTGCAAACAACTTAAAGAAAAATTCAGCATATCATTTGAATTCTTACGATGATTAATACGATCATTACTGCCATTCTTTTGGTCACATTTACGGGATTTACCATTCCACCTGGAAAATTGAAAGCTATGAACAATTAAATAAAAAAAAACCATTCATTTCATACAAAAATGCTGAACAACAAGGCGAAAGTATTTAATCGATAGTACGGACCGGCCATTTACAATTGTTTTTATCAGGTAGAACTACATTTTTCTATTTGTTTTCTTTTATGTACCACAAAAATTATATTCGAAATTAATTAGAAAATATGATCTAGATAGAAATCACTCAAACATACGATATCGGAGAAAAGAATCTCTCTCTATTCCATTCCTTAAAAATTATGCTTCATACGTTCCTGAACTGAATAGCTTCTCTGGTAATTCGGAAATTTTCAGACAAAATTTATTTGTTTAATAATGTCCGCGGAGGATTATCTATATTATGGTAAAAAATATGGCTTGCTGGAGGCCTCTTACTAAACACAAGACCCTGTTCATATACTTTTCTGGACTACTTTACTCCCGTTTTTTTGGGTCGTTGAGGAGTTTTGGACCGGACCGTATCCGTCTATGCTGGATTCCATGTCACAGCGGATTACTGGGTAATGAGAAGGCGGATGCCCTCGCTAGGTGAGGTTCGCTTTCAGGTGGCGATTTGACAGTTGGTCCTGGC
Organism: Sarcophaga peregrina; assembly: GCA_014635995.1. Classification (NCBI taxonomy): domain Eukaryota; kingdom Metazoa; phylum Arthropoda; class Insecta; order Diptera; family Sarcophagidae; genus Sarcophaga; species Sarcophaga peregrina. The sequence continues at coordinate 17,366,362 of CM025792.1, read as the reverse complement.
CCCCCAGTCTGCCACCTCTATGGCCTCATCGATGGATGGGTCAGTCAGGAGGGAAGAACAGAGGCGTTGGGGAATGGATCGGGTTGTTCTGTTTCTAGGCGTCTATGGCCTGCTGTTGTCAGCAAGAGGACAGAGTGGCTGCTGGGCTTGGTTAAAGCCAGCTTAAGGTTGGTTATCGGTTTTATCACGGGGCACTGCGAGATTAGGTCGCTGACGAGGATCTGGAACAGATCCCAGCCGCACTATTGCCGGGTATGTTGCAATGAGGAGGAGTTGGAGACTGCCGAACATCTCCTCTGCAACTGCCCAGCCCTTGGTGGGTTGAGGTTGAGGACCCTTGGCAGGGCCTTCTTTGAGAGCTTAAATTCTGTGTCGAGAGCCGACATCAAGGCTCTCCACAGACTCATTAGTAGCTTGGGCTGGTTTAGAGGTGCTATGGCTTCATAAGTGTAGTCGCACTCTCAACCTCTTTTGCTTTATGTCTGTTTCTTTATATGTAATTCCTCCGTTTCCCAATCTCCCTCCCCTCCCCTTCCTACATTGCTATATCCTCTATTTCCTTCCTCCCCTAAGGACAATGTACAATGGGTCAATTTCGACCTCCGGGTACTGTGTTTGTCTCGACCGACAGGTGCAGGTCCTCTAACCTAACCTTAATCCCGTTTTTGATCTAAGTGCCTTAAGCTGGTCGTTTTAGCTTTCTGGCCCTAGTTGTTTATGACCGGTAGCACCGGGGTAAAAATATGGGCTAATCCCAACAGCAGAGATAACCAAAGGCGACTTTTTTAGGTGACTACACATTGCGGGCAAGAATAACTGCTTTGAGTGGGAACTTTTTTTTGCATGAATCCCAGTACCTCCAAACCCTCGCTAACTGTCAACGGTGAGCGTAAACGCAAATCGCTTACCAGGCAAGCTCCTGCTATGAAAGTAGCTACATCCACATCTAAAGTTACCTCTATTTCGGCTAAGCCCCTACAATATCATTTATTCGTTACGTCGCCCCATCTTTCCCCTTGCATCCGAAGTACCTTTAACATCCAGAGCTGCTGCAAACATGCCCACGTACTCTTCAGCTGATGCAATGACACTGACACACAGATCGACCGCGCAAGCCCACGACAGCAACAATGTCAACAACATTTTGAGTGCGAGCGTCAGTACATACAAAACTTGCAGGTTAGCTATGCTCATTATTGTTAAAATTGTCTATTAAGGCCAGGCTCTGCTATCAAAGGAGGAAAACATGCGCTTGACTTGGGCTAGGGCCTATAAAAATGACCATCAGCTCCGCCTCCCCGCCCACGTACTCTTCAGCTGATGCAAATATACTGACATACAGATTGACCGCGCAAGCCCCCGCAACAGTGTCAACAACATTTTGAACTGGCAAGTCAGCTATGGGCATTATTGTTAAAATTGTCTATTAAGGCCATACTCTGCTAACAAAGGAGGAAACAGTGCGCTTGGCTTGGGCTAAGCCCCATAGAAATGACCATCACCTCTGCCTCTCCGATCATGACTGAGGCAGCAGCAAAGAGGCAAAAATATGCCGAGCTGAGTGCTACCCTTTAGTCTCCCAGACAGACTCTCCAAACCTCGCTATCAAAGTAATAGTCTGCTTCGACATGTGGAACTCTACAAGACGGCTATCTATAGGATTGGAGCCAGGCCAGAGAAGCTATTCCATTCAGGAACGTGTGGGGCATAATTTTTTACTGTTAAAATATTTAGTTTTTGCCTTTGCTAGCTAAATTCGAATTTATCTTCAAAGACATTTATTTTCTTCAAACAGTATAATTAGCGATCATAGCATATAACATCTCCCCCTCCCATTCATTTAAAATTCAATGGAATTATTTGTTTATCAAGTTACTCGTACACCAGTAATATATAAAATTAAAGTTATTGAAGTAAATGACGTCATATGAACTTACCTGGGTTTATTCAAATTGCCATTACTACCATTTTTTGAATGATGTATTTTGGGCGTCAAGGACATTTTCAATTTGGACAATTTGAATTTTAGCTCCTTCAATTGATTGGCATGATTAACGAATGCCTCGTTATGTATGGTACGATCCAATATCCATAATATAACACTAATATTATCGTCGTCAACAACAGCATATGGATCTTTTTGAGCAATTGTACAAACTAAATAGACAAATATTCGTTGTTAATACAAACATATGCCTATGCAGAGATAGAGATAGAGACAGAGGCACTACTTACCCAAATCAATGACTTTCAAAAAACTCAACGCTACATTGTCTTCGCCCGAAACAGTATTAACCAATTCAATCGGTTTCATTGGAGTTAAAACAATATTGGCCAATTCCTCAACAGCTGCCTGCAGCTTAAGCTGGCCATTTATTAATTCCTGCTCCATTTTCGTTAAATGTTGGCAACGATCCTTTAGTTTCTCAATGCACAATGCCAATTTATGGGAAGCACCTTTGGTAACGCCTAAACTTTGCAAATACTCCTCGGTTATCTGCATCATATCCTCATAAGTCATATTCTTAAATAGATCGATGTATTTGTGAAGACGCAATGATTTTAGCCAGAGGCCAATGTTAGACATGCCAACATTACGTGTTTGGAATTTAATATAATTGGGTTTGAAATCGTCTAAGCGTGTATCCGAGCCGCTATTGGTCAGCGAACCACGATGGTGTTCGATGGAAAGTGAGTAACTACGCGGCTTATTGACAAATTGTGCCAAATTCTCTGTGGAATTAGAACAGTTGTCGTTGACCGTTATAACCGATGAATTTGACGATGAGGCCGAGGAGGATATAGTCTGGGTGGTAAGACTATTGGAACGTCGTGTTTTTAAAGCGGCAAATTTACTATCTAAACTCCAACGTGTAATGTCTAAATGATCCGAGCAATTATTCATCAAAATCGAGGCATAACCCAATTGCTGTTGGGGCTATAGAAACAAAACACAAAAAAACAAATGTGAAAAGGATATAAAAAATTATTAACAATAAAATTACAACTCACTTGTAGTTGACCAATACTATTACTGCTGTTATTACAGCAACTGTCACAATTTGATAAATTGGGTTCAAAATCTAAGATTTCAGTGCCATTCTTTGAGAATGAAGTGTCATGATCATCGATACCATTATTTAATTGACCACTACAATTGTTGTTATTATTAATTATGTTAATAATTGGATTTGTTTGTGGGCCAAAAATATTTGGTGTCGTTGCTGTCGCTGGAACGGCAGATGATGCTGTTGCAGATGCAGCAGCCGCGGCAACACCATTGACCAGCGATGAACTGCTGCTATCGGCCGTAACTAAAGCATCGACTATGCTATTTCTACCAATGTTGAGACCTAAACTATTTTGACTAGAAGCTAAATCGTTCAACGTAATACCATTAAAATTATCACAGAGCTGATCGGCATTATTTGAACCAACTACACCAGCACCACCACTGCTGCTGCTACCGTTAATAATCACATTGCCACTCGAATTGTTTGCTGTTGTATTTGGTTTAACCACTGCCAACGGTGACCAATCTGAGGCCAGTGTATTTTTAGCAACTTGCTGCTGCTGCTGCTGTCTACTTGGCGGTTGTATGGTTTGCCAATCATTACTGCGAGATCCCAACATTGTATTGGAGGAAGAGTTCGTAGAAGCATTACAATTTTGTGTCAAATTACCGAATGATGACGAAGCTACGGAGCCATTTGAGGCTGTGGAAGAAATTGACAGGGCCGACGATGAAATTGATGCACCTGATGAACCCGATGTAGTCATGGTGGGGTTATCTATGAGGAAACTGCTAACAAGACTATTCTGATTTTGCATATAGTTTGTATGCATTGTGGGTATGCCCAAGTTAGCCGAAGGGCCATTGTTAAAGTTTTGTAAATGTTCCTCTAAATGGCTTAACCAAACATTAAGGGTTCTGGAAAATATTAAAAAAAGATTATTAATCATCATTAAAATGTGTAATTTAATGTTACCTTCTGTCTTCTGTTGAAACAGCCGGATGTATGAGCATATAAGAAAATATCTGTTGCACCAATTCGATTGGTACAATTTGCCTCATGGTATCCTTAACGGCCAATGGTATCAAGGATAAATAGATTAATTTGGCCTCTTCATTGCCAGGCTTTAGGAGAGGTAACATATTCAATACCTCATGTAATATGTCTTCTTTCTTACTGTATAGTTTCCTTTCATCACAATTTGTTATTTGAAAATCAGATCCATAACATGGCATAGAATCTTTGTCCGAGGATGATGACGATAGAGTATCGACTAAATCGCTTAAATGAAATGTTTTGTAGGCATTTAATAGATTTTGTAAATAAGATGGATTGTTGGCATTCATATCTACAACAACGGTACTTAGATTGGATGTTGAATCCATATTCTGTGTCAGAGTGTTATCAATGGAATATTGTAGAAATTTTAAACTGGAATAACGTAAACGTTTCACTAGAGCATACATAACTACGGTACGTTCACAGTCGTTCCATTTCTCAAAGAAATTTGTCACAGTATTTACTTGTTCACAAAATAATGCTTTGCCGGTGGTATTTGTGGTGGCATTGCCACAACCACCACCATTTGTCGTGGTTGATGTTGCCGACAAACATGAGGATGATGTGGACGAAGCTGATGATGCTGACAATGAAGATGTTGTCGACGACGAAGAGGACGATGGATCGGTGTTTACAATATTAATGTTATTAACATTATTGGCATTTGTGGTATTTGTTTGTGAATTTTCAATTGTATTCGTAATTGTATATTTCATATTGATGCTGTAATTGTGATTTCCTTTCGTCTTTTAATTTTTGTAGAAAATTTTATTTAATTTGTTTTGTTTTTCCTTTCTTGATTTATTTTTTGTTTTTTTTTGGTAGATGTATGTAGTTAAGTTAATTCAAAGCTGATGATTGATTTATTTTAATTGTAATAAATTATATTTATTTTGCAAGAACTAATATGTTGCTCTTGTCTTTTTTTTACTAGTACGTAGTATAACTTCTTGCGGTATTAATCTGAAAAAAAAGAAGGAGAAAAATAATTGAAAATAATTGAAAATTATTTGAAGATTAAATAAATTTTAACAAACACTAGAGATATTACAAACTAAGCATTTATGTAAACATCAACGGAGTTACATGAGTACATGAAACATACACAATTGGTCATTACAACCCATCAGTCAGGATTATTGACCTAGTTTCTCACACTACTTATGTAGTGTGTGTTAATTTTATACATAAGTGGCGGGACCTACTGTCGACTCCGTACCACAGATTTTATGAGAAACTTTTCATGGCAATTTTATTTACTCTCAGAGTTTTTGCCAGAAATTTGCTGAGAAGAAATCGCCGAAAAAATATTTTTTGTATTTTATTTTGATGTCTGGCCTGGGACTCAACCCTGGCTTTACGTTTAATAAGCCAGGACACTACCGACTAGACTACGACGACTTCTGAGTACATGAAAAGCACACCAAAATTCGTTAAAGGTCAGTGGAATGAATTTTTTTTTTAAAGACAACAACAGTTTGATTACCGAACAGTAACGTCAGCTCAAAGCTAAGATTTTCAAACAAAACTTGACAACTTATCGAACGGAGAGTTCCAAGTTGAATCTGCAGAGCCTTTAAACAAATTTAGATAGTCTGAAAATCTTAAAAAAATCAACACGTTTGTATGAGTAATAATGACTTTCAAAGACTAGGATATAGCTGATAAACATATACATACATACATACATAATTCGCCATTCAGGTTTACAATCTAGCTTCTTACACCACCCATGATGCGTGTGTTAATTTTATCCGTGAGTTTCGAACGACAGATGAACTAACTTGGAATTTTTTTTTAGTGTTTTTGCTAGAAATCCGTCTCTTTGTCCTCCGTTTTCTACCTCTTCTCCTTTTCCAATTTGCTTACCTCCTTTATTATCCTCCCTCTCGCTCTCTCTTTCTTTCTCCCATCTAGGACATATTACAATGGGCCATTGGGACATTGGGGTAAGTAAACGTCCTCGAACCCAACCTAACCTTTTGCCAGAAATCTGCTGAAAGGAAGTTGCCAAAGAAATATTTTTTCATAGTTTGCTATATTTAAGATATCTGAGCTGGGATTTAAACCTTGGTCTCGCGTTTAAGAAGCCAACACACTACCTACAAGACTACGGCAACTTAAATACAACGATGCCGATAAACACAGCGTTAGAGAAATCTACAAAGGTTTGTTAAACAAATTTCAATGAAACAGGAATTCGTAATATAGTTGCTGCAATGCAATTAAAATCTTAATGATACATTCACACTAAAAATCGGCATGACACCATCATTCCCACGACAATCGGATCTACGTTTCGGAACGACTGTCAATCCAGCGAAACCTGTTTCAACAGAAAGTTTTTTTTCCAAGTAAGCAAAATATGCCACCACTTTTGCTCTGTACCCTGTTAATAAAAACCGACATTGCACGGAATCCAGGTTTTTTATGGATCTGTTCAGTATGCCATATAATAATCAGTGAAATGTAATGGATGTGATAACTGGTGCCACCTAAAGAGATGCTCAGATCTAACCACACATCGTAAATGGTCAAGTTAACTAAAGGGCTAACTGCTGTAGTGGACAATCTAACACAAACTCAAGCCAGAACAACATTTCATTTGGGCTTGCTTTGCCTGTGGTGAGATAATCAGAAGGAGCGAGCGTGACTTCGGTGAGATGCAACAACTGCAATATGTAGCTGGTACTACATGAGAAGTCAATACAATGAATTTTTCATTCATAGTGTTTACGCAAGGCAATGATCCGAAGCATTCCGCTAGAACCGACAAATTATGGTTTCAACAGAATGAGGTGCCTGTCCCAATCACCGGATTTATACCCCATTGACCACCTCTGGCAAATCCTAAATAATAAAGTAAATCAAAGAATAAACTTTAACTGTAGGAAAAAATTCAGAAGTCATGGTTTTTTTTTTATTAAACCTGCATTCAGGGGATGACCCCTACTCATGCAGTGCATTGTGCAGATTTAGGAAAGGTGATAAGAGGGAAGATGCGAACGGTAAGGAAACGAGTTGCTGCTGGTGACTACAAAATGGCCAGTGCTATACCTTCACCATTAAACAGCCTACAGCAATCGTCCCCAAGAAGCTCGCAGTTTCTCACACCACTTATGTTGTGTGTGTTAATTTTATACAGAAGTGGCGAGACCTTTAAATTTTAAAGTCGACTCCGAACGACAGATTTTTGAGAAACTTTTCAAGAAGAGAAAGAGAAGAAATCGGCGCAAAAATACTTTTTGTATTTTTTATTTTAATGTCTGGCCTGGGACTCGAACCCTGGCTTTACGTCTAATAAGCCAGCACACTACTTACTAGACCACGTCGACCCCCATTCTAATTTTGGTCGGTTATAAATGGTAAGAAGATCAGATGAAATGAATTATTTATTGCATCGTCTTAAGAAACCAAGTGTGTATCAGTTCTAGTGAACACCACACTGAATTTTCATGCCCATAACATTAAGGTTTTCTGACTCCCTAATATTTACACCACTCAAGGGGATCGATTATGTAATATTATTGCTGCTTAACATTGACTATATATGATTTTGGTTTTTAAAAACCTTTCAATTTATTTGTTTAGTTTTTCTGACGATTTTTTTACGATTTCTATGAACGTCTTTGACGATTTCAGTGATTTTTTCTTAAATATTTGATGATTTGATGCTTCATTTATCTTGGCAGCTATGCTGACAGGGACTATCTCAGTTTCTTATAAACAAACTAGCAACTCAGAGCTCGAACTAAGAGTAAAATTATAAGGAAGGAAACATCATCGAAAGCTTAATTGTTTTCAAGACAAATTGTAAACGTTTTCCAAACTCAAGTTGTTTTAATTGACTATTTAAGGAAAGGAAATCTTGAATTGATTTTGTCTCGTATATCTTGGTATCATCATCATCATCATCATCATCATCATGGTTTGTTAGTGGTTGGTGGGTTATTGTTACTCATTTTGTTTTTAGGTTTTTTTTTTTTTGTTTTTATTTTATTTTACTTTTTTTTTGTATTTTCACTTGATCTAGATTTCTTTGTATTTGTTAAACTAAATTCTGTTTTTGTTTCTGTTATTGTTATTGTAACTAGGTATTGTCGTATAGAGATGGTTGGGGTTTTATTTTATTTCATTTCATTTCAGTTTTTTTTGTAACTTTGCAAGTAAATGTACAATAAATACTCGTCGTACAATAACTAAACAATTTCATTAGACATGAGTGAGTGAATGAGTTTGTCTCTTGTGTCTTATTTTATTTTCTATGATTTTTATTTCTATTTTCCATTTCTATTTTGCAACGGCATTGAAGATATTGACGAAATAAAATAAAAAAAAAAAAAATAAGGCAAAAACTATTACATTTTGTTTTTGTTTTTGTCTGTCGTTTGTTGTTTGGCTTTATATGATGGTCAACAATTACAGTTACCGTGGAATACGTTTATTTAGTTTATTTTTTTTTTAACCCTAATCATGTTACATACATCATTTGGGGACTCATCTTGAGTCTTATTAAAGTTAAGTTGTTCAGATAAACGCAGTTACTTAAATATTTATGTTGGTATGGAGCATATACTTTGATTATAGATGCCACTGACTGCGAATTGAATTCGCCGTAGTCTAGTAGGTAGTGTGTTGGCTTAATATGTGGTGTGAGAAACCATCATTCTGCAATATTTAAAGTCATTCAAACTTTAATTCCTACCATATCATGCACTTTTAACTAGACTAGTATTAGTCATGAGATCAAATAAAATACAGAAATACAAAAAAGGCCTTAGGAAAACGTTCCTAAATCATATCATAATTGGTCACTACAACCCATCAGTCAGGATGATTATGGACCTAGTAGCTCACACCACTAATATTGTGTGTATTAATTCCCGACTTCGAATGTCAGATATTTTTGAGAAACATTTCATAGCAATTTTATTTGATCTCTGAATTTCTGCCATAAATTTGCTTACTGAAGGGATCATTTACCGAAAAACCCGTCAAAACAATCAAAAGCGGTGATACAAGAGTGGATATGTTTTAAAGATTATGGGGCGTATTTATGGGTCGTCATAAGGAAGCTACTGTACAAAGTATTACCAAGATTTTAAAGAAACTAAGAGATACAGGAAGCATTACAGGCTTAAGCCAACCTGTGTATCACCGCAAAGTACGCAATGCATTTGGATATGTACCTCCATCGTTATATCAATGTGGTTTTGGCTTCTACAAATAAAACACTTTTTAATTATTAATGTAATTAATATTTATTCATAACTAAAAGAGAGTTGTTGCTCTCATGGCGTCCAAACTACGAGTCTCTCATCTAACTTAAACTTAAACTTATACGCTAACCGTCCAATATCGTCTGTCATCATGTCAGTGTTGTATTTAATAAGTGTTGCCATCTCTTGTGGTACGTCCGGTTCCCACATCAATGTAACTCAGAGCATTATAAATGCCGTTTATATACTGATTAGGTGCTAAGGCAACAGTGCCCCCTTCAATGTTAATTTTTGGAAGAAAATTTTCTTCAGCGAAATTCTTCAGAAGAAATTCATTCCTTACTTGATAGTTATGTCAACAAGCAAAATTGTTGCATATGGAGCTTGAAGCATCCAGAAGTTATCAAGGAAAAACCATTGTATTCCGAAAGAAAATTACCCTTTAATAGACATTATAGTCTGGAGGTGTAAATAGGCCGTAAAATTTTGAAAAAGACTGACTGTATCCAGCAAACTGGCAGTTATTATGAAATGGATGATATGTGGTTTCAACGATAGTGGTTTTAACGACCAACTTATCTTGACCGCTTTTGACTTTATTGGATCATAAGTTTCCAAAAAGGACAACGGTTTAATACCAAGATAATAAGTCATCGTAGTCTAGTAGGTAGTGTGTTGGCTTGTTAGACGTGAGGCCACATTTCACACAATCTACAGAAAAACGAAATATGAAAAAAATATTACTTCGGCGCCTTCCCCTCAGTATATTTCATGCAAAAACTCTGAGAGTAAAAATAAAAAATTGTCATTAAGAGATTCTCAAAAAACGTCTGTCGTTCCGAGTCGACTTTAAACTGTAGGTCCCACGTAGTATGAGAAGCTAGGTTGTAATCCTGACTGAAGAATTGTCACGATCAATTGAAACGATTTGATGAAAGTTTGACACCAGAAAACCATTTCTTTACACGAGGATGATGCTAGGAGGCACACATTTGCCGTTTCCATGCCAAAAAAAGAAGCATTTTACTCTCAGAATTTTTTTTTGAGCCAGAAATCTGCTGAAAGGAAGGCACTGAAGAAATTTTTGTCACATTCGTAGAGTAAATAAAATTGCAGGTCCCGGTTCCGTCTATACCGTCAGTAAAAAAAATTAACACACACAACATAAGTGATGTGTGAACAGATAGGTCGTAATACCGACTGGAGAGTAGTAACAACCAATTCGACGCATACCTTACATTCTAAGTCGAAAAAGTGTGTTTTGAGTTATGAGCTCTCAAAGTTTTCAAGCGACATACTATACTTGTATTCTAAGTAGATTTTTCCCTATAACTTTTTTTTTATTATTAAACCTGCACTCAGGGGATGACCCCTACACATGCAGTGCATTGTACAGGTTTAGGAAAGGTGGAAAGAGGGAAGATGCGAACGGTAAGGAAACGAGTTGCTGCTGGTGACTATAAAATGGCCAGTGTTATACCTTCACCATTAGACAGCCTACAGCAATCGTCCCCAAGAAGCTCGCAGTTTCTCACACCACTTATGTTGTGTGTGTTAATTTTATACAGAAGTGGCAGGGACCTACAGTTTAAAGTCGACTCCGAATGACAGATTTTTGAGAAACTTTTCAAGAAGAGAAAGAGAAGAAATTGCCGAAAAAATACTTTTTGTATTTTTTTATTTTTGATGTCTGGCCTGGGACTAAAACCCGGGCTTTACGTCTAACGGAACGGATCAGCGCATCTTGACCAAATTTTGACAGTATTTAAGTTACAGGAACTGTAGAATCTAAAAATTTAAGTGTACTTAGAACGTTATGGAATGGAGACGTCGAATTATGAACGTTATACATTATCATGGGATTTGATATTTCTGAACTTTTTTGTGGGGTACGTCAGAGACTGCCCTTACAATAGAGCAGTAGAAAGAAAAACTATCTCAATAGAATGGATTGCTGCTGCAACCAATTTAGAGCACATTGTAGTTCTAATATAATAATAAGCTGCAAGGGAAGCTAAAGGGAATAAATAGAATGAGTTTTAATTTGAAATGAATAACCAACCAACAACCACTTATTAACACTTTAGTCACGAGTTTTTTTTAATATTTTTTATTTTAAATTATTTAACGTATATATACGGATATAATAATACCAAAGACACGATGTGTGTTTATTTGATTTTTAAGAAATAAAATCTGGTACGTTTAGGATTAAATAATGAAATATGCAAAATAAAATACTCGAGAAACAATTCATTTCATTTTGTATTTTCTTCTTATTTTTTATGTTTTATGACCGGCTAAAACATCTCAAAAAAAAATTCAATTTTAAGGCAAAAAAAAAAATATATAAAAAATAACAACAACAATAAAATATAAATAAAAATAAGCTAAAAAAAACAAACAGAAACTTAAGTATGTATTTCATTATCAACTGAATTATAAAATAACAAATAAAAAAAAAAACAAAAAAACAAAACAATAATTTACGAAAAACCCACACACTCCTCTATAAGCATAAAGAGGGCCAGGCCAGTATCTCTCTACTGTCTTAACCAAAAGTAGCGTTTTTGATTTTGAGTTCAAAGTTCTGTGCTAAAAAAAAAAAAAAAACAAAAAACTGCACTTTAGCGACTATATCGGTGCGTCGCCAGCGTCAAGTTTTATTGCAGCCATTGACTGGGAAGGAAGACGTCAATATAAATACGAGCATGTTTGTTGTATAAGTGGACTTAAGTTTTTATTTCCAGTTTTTTTTCTTTCTTGTTTTCTTGATTTCGGTTTATTATTATTTTTGCTTTGATTTAATTTTTTCTGTTTATTTCAAAAATTCCATCATTTTCCATTAAAAATTGAGTCATCTTTTAATATTTAAGAAGAAGATAAAATCTTAAAAATATTTCAGAATTGAAAAATCGTGTGTTATTGGCATTTAAAAAAATCGAATCCATTTTTTGTTCATTAACCTTTTCTGCAAAATACGCTAAATTGTCAATAACAAACAAAATATTAAAAAAAAAAAACAAAAATTATTATTCTTATTATCTAATCGATAAGTTTTGGACAAAAAACAAAAAAAGAAGAAATCAAAAAAAAAAAAAATTATTCCATTAATTTGATAAAAAAAAGCAAATATTGCATGAAAAATGTATATTTTTTGACTTTCGTTAGCTATTTATGTAATTGCAAGTTAATTATCGAAATGTACAAAATTAATTTGTATATTAAATTGTCTATTTATTTATTTCACTTCAACAGACCCAACAATAAATGTATGACAAAGTGTCAAGGTAATTAGAGTTTTAGGGATTATATTTTTCCACAGGTACAACTGGAGGGAACATTGTGTTCAACTGAAAAAGTCTCTTTTGCTCTACTAAAAGCTTAGTCCACATCAACACACTCATATATTTAACTAGGACCGTCGTATTAAGCCAAATAGATTATGGATTGTACCTATATGGCAATAGCAGCAAATCTGACATAAATATCATTAAAACTGCATACCACATGTCCGCAAGAGCTTCAGTCTTCGCCATCAGAACTACCCCGATTTCCAACATCCTTACTGAATCCAACTTTCCATCTTTAGAAAACAGAATACAAGAAATGAAGGCAAGAATCATACCAAACCTGCTGACAAGCGCAAACTCTATTATTGAAAAAGACGTACACTCTTTTATGACTGCAAAAAGACGACGATAAAATCTGCAATAGAACAATCCCTAGAGCTAGCCCGAGCTATAGAAATCCTCCTTATCCGCTCTAAAAAGTAGATAATAATGGTAACTGCCCAGTTCTCCGAACACTTTTCAATTACTCCCTCTGTGTTCACGGCAGAATCGTATGCTTTATTAAGAGCTGTCCAGCTAGCAACTCACACCAAGAAGAAAACTGTTATTTTTTCTGACTGCCTTTCTGTGTTTAAAGCTATTTCCTAAACAACAACTGGAATACATACATACATAATTGGCCATTACAACCCTTCAGTCAGGATTACGACCTAGCTTCTCACACCACTTATGCTGTGTGCGTTAATTTTATACATGAGTGGGGGGACCTACAGTTTAAAGTCGACTCCGAACGACAGATTTTTGAGAAGCTTTTCATGGCAATTTTTACTCTCAGAGTCTTTGCCAGAAATCTGCTGACAGAACAAGTGGAATATATTAATTAAAATCAGAGATGCCCTAATTGAAAATTAAGAAAATATTAGAATACACTGGATCCCTAGTCACACTGGCATTCTTGGAAACGAAAAAGCCGATTACGGCCCCGAGCTATAGAAATCCTCCTTATCCGCTCTAAAAAGGATGCTCAGGATTTTCCCACTTAAGGCGTACACATCAACCAAATTCCAGACTCAGCAAACAACTTTATCATGCAAACTATTTAAAAATTCCTAAAGGCGATAGCCTTGGCAGCTAGTGCTTCCCTTTCTTTTTAGTTTTAGGATTCATTCATAAAATTAAAATAATAATAATAATAAATGTATGAATAAACTATATAAACTCCTATAACGTAAATTATTTTTATTACTTTTGATGATGATCATGGCCAGGCTGTTCTTCAGCGATATATTGATTTGTTTGTAACTTGGTGCAGGATTAATTTAATGGATCTTAACTCGAGAATATGTTAATATGAAAATAGGTTTTCTCTTCGCGGGGGTGTAATTTCGTCCACTTATGCTAATTAATTCTTGGCCGTTTGGAAACTGTGACTATATTTCTTGATTTGGGAGTATTATTGGATATGAAATTGTCTTTTATTGATAATATTAGTATGATGATTGGCAAGGCTTGTGAGAAGATGGGCTAGGGAATTCAATGATCCTTATATAACAAAACAACTGTACATTTCACTTGTTAGACCTATTTTGGAGTATGCGTCTGTTATTTGGAAACCATACGTCATAGTGATTCAATTGAGTCTGTGCAGAAACAGTTTTTAGGATGGGATTATGCCAGTGGGCTTCCGCCGTATGAGGATATATTAGCTTTGATAAAACTTCCAACTTTGGAACATAGAAAGGCTGTTTTAGGGGTTTGTTTTGTCTTTAATCTGGTTAAAGGTGTAACCTAAATTTCAGTATTCCAGCAAGATTTTCACGGCACTATTGTCCTCTTTCTTTAGATTTCTATAGAACGAACTACGGATGTAATTTTCCTTATGTAATGATTTTAACTTACATTATGAGTTTATAGATTTTAATTGTCCCAGGCCAGACATCAAAATAAAATACAAAAAAGTATTTTTTCGGCGATTTCTTCTCAGCAGATTTCTGGCAAAAACTCTGAGAGTAAAAATAAAATTGCCATGAAAAGTTTCTCAAAAATCTGTCGTTCGGAGTCGACTTTAAACTGTAACACACACAACATAAGTGGTGTGAGAAACTAGTTCAATAATCCTGACTGAAGGGTTGTAATGACCAATTATGTATTTATGTTCATAGACATATATAGAATTATGGTGTATAATCTTCAATAGCTATACCAAAACCATAAAAGCTAACGAATATATCTGATGATTTATTGGGATCATCTACGCCAGAATTTTGTGGCAATGCGGATATTTTTAAAAATATTTATCATCATACATTTTGATGAAATTAAGAAAAAAAACAAAAACAAATTGAAATTCATTTCAAAATAATAAATTGAAAAATAATCAGACTTATTTAAATGGTTGTATATTAAGAAAATGCCATTTGAACATTATATTAGGATTATATTAATAGAAATTGTTAAATACAAAACATTATTCTACCGTATAATGAATATTTATTATTTTCTTAAATTCTTAATAGTATGTAGTAGAGAGTACGTCGTATTGTATTAATTTTTGAGGCTAAAGAAAAATAATACACACACACACACACACACAGCAGTATAAAATTGCGTTTAATAAAAGACCAAATCCCTTACACTTAGCGCCCCATATAGACTAACTGTCGATCTGTTCGTCTGTCCGTCTGTCTGTCTATCTATCTGTCAGTTGTATAAATGTTTGATTTACATTCACAGTTATTTTTAAATTTTGTTTTATTTTGCTATTAATTTTATAAATTTTATAAATAAAAACAAGAATGAACACCTTAAAATAAAAGCAAAAAAATAAAAACGCAACATAAAATCACAACGAAGAATAATATTAAAAAAAAAAAATAAAGTAAAATAAAATAAATTAAATAAATACACAACAGGTCCAACAATAGAGACGACCGACACCACAGACAGAGACCACAGTATATAAACGAACGTACACATGTATGTATAGGAGAATACACAGGGTACAAATATTAAATAAAAACAATAACAATGGCAATATGTAAACTTAAACAATAACAAAAATCTAAAAAAAAAATAGAAAAAGCCAACCCAGCTAGCATTTGGAAGATTGTTTTGAGGAAAATCACCTTGCTAAGTCTTTGTGGAGTACTTTTGGTGGCACACGATTAAAAAAAAGAATTCAAAAATGAGTAGAATGACTTCGATTTGAAATACATTAGAAAATTGTATAGCAATCGGAAATTAATCATCCAGACGTTTAAAACATGGCTATTATTTCCGATCATGCAAAGCGATCGTAATTACCTATTTTATTTTGCACAGATAGATGAATAACGATCAAAATTGTCGCATTTGGGGCACAGAAAACCCGCACACATACATTGAAAAACCAACGCACCCAAAACGAGTCACTGTTTGGTGTGCATTTTGGTCCAGAGGCATAATTGGGCCTTTTTTCTTCGAAAATGAACAAGGAGTGGCCGTTACAGTCAATGCCGATCGTGATCGGGCCATGTTGAACGAATTTTTGTTCACCAAAATTGAAGAGGAGGATATTGACAAGATTTGGTTTCAACAGGACAGTGCTACGTGCCACACAGCCGAAGCTGCACTCGATGTTTTGAGCCCTGTTTTTGAAGATTGCATTATCAACCGCAGAGCTGATGTCGTTTGGCCACCTCGGAGTTGAGATTTGACACCATTGGATTAATTTTTGTGGGGTGCCGTCAAAGATAAGTGTTATGCTGACAAGCCAGAAACAATTGATGCTTTAAAGGACAATATTCGTAAAGCCACTGGTGAAATACAGCTGCACACAATCGATAATGTGCTTAAAAATTGGACCGATCGTGTAGGCTACTGCATGGCCAGCCGTAGCAGCCATTTGAATGAAATTATTTTCCCTTATTAACCGGAAAGATTGTACTTTCAAATAAAAAAAAAGAAATTTGAGAAAATATTTAGTAGTTTCTGTTTTAAAGCATTTTCAAAAAAAAAGTTATTTGGCGGACACTTTACAAAAAAATACTTCTTCGACAACATCCTCTCAGCAGATTTCTGGCAAAAACTCTAAGAGTAAATAAAATTGCCATGAAAAGATTCTCAAAAGACCTGTTGTTCGAAGTTGACTTTAAACTATAGGTTCCACTACTCATGTATAAAATTAACCCACACAACATAAGTAGATAAGAAGGTAGGTCGTAATCCTGACTTTTTTTTTAATAACTTATAAAAGACTCGTATGCTATTAAACGATGACTAAAAGAAGACTCGAAAAAGAATCATAAACGTAGGTAAATAAGATTAATAAATGATCAGAAAGCTATTCTAAAATGATCATTGAACTACTAGAAAAGGGATCGAAAATTACTCTAAACTAGTATAGAAAATGCTTAAATGACTTTAAAACGTTACTCGTTAAGAGATAACACTAGATTGCAGAAACATGTTATCTCGTACTCTTTATTAAAAAATCAAGCATTTTAAAGAAAATTGCTGGGCAGTAACGTTAAGATTCCAGTAGTCCTTTTTTTCTCCCGACAAAAGTATCTTTTATAAACCGAAAATGAGAACATATTCTAGCTTTTTAAACGCGCAGAAGAAGAATCAAAAAAGACACGAATTTGATGAAAAATTTCCAAAAATGCTGGCTGGGAAATAACAAAACGAAACAAAATCAAATAAATACAAACTAAATACAAATAATAAATAAATCCATCCATCTAGCCATCCCATCCCATCATGATTGTACTAAATAAGTAAATAATAATTTATTTAACAAATTACTAATGAAATAGTAATAATTTAAATACATACATTACTTGTATGTAGAAGATCTGTATTGTATAAAAATAAACTACACGTGTATAATATATCCTAATCTACATTCATACGTACATATGTATGTTCATATAAGCATTCCTAAAACTTAGGGGGGGGTTTTAACTGACTTACTTATAGGAAACTTGATCTACAAAGAAATTAGTTTAAGATTATCAAAGGCATTATCGTCATCACTTAACAAACAAACAAATAAACACCATTGCTATGGTCGTCATTTTTATTATTATCTATCTCTCTCTCTCTGTCTCCCCCCTCTGTCCTCCTTTCCTTTCCTCCCTGCACCCAGACAGACGTTGTTATAAATATTGAAAAAAATATCTTAAGATATGAAAAAAAAGCTCCACATTATGTAAATTATAAAAATTCAACAAAAGGAATAGCAATAACAATAACTATAACAACAAAGTGAAAAAGATAAAAAAATCTGTGTTAGATTTAATAATTCACAAGTTGTACGGTCGTATAGAAACTTTATTTTGCTTCTGAACTTTACTAAACATGCACTACTTGTCAAACATAGTATGTAGTCAAGTGTGTAGCAGTTTATTAGGATAACAAGTTAAAAACTAATTTTAGGAATACTCGTATTACAAACATGTAAACAGAAAAATAAAATTCGTATTTATGTTGACATAATTATTCAATTGCGAAAATATGAAAGTTTTTATAACACAGACAACAACGTAGAGGATAATGCTGACAATTTGTGCGAATGCAAAACTGCGAGAAAGGCGACGAAAGAAATATTTTTCATATTTCATTTTGTTGTGGTTCTGACGCTGTTGCATCGAAAAAATGTACAAGTTCGTCAGGAGTTAGGTTAGGTTAGGTTTGAAGACACAGACATTCGTCCTAGAACACAGAGAGAGATAGAGAGAAATACTATAGTAAAGGAGATAAGAAAATTGGAAAAAGAAAAAAAGTGGGTAAAGGAGAATAAAGAGAAGGAGAAAAAATATGAATCCCAGACAAACAAGAGAGTGCGAGTATAACTTTGCTTGCTACCTGACTACCCATCCCAACCACCCTTCCGCTCGCCGCATAATACGAGACTTCACAACTTATAAATGGAACATCACCCACCTTATACCCTCAATAATGAACCTACAATCTGTGAGGCAGGCAGAAAACTGCCTACATCAAACCATAGTTGTTACAACCAAACACGAACTCAGTCACAACAGGGTCATCAATCGGAATCCTCCATCAATAGCCGATACCGAAAGGCGGCTATCAAGGGTTAACACAACCATTCTGGCCTAGCTAATATCAGGTTGGTTGAACATACAGATTAACTAGAGGGCAAGAATCATCGCTGGGACCTCGGATTGCTCCCTTCATGTAACCAGGCACCACACGACCCGGTACATATTTAACTCTCCAGCAAAACTGACAGTCTTGCGACCCATTAACCTGTGGCTGAACCCAACAACAATAGCGCACTTCCTAGGGCTGCCAACCACATAACGTCAGACAACATACACACACAACTAACAACAAATTATCTGCCTCTCAAACTCATTCCATTTCCACCGAATGACACAGGCATACAACCATATTCACGAAACCAAAATTAACAGCCGAACTGTTACAACAACAACTTTGGTACCCAATCATTCCTCAACCAGCTCAACCTATTTATGAATCTGTGGAGAGCCTTAATGTCGCCTCTCGACTGATAATCCTAACTTTCGACGAAGCTTCTGCCCAGGGTACTCAACCTCAAGTTGAGGTTTCCGACAGTTTCCAACTTTTCTTCATCGCAACATATCCTGCAATAGTTCAACTGTGATCTGTTCGATATCCTTGTCAGCGATCTAATCTCACAGTACCTCGTAATGAAACGAATAACTAACCTCAGGTTGGTTTTATCTAAGCCCAGCAGCAAAGCTGTTTTATCACTGTCTCAATCTATTTCCCCAATGCCTCTGTTCTTAACGCCTGACCCATCCAGTGAAGTGGGGGATAAGGCGATCAGGACCAACTATCAAGTTGCCTTCAGAAAGTCAGCGAGAACATTAATCGTGACATTACAAAGTATAACAAAGTGGCTTCTGGTGATAACAAAAGCATTTCCCAAACCAGAATTGACTGTCCGAAAGTTTATGGCAGGTGGAAATAACAGTGAATCGTCTCCTATCAGCAGTTTCCCACACGGGTATACTTTTGACAATCTAACAGTCTAAAAAAATAAGACAAAAATTGTGTGGCATCTGAACAAACCTAAGACGAATTCGTCCTAGAGATTGGTCCTCAGGGCCAAGTATCAAACGACGAAACAAATGGTGCATATTTAGAGTGAATACGAATTAAAAGAAATACATATATACAGTGGCACAGGGAAGTATACATACCCCCCGAAAAAAATGATTTTCTATAAAACCTGAAAACTGAATTTTTTTTTAATTTTTAATAAATATTTACTTTTTAAAAATATTAAATGGTTGGAAAATGTTTTATTTATTTATTACAAGCAATAATACGATATTATTTTTTTATCTAAAGATTTTAACTTTTTACGGGAAGTATTTTTTTCGGGGAGGAATGTATAGATTTCCCTGTCACTGTATGTATGTATTCAATTTATTTGATTGAATATTGATAGATTAAATGAATAAAATCTTTAAAAGCTCTGCATGTTAATTATATATCGATTCCCAATTAAGGTGCTAATGAGAGAGTATATATGTATGTTGTTAAGGCTAAATTTGTTGTGACTACTAATTTATTTTGTTGTATTTTGGTATTAAACTGTTTTGATAACACAAATCGATTAAATTCGCATGATGAAATCTAATTTTTATATTTAATAATACAACAAATAACAATTCAAATATACTTTTTTTTCCAAAAAAAAAAAATGGAAATCAATACAGAAAAAGGAATAGAGAGTCATACAATTCCATTAAATAAGTTCTAGAGAAAGAGATAACGTTAGTTTACCCCGCAAATAGAATAAAATTTTTTTTCTCCATTTGAAAAAAGATTTTAAATTGTAGAGAAAAGTGTAATGATTTGAATAAAAGAACGTTTTCATTCCAGATCAACATCTAATGAATAGTTTTATAATTAAATCTGGGTTTTATATTTCTATTCTAAACATAACCTAAAATTAATATTAAAATTCCATGTACTCAGTGGTAACGGTACCGTTGTTTTCCAATATTTAAACACTTTTTTTTTGACAATTTAAATAGACTAATTTGTAATAAGATATATAATAAATAAAAATTTAAATTAATAATTTCTACTTACATTTGGTGTATTTGGGGGGGAATAAAACGTTGATCTTAAATTAGAAACAAACAAAATGTGTAAATCCTTAATTTCTCCAGGAAATCAATGTCAAGGATTTGTATTGTTGATTTTCTGTTATTCTGTTCTTGCTTAAAACTATGCCAGCACTTGGTTAGTTGGTTGGTTGGTTGGTTGCTTCGATCCTCCTTTTCTTTTCCTTTCTATTTATTACTTCTTTTTCTTGCTTATTGTAAAGGATCACTTGGCGATTTTCGAAATCGATCTTATTAAGAAAATTTTTTTATTTTAATTATAATTTATTTTACATTAAAAAATTTAAAACATATTAAATACGTTTTCTTGTTTTTTTTTTTTTAAGAAAACTGTTAAAACACTACACTACACACATAAAATTTGTACTAAACAGCAAGAGTTACAAAGTAAAAATTCAACAAAGTTATTAAAAATAAGTCAACGACCTATTTTAGGCAAACTTAAATTAAAATTCCTTTCATTTCGTAACGAAATCATTATAAAATAGGGGGATATTTATAGAAAAAACAGAGAAGTTATAGACGAAGATTGCAAATATTATTTCTAAAGGACCGTTAGTTTTTAAAGAAAGAGAAAACATACAATTACAACAACAAAAAGACGAACTAAGTGACAACCTACACAACTTTGACTATTTACCCTACTACACATGGACAATATTATGTAAATGTGATGGGCTAAATATAATATAAGAACAGTTTCGAATGCATTGAAGTAAGTCCCATTATAGTATGGAAAAATCAACAACAATTCCTTTATGTATTGCTAGATTTGATAGCTATTTAGAGATGTAAGGGAAAAAAGCAGTTCTTGTACCGTTTTAAAACGGCCGCAAAGTTGTCTTAATCAAAAGCATAGTCTTCAGACATTAGTAAGCATTATATCGGCCTTTATATTGAATAGTGTTATTCACTTTTTTGGTCGACATGGTTTTATTTTATTTTTTTTTTTTTTTTTAATTGTTTTTAACATATCTTCGAGCAACCTTCAACTTGAATTGGTTCAATTTTGTATTCGGTCTGTGCATAGACGTTTTCCGTTTTTTAATTTTTCGAAGAGTGAATCGTGTTGCAGAAAGTTATGAGTAAAAAAAACCGTCCGGGCAAATACTATATTGAACACGCTAAACTTTGTATTTTTAACTGAAAAGAAAAACACGTGAAAACACGTTTTCTTATGTGCTTTGTTCCAACGCAACGTATAAAGTTGGCCAACATTTAACTTTTGTCTTGCATCGAGTATTTTGACAGCTATTAGCTGGTTAGTTGTGTTTTGTTTGTTTCTGTAGATTTTTTTTTGTTGTGCACACGTCATACCACTGATGGTGTCAACCTGATATGCTGTTACATTGCTGGCAAAGTACAAAGTATGACGGATTCTATGTGCCGCGGCCTTTAAGGTCACCACAACGAAGAAAGATTATCAAAGACAATCGAACAATGATCGATCACTATTCTCAAATGTTTGTTTACAATTACATAGCGCCTGATCCACTGCGTTAGTATACATACAGATTTAAATGCGAATGTCTTCCCTATGCAGACTTTCAAACCTCGTTCATAAAAATGTCTTAAAAAAAGAATAAAATTTGCTTATTTTTACGTTTGAAGTCTTCCTTTTAAAAAATTCTCAATAGGCAATTGATTCGCGGTATTAAATGTGTATCACAAATACACCATATAACGCTTGTTATTCTTAATACAAATATGTAATAATAAATTGCTTATTATAGTATTGTGCTTATTATTATTGCTCTTAGTCATTTGTAATATTTACTTTCACCGAAAACCAAAGTACGTACGTACGTAATGCATCTGATTTCAAGCCCACTCGGTAATATTCTACATTAGTCACCCACTTGTATTATTGTTTTTGGCAAATGCACATTTAAAATTTATTGACAATTTTGGAAGAATGTGTACATATTGTATGTAAGAGAAATGTAACAAAATGGCAACACTGATTGGGATGCTGCATGCGTTGTAACTTAACAATGTTACTGCTTTTGTGTTTCTTTTTTTTTTGATTTTTCTTATTATCAACCGAGGGGTGACAAACAACAATATTTTAACGATTTCTCTTTGTTGTAAATATCATACAACAAAAAATAATAGGCGGATAAAAAAAAACAGCAACACAATAAAATGAGGGGAGCATAAGAAATATTTCCCAGTATAATGGTTGTAATGAGTTTTAACGCTTTGTTGTTGTTCTCTTATAGATCTCCGTTATATTAATAATGATTATAATTAGTAGTTGTTTTATTTATAATTTTGTTTTTGCAATGTTTTTCTCTTTCATTTTTGTTGCTCTTGTTTTTTTTTTTCTTTTTGGTTTTGTTTGCTTTCCTTACAATAACAAATTGAAAGTTGCTTATGGGTTGGTTACTTTTTTTCTTTGTTGTGTTTTCCTTTCATCTCTTTTCACTTATTCGTACAATTATTTTTTTTTTTCTTTTCTTTTATGAGTGTTTTCTTGAAGTTTCTTTGAGTTTTCACTTATAGAGCAGTTTTTTTTTTTTTAATTTTTTTCTTTTTTTAATGTTTTTTATTTGTATATTTAATTGTGTTTATTATTGTTTTATGGTCAGAATTTATTTTCTAACAATACCAACACACAACACAGCATTCTATGTTTGTGAGTATTAGTTTATATATCGCAATTACTTAAATAAATACAAAAAAAGAAATGGAAATAAATGAAAAAAATTACTCTCGCCTCGCCATAGAAAAATATAAAAACAAATTGTGCCATTGTTGTTCGTTTGGTTGGTTTGTTGGCTGCTTTGATAACCGTATATGTGTATTCATATACTTTGTATTTGTATATGCATGAGGGTATAGATGTGTAACTGTTGTTGTTTTTGTTTTTTCGCGATCTGCTAAAATATGTTTAAAATGTACTTTTTTTGTTTTTACTTTTCCTACTGCTGAAAGCAAGCAGCTACTACAGCTACTTATTATTGTATGATAATCATGATGTTGTAGATGACGACGATAATAATGATATGCTGCGCTGTTGTCTGGTGTTTGTGGTGCCCGATTTTTCTTAACGCAGTAAACAGCGCAGCAAAACCTTGAAATTATTTTACATTTCATCTTTTATTTTTCGCTACTGTTGCAATCTTTAGCCTATATTAGCAATCTTATATTTCCTGCATTTAGCCTTCTAACAACCACAAATTAAATTCAATCCTACTTTTTCTTTGTTTTTCGCACTATTTCAAACAATTAACTTTACTTTTTCCTCTTGCTGTTTTTTCGGGTGTGTGTTTTTATAATTTGGTTTGATTTTTCTCACCTTTTTTTTAACTTCACTCACACACTCTAAATTCACTTGTCACTTTTTTTTTTGTTATAAAATTTTTTCTTCTTTGTAAGATTTTTTCATTCAATTTTCATTTAACCACGTTTCAATGGTTTTAGATACTTTGTTGTTGGTTTTCTATTCCTCATCTTTAGTGTTGTTTAAATAATGAAACTTTCAAGCAGACTTTTAGGTATTTTGCACAAATTTTCAACATAAATAGCTGGTGTTTTATTGTAGTGTAGTACGTTGGAAAAATTTTCCTATTTTCGTTTTCATTTGCTCGGATAATAATTGGGATAATGAATGAAAACGTAATTATGGTTGCACCTTTGTGTAGTTAACCTACAGTGTTGCATCAAATGTTAGCAAAATTTAGTACATACTCAAAGAGAGTACAGAGTTGTATTTAGGCAAGCACTGTGATGTCGAGCGAATACAAATTCAATGAAAAAGTATTAAAAATTACAATAAAAAAGTAAATACAATTTTTAATTCTTTGTGGATAACTATACTTTCTGTAATCCTCTGTGAATTTAGTACATACTTAAAGAGAGTACAGAGTTGTATTTAGGCAACCACTGTCATATTGAGCGAATACAAATTCAATGAAAAGTATTAAAAATTACAATAAAGAAGTAAATAAATTTTTAATTCTTTGTAGATAACTATACTTTCTGTAATGCCCTGTGAATAAGGGCGACCATATCCACACTAAGTAGCATTCAGAGTTCTGTGATTGTCTAATAGCAAAAAATGAAAGAGTGTAAAATATTGTTAGGTTTTGTCCGGTACTATATGTTACCACTGTAGTTGGGATTCTATATGCAATTCTTTAAGAAGTAAATAATAACATTAGATTCCTGTATTGCATTAATAGTACATATAAAGAGTAAAGGGCCTTAGCCAGAATAGATAATAAGATGGCTCTAATCATTTGTATAGTAGCGCCACGTTCTCTTTAGAATAAATTTTACAGATTATTTGCCTTAATTATTTATTATTTATCTTCAAGTTCATAAATTATTATTTTGTGTACTCATTTTTAAAGATTTCATTATTTTTTCTTCAAATATTTTATTTTGCAGTGTATACCGTTATCCATGAGCTTTAAGTTTCACCGCCTCTGTACTCTTTGTTTTTTTAGTGTTGATTCTTCTTTTAAAATTTGTTTTAATTCGATAAACGTAAACAAACACTTGACTTGCTGACAGAAGGAGCAGAATAGTAGTAGAATCTTTTTTTCATTCCATACACAATTAGACAACCAGGCATTTATTGTTGCACAAAATTTTATTGCACTCCAGAAAAACAAGAAATTCTAACAAATTTTATTAATTTTTATACTTTAAACTGAAATAAAAGCAAATAACATGTGAAAAACATATTAAATAGCATCTAATGAAAATGAAGAATTAGGAAATAAACTGAATTCTATTGGAAATCAAGTGTTTTAAAGCATTTTTACATACAATTACACACAGTAGCTCAGCGCAGGAAACAAAGACGAAATTGCAGTGCATGACAAGAATAGTGGGACCCCACAATTCATTCATTAATTAATGTGTTCTTCTAAAAACAATAAGTGATAAGGAAAAAATGTTTAGCACAACAGAATTCCAGAAAACATCGTTTCTGGAACAGACGAAAGCAGCACGTGAAGAGAGAGCCTTGGAAAAACGCAGAGAATGGGCAGCCATAAAACTACAATCGACCATAAAAGGTTTCCTGGCACGTAGGCGTTATCAAAAGCAAATAATGTAAGTGATTGGAATCAGATATTCTAATGAGACATAAGATGAAATCTTTCGTTTATTCGGCAGAGAGGACTTTGATAGAATGATTGTGGGTGGTGGAGGTGGTGGTGGAAGTGGAAGTGGTGTGAGTGAAGCTGGTGATGACAAAAAGGACCCATTAAATTTACATGCGTCATCTAATGTTTATCCGGTTATAAGGCGTTTCTTAACCACCTACAAATTAGACAAGAATTGTGAAGAAACACGCGATCGTTTCGAACGCCTATGTCGCTATTTAAATAAATCAATGGAAACAGAGGCTCCCAAATTATCATATGCTACGTTGTGTTTGCAAAAGGATAAGAGGTACCTACGTACATATGTGTGATTGCTAAGGAAACCATGACATTTAAAAACAAAATAAATTTTAAGAATTTGTTGTTTGTATGGATTTCAGTTGTCTTACTAGCTAAGACTTCTTCCTGCCACTAGTTTAGTATTGTATGGTCTCGAAAATATTTATGAAATCATAACAATAATAGTTTAGGTTGTGTGTAGGACGTCACAAGACATTAAGGTCACACATGAAATACCCATTTGTATTGTTTTTTTTAAATGTAATGATTTCATTTCGATTTTATCAACGTAATCTGCATGTCAGCAGAGGTCAGATTTTTTTTTAAATTCAAAATAGAAAATGAAATCTTGAAACCTATTAGAAATATTTAAACTTTAAATGACCTTGTCCTATATAAACACTCTATTAAGATTAATATTTATTTGGTTTTGTGTTTAATTTTCACATTTAGCCTAGCCTGGATAGCACATATTAAAAAG
The DNA here is from genome assembly GCA_014635995.1 of Sarcophaga peregrina. Lineage (NCBI taxonomy): Eukaryota > Metazoa > Arthropoda > Insecta > Diptera > Sarcophagidae > Sarcophaga > Sarcophaga peregrina. The sequence goes on along the minus strand of CM025792.1, from coordinate 17,339,765 downwards.
TTGCTTAATTTCAATCTCCAACTGCTGGAAGACATTAAGCCAGGTACTGCCACCACACATAAATACTAACTTTTAATTGCAATCTGATAAAAAAGAAAGAAACTAAAATCTTTACTTTTTTTCATTTACAGAAAGTCATACTGATAGTATATCCTTGGCCTTATATCTCCACACTTTAGTGGTATTCACTTCACCGAAATCATGGGGCATCATGCGCATCAAACAATTTGAGAAATTACAAGCGGCAATGCAGAAAATCTGTTGTAACATACAAGGCGATTTAATACAAAATAACTTTTTTAAAATAATGCGAGTAAGTTAATCCTAAAATTGTAAATAAATTTACTAAAACACGGCTTAATCAAAATATCACGTTTTCAGTCACTACTTATTAAAGGCACATCACGTGAAGAGCTTACCATGAAGCCCGTTTCACTAATAGCTGTTATGACCTTGTGTACCCGGCCTTTATTGGATGGTGATTTTTCACGTAATATTATGGCACAATTTTTAATAGAAATTTTATCGGTACCCGCTTTGGTATATCATTTGAGTAATACAGCTCCCCAGTGTATTGAACAAATGTCATCCATGTGGATATTAAAGCGAGCCTTAGGCATATCCGAAGACCCTGAATGGTTTACGGACTATGGCAAGAATATGCCGGGTACGAAAAGTTTAGCATTGCTAGGCAATATTATTAATTTATTTAACATAGAAAATTTAAATGAAGCCAAACTATTGGCTTATCCCTTGCTGACGGTGAGTTTTGGTGTTATTTAATATTACTTTGAAGCATAAAATATTCAAAAGTTATTATTTTCAGTAGAACACTGTTACTTTATTGTTTGAAAATATACCCAGTAATTCTACCTCGAAGGGTGTATTTACACAATGGCATGAGCTGTTAGGTTGGCATACACCTTCCAAAGATCCGGCACAAAATCAATGTGTTGCCTTGATTAAGAAACAATTTCATATGCTGTGGGGCATTCGCTGTTTGCAAATCACCCTGGGCGATTTTCTCAAAGAGGTTAATGTTAACTATGAACGCATAGAATTTCATCCGCCTAGTCAAGCTTCTACAAGCAATTTGCTGCGTCGTGCTTTAGATCGCAGTTCTACACGTACCAGTTTAAGTAAAAATTCCAAAATCACATGGCGCAGATTAGATTCTTCGGAAGTTATGCATGTGTCGCGTATATGTGCCATGTATTATGCAGCCTTGAATACGTTGTCCCAACTAAAATTGGAAATCTTAACTGGTATTTGTTTTGTCGATAAGGTTTTCTATGATCTCTGGCTGTTTATCACCTCTTTGGGACCAAATTGTGCTTTAAAGGAATTTCTTGAATTATTTAAATGCGAAGATTTCCAACGTAAGCCTCAAACTGCAATGCTTATGTTGTTTTGTGATAGTATGACACATTACGTAACGTAAGTTTTCGCCATAGTGTACATTGCAAGATCAGTTTGTTAAGTTTGTTTTGTAATATTTTGCAGAGTTCTGGACGAACATGAGATGTACACCGAACAAAAGCTGTTTCAGCTGAATGATTTTGTAATGTTGACCTATTTTTTAAATAATATTTTATATAAAATCATCAATGAGGACATTTTTGGTAAGTGATATAATTTCTAAAGACATAAAAATTGTAATATTTTTCATAAATTTTCGTTTGTATTTCGTTTAAGGCACGACGAAAAATATTACACAATCGCCTGTTTTTATTTCCCTACATACGCTTATGTTGTGCCTGTACAAACGTGATTGTAGACGTCGTTTTACACCCGCTAATCATTGGCTGATACATGAAGTCAAACCTTCAACATTTATAAACGATCTGGAGAAGGGAAAACGTCATGCGATCATTTTACTGCAGAAAATGCCGCACATAATACCTCATGAAGATCGTGTAAAACTTTTTAGGAAATTCGTACAAAATGAAAAGGCTGTACTGGGCTTGAACAGAGTCAGCTTGTGCCTCTCCACGTTCGGCATTGATTGTTATACACCGTGAACGTATAGTAGAAGATGGCTATAGGCAATTGGCAGCCTTAAAACCCCATGCCCTTAAGGTATTACAAGCAATAGAAGCAAAACGAGAATTATTTTCATCAAATTTTAATGATTTCAGGGTGTTATACGCGTGCGTTTATTAATCAACAGGGCCTACATGAGGCTGGCATAGATCAGGATGGTGTTTTTAAAGAATTCCTTGAGGAAACCATAAAAAAGTTTTCGATCCCTCCTTGAATCTTTTCAAAACCACCTCCGATCAACGTTTATATCCATCGCCAATTTCATATGTCCAAGACAATCATTTGCAATTGTTTGAATTTGTCGGCCGTATGCTGGGCAAAGCTGTCTACGAGGGCATAGTCGTTGATGTACCATTCGCCTCATTTTTTCTTTCCCAGCTTTTAGGACAAACCCATCAGGTTTTATATTCCTGCATGGATGAGTTACCCTCATTGGATGCTGAACTTTACAAAAGTCTTACATTTATTAAACACTATGAACAGGATGTGGCCGATTTAAATTTGACATTTTCGGTGGACCAAGACGTAATGGGTAAAATTGTTACGCATGAATTACATCCTGGCGGTAGGATACGTGCTGTTACCGACCACAATAAACTGGTCTATATACATTATATGGCATATTTTCATATGAATACGCAAATACGCGAACAAACACAAGCTTTTAATCGTGGTTTTCGCAGTATCGTTAATCCCGAATGGTTGTCGTTGTTTTCACCACCCGAACTGCAACGTTTAATATCGGGCGATACAGTGCCATTGGATTTGAAGGATTTACGCAAACATACACAGTATTATGGCGGTTTTCATGATTCACATCGTGTTGTCGGCTGGCTATGGGATATATTGGCTAAAGATTTTACAGAAGAGGAACGTAAATTGTTTTTAAAGGTATGTAGTAGAAACATTTCATGCAGAAAATAATGATTTTTTAGCATGACACCGTTTATAATTATTGTTGGTATGGCAGGTACAAATCATTCGTCATTTTTTTGTTAGTGTTGGCCTTGGACATCCAAACTTTTAAATTTTCTGTCTTGGCTATTTGCCACGAAGCTCTAAAATTGTCTGAGTCCAGTCGAAATCTAGCTTGCATGTGTGATTCTGTTTATATTGTATGTTTGACTGTCATATTTATCTGGGTCTTCGGGCACAACGATGATGGGTTTTACGTGGGTACCTATCCGCGTGGACCTACTCCCACGGTCATCCTCGGGCACAGTAATATTTGGGGAAACTGTTGAGCCAACGAGCTCTCCACGGCTGGTGCTTTACTTCCGGTTGGCTCTTCAATCGACTTGAGTATGCCACTTATCTCGGTCAAATTGGCCATTGCGCGGAAATTCTTTTCAAACGCCAACCTATTCTGGATGAATATGGAGTCCTGCTCCACAGTTAGGCTCGCTTGGCCCTCAATCAGTTACAGTGGCCATGCTTGCAGGTCATTGTTTAATGGGAAGGCATGCGTAAGGAATGCAGCTCCCACCTAGCGACTTCTGTTGTGATAGAGGAGACTTTTATTCACTTTCTTTGTCAATGCCCATCTCTTGTGAGGTGCAGATATAAATTATTTGGCTCTCCAATCCTTACCAACTTGACGGAGCTATCATCCATTGATGTCAAGGATATAACTTCGTTTATCAAACTTTCGTGCTGGTTTGCCAGCGTGAGGTAGTCGTGTTTTAAATGTGAAGTCCTTGTGCTGACCTACTTCTTCCCTGGTTTGGAGGAATTTGGCGAGTATAGAGACTGGGTTCACCTGTGGCGTTACAATGGGTCGCTATGGGTTCCCAAGTGAGCTTTTGGTATCAAAGCTACCACTCCAACCACACTTGCCTAGCAAATCCTTATAGGTTTTTGTGATTATTTTCTTAACTCTCTAGTTCTTTTCCCTTTTACTCCTTTTTTTGGGGGGCACTTACTAGGACTCCTGCCACTGTTGAAGGGCAGTTTGGTTCAAGGTCATGGCTTGATAAATACAGGTCAATAAGCAGAGTCAGCTTGGCTGATGACGCCAATGTTTACACTCGTTTTGTGAATATGGATGCAATACTCTGTGTTACTACTTTCAATTGCATGCTTTGTTTTCAAGGGCAGAAAAGTTTTTGTATCCTTTTATCCTTTGCGTATTTTTTTTATTTGCCACTGTGGCTGTATGTAGGTTATCTGGCTATCTGACTACATGATTTTTTTAAAACTAAAACCTAGAAAAGTTTCAAATAAAAATTTCCTAAACGTTGAAAAACAATTTTAATTGAATTCTTGTTTTTCTTTTTAGTTTGTTACCAGTTGTTCCAAGCCACCACTTTTGGGTTTTGCCCATTTAGAACCACCGTTTTCAATACGTTGCGTTGAAGTTGGCGATGATGAAGATACTGGCGATACAATAGGCAGTGTTATACGCGGTTTCTTTACCATACGAAAAAAGGATCCTCTTAACCGTTTGCCCACCTCATCGACATGTTTCAATTTACTCAAGTTGCCAAACTATCAAAAGAAATCAACATTAAGAGATAAACTACGATATGCGGTTACCAGTAATACTGGCTTTGAATTGTCATAAAATTACTACCACAAAGGAGGACAGAATGTTAATGTACGAGTAAATGGTAGATTATATAGATTTTTTTCTGGCATAAACAATTGTTAAAAACAATCATTTTACAACGTATTGTATAAGTTAAGAAAGAGTTTTTTTTTTAATTTTATTTTTTTTAATTTTGAAATTAATTTGGAATTTTTTTTTTTGTTTAACAGAAAAATTTTGTTTTGTTTTTTTTTTTTTTTTATATAAAACACATATCAGTCTAGTAGCTTGTATTTGTTTAAAGGATGCTAAACAATTTATTTTTTGTTTTCTCTTTTTTATTGTTGTTGTTTCATTTATTTTTTAAGTTTAATTTAAATTGATTTTTTTTTGTTAAATTTTTCTTTACTTTTCTTTCTAAACATATATTTAGTAACTGTGATATAATAACAAAATATATAAATAATATCTCTAACTAATACAATAAAAATAAAAAAAAAAATAAAATTAAAAATAAAAAATAAAAAAAATTAAAAAAAAAATAAAATAAATTATAAAAATTTTATAGAGACAATTTATATAAAGCAAGTGTAAAATGTTTCAATTGTATACATTAATATGTTTGTAATAAATTTATTAAATTATTTACGAATTCTATATTTCATTAAAGAAAAAAAAAATTTTTTTTCATAAATTATTTTGTTTTTCCCCCCCCTCTTGTTATTTTTGTCTATATTTTTATAAAACAAAAACAAAATATTTAATAATAATCAACTCTATGTATTATAAAATAATAATTTAAATGAAAATGAAAATTATATTTAATATAACATATGTATACATACATAAATATGTATGTATGTATGTGTGTACGATGTATTTGTATTGTAATAAGTAAGGCATTCAACTATTGATTGAAATTTATGTGTCTCATAAATGTTTAAATAAAAAAAAAAAAATTTGACGAAAACACTATTTGCATTATCAATATAATGTGGTTCGAAGTGCTGTTAACTTCATTATATTTTGCAGTTTCTTTATCACTCAAACAAAAATAAAACTAAAAGGTAAAAACCTTGAAGAACATAATTCTAGCCATAATTTCTATAACAAATACTTTTTATTTTATAGTAAGACCCCACTTAACGCGCTAAACGAAACAGCGTTAACATGTACATATCGACGCCTCCATTCTCTAACATATTTAGAACGTTTTTAATGTTCTTGCATTTTTAAATTCTACGTTCTCTAACTTAAATAATCTCAAAGTTTGGTTAATATGCGCCGATCCGTTTCGAAGTTATAGGGAAAAATCTACTTAGGATACACATATAGTCGTATGATGCGTGAAAACTTTAAGAGCTCATAACACACTTTTTCGACTTAGAATGTTATGGAATAGGGGTATCGATATGTAAATACCAGAGGTGTACACAAGACATTCACCGAATGCAATACTGTAGTGTACTCTTTTCTGTTGCTCTTGATTTTACGAGTGCACTGAAATGTGTATTTCTCGTTTATTCAATGTATACAACAGCACTCGTTTGCCTGTGAAGTAACGGAACTATGCTTTGTGTTGGAAAAGCATATTTTACTACTGAAGTTACATTTTCACAAGAATGATAAACTACAGAATACGCCTTGCGCATGATTTCCCATTAGATGACATAGTTGGGCTATTTTAAAGATTTCCAAGTCTTTTTATATGTGGTGAAAATGAACATTTCTTCCGAAAAGTGTGTGCACTACGTGAAAGTAGTTGGCAGCCCTGCAATATAACTTACATTATCATTAGCCAATAGGAACACAATTTGCGTGACGTCATTGATTCAACATGCGCAGAAAGTTTTAATTTTGTGTGCGTAATGGCGTAATCTTTAGTTTATCATTCTTGACATTTTCAGTATTGCCATATGAATATCAGTAGTGTAAAAAATGTAGTAATGTAAAGAAAGGTTTTTCCCCAGAAATAAAAAGTTTAAAAATGTTACTGGCAATGCTGGCGTCGACGAAGATGTTCGGTTGCCGAGAGCAAAAATAGAAATGCATGTTACGAGTCCAGTTGTTTTTTTGTACTCTATCTTTGCTTCACACTTATTTATATTTGCAGCTACAATCAATATTCGGTCTTGAGAAAAAAGGAATAGCGTGCAATTTTACATGTCTTGTGCACACCTCTAGTAAATACTTTGCATTCTAAAAACAATTCGGTTATTAAATAAACATCAAACCCAGTATTCAATGTAAAAGGACATAAAACAACAAATGACGTAGACGCTTCGTGATTGATTAACGGAGCTGCACTGCTCCCGAATTTGTTGTGACAGATGACACTAGCCGGTCGCTAATTGTTTCCGAATAATACCGAGTGCGTCCTAATAATCTCGTACTATCCCGAAAACTACCGAATCGTTTTCGAAAGTTTTTATTTCCTTTAAAAATACACTTTTAAAGAAAACTAAAATTTTTACAATTTTCTGCAGCGATACCGGACTATCGGGCATGTCGGACTGTTGGATGCCGGACTAATGGACTAATACCGCAAAATAAATCTCAATACAATGTGCGATTTAGGAGAATCCCAATACTACCGCGTAATACTGAAACAGCGTTAAGTGGAGCAGTGTAATCATACCTTAGACTGTAAGGAAGCGATTAACTCTTCGGGCAGATAGCGTACAAGCGCCTAGTCACCAAGGCTAGCTAACATTGCTAAAGAATAATAGAAGGTAGACTTTTAGCACTCAAAGTCTTTTCTAATAAGTCACATATAATACTGTAGATTAGGGCACCATGGGAAGGTCCATGAACCCTGTATATAACTTACAAACATACATACATAATTGGTCGTTACAACCCTTCAGTTAAGATTACGTCCTAGCTTCCCACACAGCTTATGTTTTGTGTGTGTTAATTTTATACATGACGTGGCGCGACCTAAAGTTTTATAGAACTTTTCATAGCAATTTTCGTTTGCTCTCAGAGCCAGTAATCTACTAAGAGGAAGTCGCCGAAGAAATCTTTTTTCGTATTTCGTTTTATTGGAGATGTCTGACCTGGGGTTTGAACCGAGGTCTCCCGTCTAAAAAGCTAATGAACACGTTCAATCTATTCCTAAATATCCTCAACTTTATGGATGATTGCCGAAGAAATCTTTTTTCGTATTTCGTTTTGTTGGAGATGTCTACCCTGGGGGATTTGAACCGAGGTCTCCCATTTAAAAAGGCAATGAACACGTTCAATTTATAGATGCAGTTGAACAGTTGAGGTTTGGCGAATAACGTGGCGTAGTATGTGGTGGACATAGCATTACAATTAGATCGTGATAAGTTTAATAATAGAATAGAGTGTGAGACTATTTGGGGAGGTTCAATCACATGGATGAGAGAAATAGGGTCATCCCTCTACTGGTTCCCAGATCATGTGAGTATTTACGGCAATGGGCAAGCAGATTTGCATCTAAGCAAAAGATATTTCTACACTGCTGACGGGACCGAAACCTGCTATAAATGAGTGGAAAGAGATTGATTGATTTGTAAAGATATGCTCAGCGAGAGGGAAAATGGAGAGATACAGTGAGGCAGAGATTGAAACGATTTCTTTAGATTTTGTTTAGATTTCTTTAAACGTTTGTTGGGCCATTACAATATGAGGAGATTTGAGTCATGGGTCCATGGGAATAACTTGAGATTATCCACCATGGTATGGTGAATAATATTTTCGCTTATTTTCTTAAAATTTTTTGCGTATTTTTACAACAGAAAATTCAAAATTCCGAAGAACTAAGGCTGATTACTATACGATCCACTGAAAATATGAATTTAAGAATTTCTACAGCACACATCCGTCACAATGGCAACCGAAATTTGGCGTCACTTAGAAATTTGGCGTCATTTATGCCAACACAATCCATAGAGAACCCTGTTATAGACGAGAAAAACACTTGTCAACGACACTTGTTAAGATTTTGTATCCGAAAAAAAAAAAATAAAAACAAAAAAATTGGAAAAAAAAAATAAATGCTGTTGACAATTATGAAAATCCTTTGTCGGTCTAACCATACACGCAATTACCAGACAATAGCCGGGAAGTACAACAATTTCATCACACTTATTACAACAGCATACCGCAATGTTGTTGTAATAATGAATGATGAAATGAAATTAAATGTGATCCTTCTTTATCATCTCTTTGGACACAAGACACAATCTAGCTAGAGCTGGCTGGCTGGCTGGCTGGCAGGCTGCTTGGAGAGGCTGGTTACATCGTAACACAGCAGGACATTGTGACTGAGCTGAGTAAGAGAGAGAAACCGAAAATGAACGACATTTAAACTCACGCATTTTCGAAAAGATGAAAAGAACAGGATTGTGTGATAAAAAAGAAAGCAAGGAAGTCATATACACAAACAGACAGACAGAGAGACAGACAAAGAGACATGCACGTATGCTTGCAACATGCAACAAATTTTATTACATACGATATTATGGTTATTACAAGGTTGGCGACACTTGTTACATTTTGAAATATTTTCCATGGATGTGAGTCCTTAATTTTATTATTTTCTATTGTTGTTAATACACTGAAACAATTGCTAATCTTTCCTAGCGACATAAAGGGTTTAGGATAACCGGTTAGAAGGGGTACAACAAATACTAGGAAAACTCAAATACGTAGAACATTTACCGATAACATTAATTTTTTATAACAAATGAGTACTGAAATTGAGTAATCGCGTAGTCCTATATAAAGCAAAGATCAAGTTTAAAAAGTAGTGCTATCGATAACATTAATTTATTACATACATTTTACCGATAACAAATTTTTTTTTAACAAATGGGTATTGACATTGGGCGAAACTAGCCCTATATAAAGCAAAGGTTAACTTTAAAAAGTAGTGTTATCGATAACATTAATTTATTACACAAATTTTGTCGATAACATTAATTTTTCATGACAAAATTTGTACAGACTTCGAGTAAAACTAGCCCTTTATATGCAAAGCAAAAATCAAATTTAAAAAGTAGTGTTAACGATAGCATTAATTTATTCATAAATTTTATCGATAACATTAATTCTTCATGACAAAATGAGTACTGACTTCGAGTAAAACTAGGCCTATGTATGCAAAGCAAAGATCAAGTTTAAAAAATAGTGTTATCGATAACATTAATTTATTACAAACATTTTCTCGATAACATTAATTTTTTATGACAAAATGTGTGCGGACATCAAGCAAAACTAGCCCTATATATAAAGCAAAGGTTAAGTTTAAAAAGTTGTGTTATCGATAACATTAATTTATTAAATAAATTTTATCGATAACATTCATTTTTATTATATTATTTCATAGAATATTTTTAATTCCAATAATAAATTTCACGATTACATTAAATTTAATAAAACATACATACATATATCGATAACAATAAATTTATATAAACATTTTTAAAAAAAATAATGTTCCAGAGAAAATTTAATGAATTCATGAATTTTCTGTAGAAAATTGTTAAACACTACTAATTGTCTATATTAAAATTTATCGATATCATTATATTTAGGTAAAAAAGATTTTATCGATAATAATCTTTCACAAACAATTTATTGATAGTATTACGTTTAGGTAAAAAACTGTATCGATAACAATCTTCTACAAAGGATTCAGCGACAATCTAGCAAATTAATGTATAATAATAATTGTCTATATAAATTTCATAGATAACATTCAATTTTTTAAGAAAAAAATTTATTGTTAAAATTTAAGAGAAGTATTCGAATTGTTTGTTTATAGAGGAAGATAAAAAAATAAATTTTATCGATAACATCAAATTCGAATAGAAAAGATTATGATAACTTACTTCAGATGAAAATTTATCGGTAATATTAAATGGTTAACATTTAACGAGAGTATATGTTATCAATATTTATAAAAAAAGTTTTTAATAAAATCTAATAAAGTAAATTTTATCTAAAGATCAAAATATCATTAGCTTACCTTAATTTGGTTTTGTAGAGAAAGTTAATGTTGCAATTACCTATAAAGAAAATTAAAAAAACAATTATTTTTTTATCGATAACAATAAATATTTATAGAGAATGATTACTTTGAAATTACTTTGCTCAAAAAAAAATTTATCGATAACAATTTATTATGAAATATTCGCAGTGCATTACAATTATTTTTTCTTAACCTTTCTCAATCTCTTTTTCTCCCAGTGTACAGTTCAAGTGTAAATAAAGAGAATGTGGAGTAAATTTAAAATAATACAAAAAAAAATTCTTTTGTTCCTTAATATGATCAGTTTTAAGGGAAAGAATTACAAAAGCCATCAAATAATACCGGCCATGATCAGATGGACCAATTCATACTGTGACACAAAACCACAATTAAACGTTAAGCATTTGGAATAGTTTAACAGAAGCGAAAAAAGTACCGTTAGAGAGGATTTAATATCGGACGTAATTGATAAACTGAAACGATGAATACGTACGTAATATGAATACTACGAATACGTACGTAACACGCAATCAGTATTGAAATGTTAATTCATTTTACGTTTAAGAAATCCTAATGGATTTCACTAATTGCTTCCGTTTGATAATCTTCTCTTAATCATGTTTCGATTGCTTCGAAATTCGATAACACAAATTATTTCCGTTTCATATACACACATACATATGGAAGTGTGTGTGTACATAGTCAACCAAATGTTGAGTCATTTAATGACTTCAATTTTGTTTTCCTTAAGTGCGTGTGTTCGTTTCTTTTTTTTTTCCATTTTAAGTGGCCACTTATACAGGACTCCAGACAACAGCAGGTTAAGATGGTATACAAGTGTCTAGAGACAAAGGATTTGTTACGCCCTTAACCTCTTTATTATGTTAATAAATGCCCTCACCAATATTGTCTTTAATTTCAGTAGTACTTTGACTAACTGTATTCGAGCAGGATGATCGACTACATTCAGTTGTGGTTTGAAAGCATCACATAACATTGTCTCGTAATTCGAGTCATTTTTTGTTGGTTTGTTTGACAAACAATTAATTTTGAATTTCTCTCGAGTATCCTTAAACTATTTCCTTAAAAACTAATTAAAAAAAAAAATTGTTGGCCATGATTGGGAAAATCCTTTCTTACGTAGGACATACAACACTTTCTTGTTAAAGTTTTAAATCGGAAATGTTAAGTTCGTAGAATTTTGAAATTTTTCAGGTTATTTGACCAGATATTACATAAGCAAAGGTAGTCCTTAAACCTTCTTGCTTCTTACCTTAAGGATTTATTTTGAATAATAATATTAATGGGGGAAATATTATGCCCTTATGGCATAATATTAAATTGCAAATTTAAGACGGCCTGAGATTTGTTTCCTTATGATAGAAATAAAAATTTGTATAGGAAGTTGGCACTTAATTTTCTCGTGAAATGAAAGTCTTCTTTAGGACAGTTGTGGCCCATTTGCTGGAAATCATTTCAAACCGGCAGGATTAAGAATGAACAAAAAAATTTTGAATTTAACTTTTAAGTCACTGTCAGAGAGCACTTCTATGTTTCCTTCTTTTGTGCCTTCTAATAAAGTTAAATTGAGCACATCTTTGGACTTCCTCTTAGAAAGGGAAAGTTTCCCCATAGACTCGGAATTTTTAATTTGAGAGCAAAAACCATCGATCCTGTACCAAGATTCGTTTTCCATCCTTCCATATACTGCAAAATGGTCTACCATCTGCCCAAAATCTAGGAAGGAAGCTGTCAGCCACTCGATTCATTAGTTCACGAAATTTCTTTTGAATTTTTTGTTAATCTTGTCTCGTATTATGCTAAACATAGTCTACGAACCTGTGGTCTTCACTACCTTGAGCAACAGACTTAAATCCAAGACAGACCCCAGTTTCGCTGTAAAACAGATTTTCATTACGATACTGCTATACCAACTCAAACCTAGTCCCCGGATTTAACAAATAGTCCATTGGGAACTGTTATACCACATACAAACTTTGGAGCCATCATCGCGTTCCGAAGTCTCTTAAAAACTGTATACCAACACATAGCTTCGCAAAAATTAACAAACACAACCGAAGTATGTGAGAACTGCCTGCTTCTGGGCTACGATTGCCCAAGACCTGTCTATGGTTTGGTATCACGCGAAGATAATATCAACCTAGAGCCACTCGTTTTTCTTAGTTCACTAAATGTTAGACAGTTTTTTTCGCCTCTTATTTTACTGAAGGTACAGCCATAAAAACCCGGATCCTTTTTCTTTCAATATGGAACTGTTCTTTATCAATGTCAATCAAGTCATTTATTTGACATTCAAATTCTTCATTTATTAGGTTACACGTTATTATACAATAATATTTTCTTACAAGGCCATGAAACGGACCGAAGCGTTCAATAAATACTTTTCTTCGATGGTGAATATACCATAAATGATCTTAAGAGCTTTTCGCCATTAGGCAAAATTTGAAAAAACCAGTCCTGACTCAGTTTTCTTGTTTCACCTTTGACTTCGATTGTATTATTAGGACGTTTTACTCTTTCGCTGAAGTCGGAGTCCAAATTTTGAATTGCAAAATTCAGAAATACTCTTATATTGTCGTCAATTTTGATAGGCCATAATCCAATATCTTTCATAGAAATAGACGGAATAATTTGTGCAGCAGTTTCTTCATCAGAACTTGATGAATTTTGTACTTCTTCGCCAGCGTGTAAATCAGGTCTTTCCTCTTCAACAACATTGGATAATGTTTTTCAGCCTTCGAGGACTGCTTATTAGCCCGTATTTGAGGCAACAATACTAAAAAAACTAAAGGTGGACTTATGGGAGATGTATTTGAGTAGTGTTTCAGTATTTTTAGTCTGTATTTCCTCCCTTCTCTTTCTTTTCTTTCTAAATGACGCACCACTTTCTTTTACTCGTTTCATATAAAAAATGCCGCCCCAAGGTAAGTGCCGCCCGGTGCGGACCGCACCCACCGCACCCCCCTAGGTACGCCACTGCATCAACATACTTTAACCTTTCACTGTAGAACAGATTTTCATCACAAAACTGTTATACCAACACACTCTAGTCTCTCGTACAGAACAGATTTTCATTGGGAAACTGTTATACCAATATGCTCTAGTCTCTCGATCTTGTCTAATTCCTTTTAAGCTGTTTTCACAATTTTGTAGTGTCTGCCTACCTTTCTGCACATCATTATGCCATGTCATGATATGACGGGCCTTTCCTGAGAAGCTCTTAATCTATATGAGGTCTTCATGCCAATTTACTATTGAATGATATTTCCAGATATTTTACCTTCATTGCCTGCAATACATTATTATTTTAGAAACCGAATACTTTATTATTTTAAAGGTTTTCTTTTTCTTATAAATGCTACAATTGCGGACGTGTCCGGTCCCGCCAGTATAAACTGAAATTCTCTTTGAATGATGTCGCAAAAAGTCACTTAAAATTCCCCTTTAAACCTTCACGGTAATGCGGTAAAGAACTCAAAGAATGTAAAATAATATGAAATTTTATTTAAAGATTTGTGTTACATTCAAACCACCCTCGTATATTTGAATCGTGAACATTAGAAAATCAACCCCAAAAAGTTCTTGAGGATCATTTAATTTTATTTTATTGATTTACGATCACATAGGCCTCTATTTTTATTATTTTCTCCATAAAATGTATAAAAAACAACAGTTTTGTTTAAGCATTAACGCAATGGCAACACTGCCTACAATACTTTACAATTATAATCCCTTGTAATGTGATAATAAAGTGAAAAACAAAAACAAAAACATATCATAAGAAGCCATTGTAAAATAAATAAAAAAGCAAGAAGTGTGTGTAAATGTAAACAAAAACAAAAAAAAGAGAACATTAACAACAACAACGACAGCACGAAGTGATTGAAAATCTTTAACCATAGGCGATAAACGGGTATTCAGAGCACTATGGAGAAAAATAGAAATGGAGTCTCTTTACCTTAGAGAGAGCTATGAGTGCAAGTGTAAAAGAGATGGTTGGTGTAGTGATTGCAATAAACCAATCACTTATTAAGCTTATGGAATACTATGCCCTTATGTTACGTGTAATAGAAAGAGAAAGATATATAAAGTGTAAGCAAAATGTGTTTATAATAAAAAACAAAAGAGTAGGAGTAAATGGAGTTTTTGTATTTGGGTGTGTGCGTGCATGAGTGTGGGTTTATAAACCGGTTGTTGTGTTGATAAGTGAGAGTAAATGATCGTTAGTTGGTTTTCTCTTGTGGTGTTTTTGTTGTATTTTTTTTCTTTTGAGTAAAAATGATCGTTTGTTTTGGTTTTTGTTTTTGTTTTATAAAGAAAATTTTTGTTTTTAAAGCGAAATAAACAAAGTTAAGCATGCCGTTAAAACAGTGTGTTGTTCAACGTTTAAGGAATAACAAGTGTTTTAGCGGAGTGTATAGTTATTGTTGTTGTTTTTTAAATTTTTATTAAAGAATTGTGTTGTTTTGAAAATGATTACCATGAACGAATTAATGGATTTAAGAATGCAACAACAAATTGCTCATGAAATATTTTATCGACAACAAATAATGCAACGCATACCCGATCCATTTGCTGGCATCATGCCTTCAAGTTTACATTTGCCCCACCACCATCATCATCATCACATGTTGTTGCCACAACATCCACCCCTGCCTGCAGCCGTTGAGGCCAAATTGGAAAATAACGATTTATGGCAACAATTCCATAAAATTGGCACCGAAATGATTATCACCAAATGTGGCAGGTAAAGCAGAAATAAAAAAAAAAATGAAGACAAGAAATTGAAATTTTCTTGGAAAAAATAGGTGTGATATTTTTTAGAAAAAACAAACAAATAAAAAAAGGTGTCTGTCCGTCCGTCTATCTTTCCGTCATTGAAACCTGATTGTAATTAAAAATTAAATAAAAAATAATAATAAAAATAAAAGAAAATTAAATTAAATTAAATAAAATAGTTTACCAAAGAATTATGTATGTACACTTGCTTGATAGTCTTGACAGATAATGCAATATAAATTGAAAGAAAAGCCAGCTAACAGATAAGAACAAACCGTCTATACAAACACAACACAATGGGATGGTACAAAAGGGAAGCAAGAAAATTAAGTTTAAAGTTGAAAGAATTTTAAATAAATACTGAATTTAATTCCTGATTTCCTATCTCCTTTTTTTATCTCTCTCTCTCTCTCATTTAACAGACGCATGTTTCCTTCTATGCGTGTCTCTCTCAAAGGTTTGGAAGATGATGCCCAGTATTGTGTTTTAATTGAAATGGTGCCCATTGGCGATTGTCGTTTTAAATTTTCGGGTTCCCAATGGATACCAGCCGGCGGTGCAGAGCCCCAATCACCACAGAGAATGTATTTACATCCGGATAGTCCAGCCACTGGCTCACATTGGCAGGCCCAGCCTATACTATTCAATAAAGTCAAATTGACCAACAATACTTTGGACAATAATGGACATGTAAGTAGATGATCTTCACCACAATAAAAAAAAAACAACAGAACGGAAGCAAGATATTCAGTTTTCTTTTGTAAATTTCAGACTGTTTTGGCCAGCATGCATAAATATCAGCCTCGCATACATGTGATACATACCAGTGATTTATCACAAATACCCTGGGCCCCCCAGAAGGCTTTTGTATTCCCCGAAACGGAATTTGTAGCGGTAACAGCTTATCAGGTAAAGATCTCTGTCACTATTGGCATTATTTTACAAGCACAAATACACTAGCGGGGGCAACAACAACAACCTAATAAAAAATATTAGCTTTCGTTCCTCTTCACGACCATAAATAGGACTGTGACAACGAACAGCATTCATCTTCTTGGTATTTCTTTCATTTGCTTCAAGCTAAGCAGGGTATTGATCTATTTTAACAGGTTCTAGAATGATAGGGTTGCCATCTTTCTAGAAAAAAAAACATCCTCTATGAAGATGATGCTGTTTAGGCCTTGGTTTGTGCCTTTTACTATGAACAAAAACTTCCTTAACCTACTTTACAGGCTCATGCCAAAAAATAAAGCATTGCTGTGTTGTTGGAATGTAGAATCCAGTTTTTCGTAAAGAAAGAAAAGTTACTGATGCCTTTTTGTCTGGAATATAACTTCGTTCAAATGTACGCCAAGTCTTCTCTGAGTGGAGCCTACCGAAAATGTAAAATTTTCCATAACTCTGGAGCATAAATCAGGCTGAAATTGACCGATGGTGTGCGCTATGTTCGGTTTGATGATCGCTAACGTATGTGACTTTTTCCCTCTACACTTGCAACTAAGAAATCTCACAATAAAAAGTCTAAGGGGGTTAAAATCCTCGTCCTTTGTGATTAATTTACATCATCTCGACATGGGGGGTGTCAATGGCCCTGAAACGTTCAAGCAGAATGTCCAATGTGGCCATGAGCTCTGGGGCATGTAACTCCATCTTGTTGAAATCAAATGTCCAGATCATCCAATTCAGGACCTATATAAAGTACTCGCCGTTGTCAATGATGGTTTTCTCAAAGTCGTTCTCAAGGAAATATGGACCGATAATGCCCCAGTTCAAAACCCCCCAAAACAATGAGTTTTTCGGAAGGAATTGTACTTTTTTAGAGCGTATGGGGATTGGCATCGTCTTAAATTTCGCAATTTGGTTTGTTCCCCTGTTCTTATATCCAGAAGCGTGCCGCCACAGTGCTTCGATCAATTGCAAACTGCTCCAGAACTTATTCAGCGAACACATGTTATTGGGAATGGTGAGCCAAAGTGATTCGGCAAAACAGACTGAACAAATGACAACTAATTTGACAGAAGAGATTCAACAAGATGGCGGTTATCAACTAACAAAGTTCGGAAGTCTCTGTTGGCACACCCGCTAGAAGATCAACACTTGAGAAGTCGATTATTAGGTAGGGTAAGCTTTGATTCGCATAAGCTTGATGGGTGTACTAGAGTATAACATTATCGTGCGCACAGTCTAAAACTTCCCAAAACGATTAAAACAATTCACGTTTATCTTTGTAAAACATAATCCTCACTCTGCGTTTTATTAAAATTAACGATGACGATCTATTTATCACTCTGATAGGTTTAGACGGGGTCTCTCATATGCCTTTTTTATTCATAAGTTGACTTAAGATAACGTTACTCTTGGTTTTTCCTAGCATTCTTAATAATTTTCCATTCCTCTCCTCTCTCTCTCTCCCTCTCTCATTCTAGAATGATCGCATTACAAAATTAAAAATCGATAACAATCCCTTCGCGAAAGGTTTTCGTGAATCGGGCCAATCTAAATGCAAAAGGAAAATGTCTTTATCGCCACCACTTGCCGAAGAGCAACACAATAACAATTCCCTACTCGGTACGGACGATGATCAAGCCAGTGTGGCCAGTAGTCAGGAGTCACCACAAAATAAACGCTTGTGTCTACGTGAAGAAACTCCTCTGCTGCCTTATTTGGACTTGAATAATGTCATGCGTTATACGTTACCAGCGCCAATGAATGAAATCATGCCACCTGGTGTTTTCTTGCCTCATATACCGCCCATGTTTGTGCCAACACTGCCTGGCTATATGGAAGCTCTGCCAACAGCCCGAATTAACTTTCCTTATGCGTCCAACATGGATTACGAGTACATTTCGTGTAATGAAGAGACATCCAGTCAAATGTCTTCTGTGGTGCATGAAGAACAAAATGCTGAATTGTTTGTTGATGTGGTCAGTACGGCATCAGAAGAATCTCGTGGCTCAGAGCAATGTGTGACAACCACGACTACTGCTTCATCAGTTGCTGTTCCTACAACAGCTTCGCCTTTATTGCTTTCTACTGATGGCTCCGTAGCAGCGTCCAAGTTTCAGTATCACTTCGATTTTAGCCAACAATAGTCGAAATACTGTGTCGGTATAAAAAAGGGCCTTCATTCTGTTATTCGGTTGCTCTGTGATGCTGTAAATATTTTCGCTTGTGGCGTGTTCGATAAATTTTCCTAAGAATACTTCACTTATGTTCGGAATTGTAGGCCTTTATTATGTTTTAAGTTAACTTTTAATTTTTTATTCAATTAAGTTTCTATCGTAGATTACAACTAGTTTAAGTGAAAACAATAAACAAATAAAAAATAAAAATCAGTGATCAATGCCATTTAAAAACAAAAATCATCATCACGTTGTGTTCTATTCTGTTCTGTTCGATTGAAGATGGCGGTGCCCAGAAGCAGAGTTTTCAAGGAATGTGTTCTTTTTCTTTTCGGAAATGAGAAATAGTGAACGTTTTATTTAACTTGCCATGGAGTATAATGGGAAAGACTTACTTGGGAAATATTTTATGCTAAATGAGAAAGAGTAGAAGGCTTTCTAAAGCCTTTGACGTCTTATGTAAATAGTGTTGTCCGAGATTTTTGGACAAGGGCACTCATGGTTGGTTGCTTGGTATGATTATTGAATAAAATCTGAAGGGTACTCGATATGTATACATACAGCCAAATAAAAAAATCTACATACACAGCTGCATGTGGACTTTATTCCTCGCGATTTTTATCAAATTGAAGGAGGTGTTATAGCGTTGCTTAAGGCAGTTACAATTAAAAATGTTTGAAGACAAACCCGAATATAAAAAATATAACGTAGAAATTATTAGAAAAAAAAAAAATTAGGGGGGAAAAAGTCTATATACAACCGTGTATGTAGACTTTTTTCTATGACTGTATATATGTTTCCATAATGCCGTCGAGAAACTAGCCGTGGAATATGGAATGATCCACTTAATTCTTATGCTAGACTAAGTTTTTTATTTCAATCCACGTGGAGCATTTCCTCGCGATATCTACATTCAGCGGACGTCTCCATATTGCCCGTATTCCGTTGTCCATTAAAAGTTTAAGGTTTAAACTGCTAGAGTGTCTCAAGGCTATATGACTATAGTCTTGAGCGCACTGGTACTGTCTATTGAAGGGTGGGAGTACTGAAATATTGCGACCGCATGATTTATTGTATTGCTCTCAACCTATAGTGGGTTTAGATGTAATGTCTCCCTCAATCATGTTGATCTGATGAACTTGAAACTGTTGTTTAGCGTCAATAAGACTAACTCCCTGCGCAGTACTTGATAATCGCTTAGTGTTTGCTTCTGAAAATGCATTAACACGTTGACTGCCGCGGCAAATTTCAGAAAACTCGCCAATTTGGTTTTTTTACATTAGCGAGTACGAGATAACTCATAGTTTGGCACCCTAGAAGGGAACACTCTACAAGTGAACAATCTGCAAGTTATCTCGTCGTCGGCAGTCAACGTTTTAATATAGTGTGTGTTCCTAAAATTCGCCTTGCGCATTACAGAATCTATATATTGGTCCCCTACTACATGCCTACATACACACATAATGGTCTCTACAACCCTTCAGTCAGGATTACGATCTAGTTTCTCATCATCACTTATGTTGTGTGTTAATTTTTTTTTACCAGAGTGGCGACCCTACAGTTTAAAATCGATTCCGACTGACAGATTTTTGAGAAACCCTTCATGACAATTTTATTTTACTCTCACAAGTTTTTGCCAGAAATCTGCTGAGAGGATGGCAGCGAAGAAATATATTTTCATATTTCATTTTGTTAGAGACGTCTCTTCTGGGGTTTGAACCGTGGTTTCTCGTCAAACAAGACAACACATTACCTACTAGACTACGGTGACTATAATAGTCCAACATTTTATATTACATTGCCAGCCATCTCAAGGGGCACAACTTATTTGAGTTCTGCCGTCATATAATCCTGATTGGCTTATTGCTCAACCATGCCGAGAGTCATATGAAATTGTGAAATTTTCTTAAATTTCTTGAATTTTCTAGCCTTTGCCTAGACATTGTTACTAAATGAAGTCGCTGTGGTCTAGTAAGTAGTGTGCTGGCTTATTAGACGTAAAGCCAGGGTTCGAGTTCCAGGCCAGACATCACAAATAAAAAAACGTATTTTTTCGGCGATTTCTTCTCTTTCTCTTCTTGTTTCTCAAAAATCTGTCGTTCGAAGTCGACTTTAAACTGTAGGTCGCGCCACTTCTGTATAAAATTAACACACACAACATAAGTGGTGTGAGAAACTGCGGGTTTCTTGGGGACGATTGCTGTAGACTGTCTAATGGTGAAGGTATAGCACTGGCCATTTTATAGTCACCAGCAGCAACTCGTTTCCTTACCGTTCTTCCCTCTTTCCACCTTTCCTAAACCTGCACAATGCACTGGATGAATATGGGTCATCCCCTGAGTGCTGGTTTTATAAAAAAAAATATTCTGGGTGGGTAGAAATCCTTCTTTTAAATTCCCCAGCGAAACGCTTACTTACTGAGATTAAATTAAAATTGATGGAAAGACATTTGTTTTCAGCATTGACAACTGCTTTGATAAACTCGAAAAATTAAATTTTTTTTAATAGAAAAGCAAACAAACTACATAGAATTCAAAGCAGTTATACCTATATTGGAAAATTAAATGCTTTTTTATTGCAAAAAAAAATTCAAGGATAATTCAAAGAGTCATAGACCAGATTTTTAGTTTAATTGTTTTTCATGAATTCATTCTTTTAAGCCTCTGACCCAGTGATAATGTAATTGCAATTTAATGCGCTTAGAATTTGTTTGGTTTTGAATCAAACAAGTTTCAAATTACTCGTACACTACTGAATGTTAAATGCTGATCGTTGCTCGCATATGGTTTTCGTTTTCTATTCGCAGCGAATACAACGAATAGTAAAAGTCGGTTGAGTAATCAATAGATAGATATACTCAGAAGTCATTAGTTATGTTAAACGTCCTTTTTTGGTACCTTTTGCTAATTACTGTGATACCCATTTACGTGTGTGACTATCGACATCTGTTATTAGGCATACGTGGTCCATACGAAATTAAATGATAATGTGACGCTAGAAAACAAACAAACAAACAAACAATCAAACTCTTTGGCTGTTTAATTAATTTGCATTTAAACAAAAATTGTTTAATTGTTCGTTTAAAAGTTATTTTAATTAAGGCCCATGGTTTAAGAAAGGGAACAACTAATCTGTGAATTAAGTTTTTAAAAATTTTATTCTTTGGTCGTCACTGTTTAAGAAATAAAGCCCAATCAGCAGATTTTATTGCAAATTTTAAATACAGTAATCCCTCTATTTACGTCGCTGTTGGTTCTAAAAAATGCCACGTAAATCGAAAGGACGTAAATAGAATTTCATATTGCTCATGCTACAAAGTAGAACGATTTTAATAAGCAACTTAAAAAATTTATATGAATTTACAGTAATCCCTCGATTTACGTCGCAGTAGGTTCCAAAAAAAAGGCAACGTAAATTGAATGACGACGCAAATTAAAGTTAGAGAGAACAAAAAATTTGAAGACGTAAATCGAAATGAGGTAAATTGAAACAACGTAAATCGAAGTATTACTGTATCTGTAGGGATATTGAAAGCACGAGAGCTTGTGGAAGCAATAAGAGCATCTAACATGGCTCAGTGGTTTCAATTTTGCAACATCATTTGGTTATGAGAAAGCTTTTGCCAATATGAGTGACGCATTTGTCCAAAATCAGCTACAGATGTGATCGTATGACAACATCGCTGAATTGTTTGGCCCTGTTCAACTGGAACATGTACATGCTGTTTCGTAAGCATAGACGAAAGATGATTTCAAACAATCAAAATAGTGGAGCCCCCAAGGTGAACTTATAGGATTGAAATTGAAGTCTCATCACGTCTATCGAATGCTCGAAATCCGAAACTGTTTTCATCAGTCCGGACACATCCTTTTATCATAATTTTAAGCAGACAAAACAGTAGGAAGCCTTACGGTCAAATTATTGAATTGATAAGAAGTACATGGAAGTACTGAACCTATGGTCATCGATTACTATCGATTACTCGATATCCAAACTTGCTTTCGGTTCCTGGTTTTACAACGAAGTTACCGCACCTATAGAAGTCGCCGTATTTTAGTAGGCAGTGTGTTGACTTATTATACGAAAGGCTCGAGTTCAAATGCCAGGTCAGACGTCAAAACGAAAATATGAAAATACTGCTTCGGCGACTTCCTTTCAGCGGATTCCTGCCAAACACTCTGAGAGTAAAAATTGCCTTGAAAAGCTTCTTAAAAAATCTGTCGTTCGGAGTTGACTTTAAACTATAGGTACCGCCACTCATGTTTGAAATTAACGCACATAACACGAGTGGTGTGTGGTGGGTCAGTTGACAAGAACATACACATCTTTTATCATAATGGTTTACATTGTCCAGGAAACGCCATTAATCCATGATCCAGATCATGCAATAAAGTCGGATTTGGAATATTTTCAGAACATTTGAAATTTAGATCGTCCCTGGGATATAAAACTTAGGATAATGAAGCCACTTCTAGTGCTACCAAATAAATCTTGCATAGTTGTAGAACAGCAATTGCATTACACTTTTCAAGATTCGCTCTAGGGAACGCCATAGAAATTATAATTAAACACTGGCCTCTAGCTATTTACGTTAGGATTCTGCGAATATTGTGAATTTTGCAGAAGCAAAATTGGGAAGAAAGAACAGGTGACCACAGAAAATTTACTCTCTGTTTGCTCAGGGTTTGGGAATCTAAAAAAAAAATTTTTGGACATCCAGAATTAAGGGACAAAACATGTCTCTAGTCAAAGGCGATTTGAGAATAATTTCATACTTCCATAAGACTCTCGGGATGGTTGAGAGATAGAAACCAAAAGCTATAATTATTTGACTTCAGAGGAAATATCGATACTTTATAGGACCCTAAGTAAGTTGTGCCCATTGCGATAGCTATTAATTTAATCGAACCTGTTAGGTCGATATAGTTGCCGAGGGTTGAGTGTTGGCTTATTAGACGTGAGGCCACGGTTCAAACCCCAGGTCAGACATCTCTTGACTAATATTTGACCGAAGCCATTATCCAGTCGTCGTAGTCTAGTAGGTAGTGTGTTAGGTTATTAGGCGTGAGGCCAGGGTTCAAATCCTTCAACAAAGCGCCTTCTGACCAAAACTTTGAGGGCAAGTAAAAATTGTTATGAAAAAGTTTTTCAAAACAAAAAAATCTGTCGTTTAGAGTCGACTTTAAACTGTAAGTTCCTTAAATAATGTATAAAAATGAACACACACAACACAAGCGGTGTGAGAAGCTAGGTTGAAATCCAGGTTATAGTGATCAATTAAGGGTTTGATGAGAGTTTGACAAAGAAAAGAGAACGGTTTTGTAACAGAAAATAATTTTTTTTGAACGAGGATAATACTAGGATCCACACAATTGAAGAAATGCCTCAACGGAAACAGATTTCCTAGAAGTCATCTCTTAAATAAATTATTTTAAAGGCCTCTTCCACCAAGCTTGTATTCTGGAAGTAATAAAAAAATTGAAGAGACTTGGATTAAAGGAAACTATTCCGGGAAAGTGTTTAGAATAAGATAACCTTGTAGCTTTTCCAGGACCATTCAGTCCAGAGACATTGACATTGAAGTTTTGCTTGATCCGCTAGCCAGACTGCATTTCAAAACTATTCAAACAAAAATCAAGCGACAATTAAAAATTTAATTAAACTGATTACGAAGACAATGAAAACAAGGTTTTTTAATTGTGATCTATTTGCACCCGTTTACAGTTGGATTCAGCAAGTGAATTTGTTCTCTGAAATGCATTGAAATTGATAACCAAAAAGAGGAGGAATAAAAAGGAAAAAATCGGAAACTCACATGGAAAACCAAGTTAATCATGAAACCACAAACACAACCTGTAGAATGTATGAAGCGACACACACAAAGCAAACAAGCGTTCTGACACTAACCAACTTTGAAAACGTACGTTACATTACGTTCTCTGGCTGGCTGGATGGCTGGCTGGCTTGTCTTCAAAACAGAGCGAGAGAAGAACGTTCTTATCAGCAGATCATAGAAAGCCGCATCTTAAATGATGGCGCCAAGTCAGAAAATTACCATTACGTGTACATATTACGTGTTATTGGCCAGAATCACAACTACTGCTACTGCTACGGCTGATGATGCTGGTGCTGATGCTGATACTGCACGTTTATAGTTTAGTTTAGAAAGCAAAAGGCATAATAGGAGATGGTAGTTTAGGCTGATGGACAACTAGCAAGCTAGTCAGTCAGTCTATATGATGAAGATCTTGTTAAAGTGCCAAGGAAAAGAAATGAAATTGAAAGAAAGCAAGAAAGCAGGTCCTCTAAAAGATGACAGGCAGCAGGCAACAGCAGCAGCAGCAGCTTATCAGTAAAAATTCTATTAAAACGAAAGGAAATTGATGTTTTCACATGCCATTGAACGCATAGCATAGATAAAGAGAGAGAGAGAAGAGAGAGAGCGAGAATAAATGTGTATTTGGACCACCACCATAATGCTGCCCAGTGCTGGCCAACAGATTATTGGCTTGTTTAAATTGTCAAACGTAACGCCAACTTCTTATCAATAACGATCGATCGCCAAAGGGACAAATGCAATAAATTCGAAAATCGGTCTTACAAAGCCACATAAAAATTGTTTAACAACTCGTAACTGTCAACTGCAGGATCTCTTTTTCTTTTCTGGCCATTCGAGTACAATTTTATAAGCGCCAGGCGGCGAAATTTCAAAAGCAATCCAGAAACCAAATTAACATTTCGGATTTTTTTTTTGTCATTGTTGTTGATTTGTATGTACATGTGTTGGTCCTCCTTTCCCCTGGTGTTTCCTTTTCCATTGATTAGTGGTGGTGAATCTGTGTAAAACGTTTTTAAAATGAATATTCAATACGGGTGGCATTTAAATCGCACCCGCGAAATAAATACAAAATAAATGCACAAAGTGCCAGACAAAAAACAACCAACGTCCATGTAGCCGACGAAACAATTGATGATGATTTGAATGAATTTTTTTTCCCCCTCTTTCTGTTGTTGTTGTTATTGGTAGATTGTCATCGATTGCGGAAAAAAAATTGCATCGATTTTTATTTAACAACTTGTTTCCTTTAGTCATTGTGAACCATTAAGAAACAAAGCCTCTATAAAACTTAAGCGCCAAGACTAATACTGAATTATTGGGAAGAGGAACAGCAGAGCTTAGTGAAGGGATATCTTACACCAGGCTCGTTAGTTATAGAGGCCTTAAGGCCTAACGATAATTCCTATTTTTTCTTTAACAATTTCAATATATTTCAGAGCACAAATTTACTTGCTAAAGCAATTGTAAAGGATGCAAATAGAATACAATTTAAAACTTTGTTTTGATTATTTTCATAATCATTTTA
This sequence comes from Sarcophaga peregrina, assembly GCA_014635995.1. Taxonomy (NCBI): domain Eukaryota; kingdom Metazoa; phylum Arthropoda; class Insecta; order Diptera; family Sarcophagidae; genus Sarcophaga; species Sarcophaga peregrina. The sequence continues at coordinate 17,313,908 of CM025792.1, read as the reverse complement.
ATTAAATTTTTAATTGTCACTTGATTTTTCTGTAAATAGTTTTGAAATGCATTCTGGCTTGCGGTTCAAGCAAAACTCCAATGCCATTGTCATTGGACTGAATGGTAATGGAAAAGCTACAAGGTTATCTTATTCTAAACATTTTCCCGGGATAGTTTCCTTTAATCCAAGTCTCTTCAATTATTTTATTCCTTCCAGAATATAGGATTTAACGAAGGAGGCCTTCAAAATAACTTATTTAAGAGATGACTTCTAGGAAATATATTCCCTTCGAGTAATTTCTTCAAGTTTATAAACAAAAAAGAGCTACTCAGGCCTAAAACTGAAGAACAGTAAAGAATAGCTTTGTCGAGGAGGCCTTCAAAATTCAAAAACTTTGAAATTTTTTTTATGACATGACTTCTAAGAAATTTGTTTTCATTTAGAAACAAGAAATAGACACTCTCAGATCTATAACTGAAGAATAGGGCAGATGCGGGATCAATGTATGTATAAAAACAGATATTATTGATCATTAATACAGTAATCCCTCGATTTACGTCGCAGTTGATTCCAAAAAAAAGGCGACATAAATCGAATTTCATATTGCTCATACCACAAAGTAGTATGTTTATAACAAGGAACTTAAAAAAAGTTACAGTAATCCCTCGATTTACGTGGCAATTGGTTCCAAAAGCAATCTCTCGATTTACATCGCAGTTGGTTCCAAAAAAGGAGACGTAAAACGAATTTCATATTTACAAAGTAGTATGTTTTTAGCAAGGAACTTAAAAAGTTACAGTAATCCCTCGATTTACGTGGCAGTTGATTCCAAAAGCAATCTCTCGATTTACATCGTAGTTGGTTCCAAAAAAGGAGACGTAAAACGAATTTCATATTTACAAAGTAGTATGTTTTTAACAACGAACATAAAAAAGTTACAGTAATCCCTCATTTAAGTTGCAGTTGGTTCCAAAAAAAGGCATCGTAAGTCGAATGACGACGCAAATTGAACTTAGAGGAAACTAAAAATTTGACGACGTAAATAGAAACGACGTCAACACGTTGACTGCCGCGGCAATTTTCAGAAAACTAGCCAAAAAACGACAATTTGATTGGCTCCCTAGAAGGGAACGCAATCTATGAGTTATCTTGTAGTCGACTTTCAACGTGTCGAGGCAATGTAAACCGAAGCATTACTGTATCCTTAAGGACATTAATTCGTAGCATAATTCATAGATTTTCGTGCATTCTAGCATTATATTCGTGCTAAGAAATTGGTTTCTGTTACAAATCCGTTCATATTTCTTTGTTAAACTCTCATCAAATCGATTCAATTGTTTATTACAACTCTTCAGGTCGGGATTACAACCTAGCTTCTCATACCACGTATGTTGTGGGTGTTAATTTTATGCATAAGTGGTGGGACCTACAGTATAAAGTCGATATTGAAGGACAGATTTTTTTTGATAAGCTTTTCATTGGAAATTTTTTTTGCCAGAAATCTGCTGAGAGGAAGTCGCCGAAGAGATATCTTTTCATATTTTGTGTTGGTAGAGAAGTTTGACCTGCGATTTGAAACGTGGCCTTACGTCTAATAAGTCAATACACTACCTATTAGACTATGGCGACTACATCATAACACAAAGTTGATATAGCGACAGCCTTCCTATAATGCGATACTTTTACAGCACGGATCCGGTCGACAATATCCCATTAGTTTCTTCCGCACAACCTATGAATGACTCTAGTAACTAGATATTGTAAGAGAATTTAATATCAGTACAGTAAGACCCCGCTTAACGAGGTGGATACGTACCATTAAGTGCAAACACTAAACGAAACAGCGTTAAACGAGGCAATTTAACACGTACATATAAAATACAGTTGGAATCCTTATTCTGGACATCGTATACATCGTCGCTATATAGTGAACCAGTTTTGGTTGGAACATGGCCGTTTCATTTGCACACATATACAACAAGTATCAATACAGTGTGCGATTTAAGGGAATCCCAGTACTACAGTGTAATACTGAGACAGTGTTAAGTGGAGCAGTGTTAAGCGGAGTCTAAGTGTACTGTATTTTGAAAAAAATCTGGGAAAAAAAATGGTCGTAAGTCGAGCAATCATAAGTCGGGGAGTACCTGTTGTTGGTACAGTTTAGTACAATTAGTTTCCAAGTCATATGAAGATATGTATGTATCAGTGAGTGAACAATTGCTAAATTTAGGGGAAATTTGCATTATATTTAGGGGAATCTTAATACTACCGCGTAATACTGAAACAGCATTAAGCGGAGCAGTGTTTAGCGGGGTATTACTGTACTGTACTATGAAAAAAAAATTGTCGTAAGTGCGAAGTCGAGCGATCATAAGTTGGGGACTACCTGTACCAACAAAATTAGTTTCCAAGTCATATGAAGATATGTATGTACCAGTGAGTAAACAATTACTAAAAATGTTTTCATAATATTTAGGGGAATACCAATATTACCGCGCAATACTGAAACAGCATTAAGCGGAGCAGTGTTTAGCGGGGTATTACTGTACATTGATTATTGATTTCAATTAAATTGTTAGTCATATCAATGGACGGAACTTATGTGGGTCGTAGAATGTTTTGTAGTAAAACCAATCTTTCCTATGCCATCCTATAATTGTAGGTTAGCATCTCTCAATTATTCCAAGAAAATTATTGAAATCTGTGCATATCCGCTTAGTGGACATTGTTTTCTTAAAAGGCCCTTTTGCAATCTATTCGATTCAACTGCCTGCCTTCGTTAGCTGTTGCAGCTTTAACGATTGCAACATTAAATCGCAATAACGTTTAACAACAAAAGCGATGGTTCTCATCGTTTGTGAACGTTTTCCAAAGACAAGTTGAGGTTGGATGAAGTGTTTAAAAGCTCCACATTAATAACACTGCATATTCATGTTAACAGTCACAAACAACAACAAGAACAACAACAGCAATAACAATAACAACAAATAATGGCAACAATATTTTGTTGACTACAACAATCAATACATAAAGAATGATCAACAGCAACAGCAATGGCAATAACATTTTCCGCTCTTTTCTGTGATCAAACGATTTCCGTTTTCATTGTTTCAGTTGGGATTCCTTTCCCTTGACTTTGTTTGTTAAGGTTTTTTTTTTGTTCCTTTGGTTATAAGCGAGCGCTATGAAAGAAAAGTTGTTGCAACATTTGTGGCAACAACACAATATTGATTTCAAAATTTATTGATTTCTCATTGGGGAAATTGTGTTTTGGGACAACAAAAACTAAACGAAACAAAAAAAATATTCAAACGTTGTTTGAATGTCACACAGTTAATGGCAGGCTGGCGGTAGGGAGAGGACAGTTGTGGGCTTAAGAGACCTGTGGTTTGCTTGTATAAAACACAATGTTGGGGCTTCAAGGCATCTTCTGCTTCTCCTTGGTTTTTTGTTCCTCTACACACAGATCAACATGCTGTGATAACAAATGTTTGCAACATGTAAATTGGTCAACTACAACTATAACAACAGCATCGGCATCGGCATCACCACCAACCAGCAGCTTTGTCGCATTTTATCGCTCTGTGTGTTAGCCAAAGCTTATGTGAGTAGTTTGCTGATGGTCTCTCGTTTGTTTGGTTTCCCAACCTAAATGTGATCACTAAAGCCCGGCAACTTTTTTTTTGATTTTTTTTTTGTTTTTCGTTTTGAGAAAATTAAAATCGAAAAAGAAAAGTGAAGTAAAGTAGAAAGAAGGAAAACCGAAAAAATGAATGTTTAAATAGCGGCTTAAATCAAAGCTTTCGGAGGCTTCTTGTATCAATTTTTTTTTTTGAACAGCAGCTAACAACCACAGCAACTGTGCAAGAGCGATCCACTAATTTTCGGTTTGGCGACAATTTTATCGTCAGTCTCACATTAAAATTATTTCAATTCTGTGACTTTCTTTATTATTATCCCGCTTCTCGCATACAAAGCCACTGTGTCTTGTCGCTGTGTGTGTATGTGTGTGGAAAGACAATAGTAGCCAGCCAGCCCCAACACAAGTAGTATGTACTACCATCATTCAGTCGTATGGGGAAATTTTTGGGGGTCTTCGTCGTTGGCGATATTATTGTCTTTCACGTTGACATTTCGATATTATTTTCGTAGTTTGTTGTTGTTGTTATTGTTGTTGTAGCTGTTGACTTGATTATGTTAATTGCTTTCCACATTGACAGCACGGCCAAGTTTATGGTGAGAATTGAAAATCTTGTGAATTGTGACTGATTTTTTTAGAGAAGATTCCAAAGCCTTATCGTCTGCAATGCATATTTCGGTTAGGTTAGCTTTTAATATTCGAAATGAAAAAATTATTTGTTTCGAAATCGAAATGAATTTTAAAGAAACAAAAAAATAACAAATAAAAATAATTCCTAAGGTTTGCGATCCATTTTGATTGAAAAATGTCACAGAATTTGGTATGACATTTAAAAGTCATAATCGCCGTAGTCTAGTAGGTAGTGTAATAACTTATTAGACGTAAAGCTCGGGTTCGTATCCCAGGTCAGGCATCAAAACGAAATATGAAAATAAAAAAAATATTTCTTCGCGATTGCCTCTCCGCAGATTTCTTTCAAAAACTCTAAGAGTAAATAAAATTGCCATTAGGAGGTCCCACACACAACATATGTGTGATGTAAGAAACTAGGTCGAAATCCTAACTGAAAGGTTGTAATGACCAATTATGTATGTAATCCTGCAAATATCGGGTGGGCCATCCATTGGCTTAAATTTGAATTATCGGTTATATTCTCTACACGAAACATAATGCATCGTATTACGCTTGAGCAACGTTGGAATTTATTGGAAATTTATTTTCAAAATAAAATCAATTAGGTTTAGGTATTTCACGAAAAGGATCAACTGTACCCGGTATTCGGAAATTTATAGCTAAAGTTTGTGAAATTGCTTTAATGCACCAAATACGAGTGATTGCTTGATGGGGTTTATGGAGCGGAGGCATCATTGGCCCATATTTCATTTGAAAATGACGATGGAGCTACCAATACGGTCAATGGGGACACCTATCGCATCTTGATAACCCACTTTCGTACTCGCTCTTCAGGATTGTGCAACTTGCCAGTATCTCAAACCGAATTGAACTAACTATGGACCCTCTTGTGACTTTCTTTAAACAACTGCCGGGATCTTGATGGTTAATTAAATCCAACTCTCGACTCGAGGAGTAGAACACTGAAGAACTTTTTGGCTGAGAAACAAATTTGGAGAAACTGGGAGAACATCAGTAGGCTTTACGCTTAAGCATAACTGTGTAGAATATTTCTGACTGTTTGGTGGGGCTTGTGCAGCGGAGGCATCATTGGCCCATATTTCTTTGAAAATGAGAATGGAGTAACCATTACGAGACATACCCTTATTCTCATGGTATTGATGTGAACGTTGTTTAGTTTTAACAGGATATTGCCGCTTGCCTCACATCTCATGCCACAATCGATTTATTGCCTGAAACGTTTGATGGACGTTTAATTAACCGAAATGATGATGATGTAAATTGGCCGCCAGAAAGCTGCTATTTAACACCGTTGGACTATTTTCTGTGGGACTGCGCTAAAGAAAACTGTTATGCCAACAAACCAGAGACAATTGAGCACTTGAAGGCCGACATTCGTGATGCCATTGCCAAGATACAACGTTATACACTCGAAAAAGCGCAAGAAAATTGGTCCGCTCGAATAAGGTATTGTGAGGCCAGCTACGGCAGCCATATGAATGAAATAAGATTCCATTTCTAACCGGAATAATTGTATTTAAAAGCAAGAAATAAAAAACTTGGTGGTCAGGAGTAAGCTTCATATTCGGCCCATTACGATGTGTCGCAATTCATATGCCTGCTGTTACGTTATCATAATTGCTTTCCAATTTGCTAAAGCTGCATCCTTGCATCCTTGCTAATAATTTGATTCAAACGGTTTTTTTTATCGTCAACATTGTTACAAACTTAAAGTTATTTCATGTGGGAGATGGTGACGTGTATGGGTTAAACCACAAATACGAGTAATTCAGGTTCAAACCATTAAGAGGATGAAATTGTTTCCAGCATGTTTTCAGGAAAATTCTAGATCTGTGCTCCAGTCCAGGAATGATAATGGGGGACAAGTTTGACGTGAGATTTCCAATCCTGGTCCGATAAATAAAATAACTGTCAGTTCTTTCCTTAACTGGCGGAAAGGAAAAGGCACAATTCGTTGCTACATATTATTTTAAGAGAGGAACCAACCAACCTTCTATACTATGCTGATGGGTTAAGAAAATCTAGTTCGACTCCAGATTTATGAGCTCAGAAGAAACTGATGAGTTTTTTAAGGAAGAAAACTGACGAGTTTATTTTTAAGCAAAGAAACTGACGAGCTTTTTTAAGCGAAAGTTTTCGCCACCGCAAAACTGTTCACAATATAATGTGAACAGGAAGTACAAACAGGGTACAATGCATAGCAGAAATATCAAAGTGTTAGGACGCTAGGTAAACACTCTGCTTCTATAAAGTTGGCAAGTGAAATAGGGCCACCGTTTATTAGGTATAAGGTCATGCGCCAGTTTGTTGCTAATGAGACCATAACCCTAATGAAAGAGGAAATATTTGGTGGGGTAATGGAAAAATTAAGACATCCAAACAAACAGGTCACGAGTAATCCTTATTAATGCCGAAAGGTATCCTGGAGTTTGTTTGTGCAACAGGCTTGTGGGGAAACATTATAGAGATGCCCAATAGAGGTTAAAGGCAGTACATTATATTGCCTGAACGTTCCTCTACCTTCAAGAAATTATTACATTCTAACAGATGGCAAGTTTCCGTTTTGTGAAGGCTCATTGTGATTTGATTATGTTTTAGGGCCCTTTTGCCCAAACGAAATGTACGTTTATGTTTAGTATATGAGATCTATGTAAAGCTTACCAAAATCATATAGACCTCTCCATTCTATAAAGTTCTAAGTATACATAGAACGTTTTTAATGTTCTTGCATTTTTAAATTCTACGTTCTCTAATTTAAATACTGTCAAACTTTGATTAAGATGCGCTTATCCGTTCCTAAGTTATGGGGAAAAATCTGCTTAGAATACACATATAGTCGTATGAAGTGTGAAAACTTTGAGAACTCATAACTCAAAATACACTTTTTCGACTTAAAATATTATAGAACGGAGGTGTCGATATTATGGTTTTGTATTCTAATAAAGGAACATATGTTGCGTTACGTTCCGTGGACGTTTGGCTAACCGGGGCTTTACGTATTGCACAATCCGCTTCAGCAATGTTCGTATTTAGTTGTGATGTAGACCTAAACCTTCTTTGGGAATATAATCGGGTTGTGCAACTTTTATTTTCTGAACAAACAAAATAACGCTTACCATTTTGGCCTACCAGAGAATGATGCATCTAAACCGCTAAACGCAATCCGTGAAAATTTTTTTCACATCCACTAAATTGCTTCCAAGAATCTATTTAAGCCAATCGAATAAAGAAACGTTTTCTCCCCATCACACAAACATACAATATTAATGACGAACATGATATTAGCAAATCGCCATCTAAACAGGGAAAAACAAATCCCCACCCATTTTTGGCAGTGTGGCTTACACTTGCACGTGTTAAAGCGCACGGTGTTGGCAACATTAAATTTAATGCCCTCAAGCTAAGACAGGGCAACCAAACAAAGTGTTAAGCTGGAATTAAAATAAACACTTATGAGCGAGAGTGGGTGTTTTAATGACTCTCAAGTAATACCGTTATGCTCGTGCTAAGACATACATGGTCTTGGACATATTGCAAGCCAAATGCAGGCGCTTACACAGCAAGTAGCAGGTGTTTTCAAGCGTCAACATTAATATGCGTGCATAGGGAAGAGGATAAAGAAATTTATGAATGGATCAATGAGTACGAGAAGTGTGTGGGTAAAGACAAACGGAGGAAATCCTCATATTATTTAAGCTGCTATCGAGATAACACTCAAACCTTTGCATGCAGTCAGCATGCCAAAGTGCAAACGCTGGTTGGTAGACAAAGTTTTGTCAAGAGTTGCCAGGGAAGGTAGGAAATAAAAGGATTTTCACAAATTCTTATTAAGAAATACAATTCACATGAACAGAGTTATTTACTCTCTCTCTTCTCTCTTTCAACTACTGCTCAGTAAAGAGCATTGCTAGTGGATTTATGCTTTAAAGGAATGTTTGTTCATAAAAGGAAGCCATACATTATGTGGTACATGCTCTACTCTATTTTAGTGTCTTGGACCGCCGGCGTTAACGTATGTACGTGGTATTATAAAATAGTTTATTGTCTTGTTTTTATTATTATTGTTGTTGTTGCTGCATTGCATTGCAACAATACCAATTGTATTGTTAAGTGGATACTTGAGGTTTTTATTGTTTGCCAATGCAAATAAATCGTAACGAGTCTATAGTAACCGATGGATGATCTTGTATGGAAAACAAAATGTATTCGAAACAATTACAAATCTTTAGAAAATGCTCAAGTATTTGCAATGTACACTGGAAAAGTGTACATTTTCAATGTCTGTCTACGATATAATAAAATGATGAAATGATCTTGAAAATACAGGCAATCCTTCGATTTACTTTATTTCGATTAAGGTTGTTTCGATTTGGGTCGTCAAATTTTTTCTTCCCTTAACTTCAATTTGCGTTGCCATTCGATTTATGTCTTTACCCCTTTGGAACCTTTTGGAACCATCTGCAACATAAATCGGGGGATTACTGTAACCTTTTAAGTTCCTTGTTAAAAACATACTATTTCGTAGTATAAGTCCGTCGCTTTTTTTTTTTTTTGAACTAACTGGAACGTAAATCGAGGGAATACTGTACTCAATCGAATATGAGTAAGATTAAATTTTGAAAGCAAAATTAGAAACACAATTTTGTTAAGTCCGTTCTATTTGCATTATTTGAAGACATAATTTTCTAATAAAATTTTAAGAAAAAAGAATAATTATTTTAAATAAAATCCCACATACCGCGGACATCTCTATTGGCACATAAAAGTCTACCTCAGCTGCAAAATAAATGCTTTACCAATGGTACTGCCTTAAAAGCTTTAGAATCGTCTATACAGTCCGCTTATAAAACATTATCTATTTACAATGGACCAATACGTTTACGTGCTACGTACATATATACATAACATACAGTAAAACCCCGCTTAACGAGGGAGATACGTTCCATTAAGTTCAAGCGCTAAACGAAATAGCATTAAACGAGGCAATTTAACACGTACATATAAAATACAATTGGAATCTTTATTCTGGACAGACTAACAAAAGGGCGTTGAAAAAGTGCACTGCTTTTCACTGGCAAACATATACGACAAATATGAATACAGTGTGCGATTTAATAGAATCCAAATATTACCGCGTAATACTAAAACAGCGTTAAACAGAGCAGTGTTAAGCGGAGTCTTACTGTACATACGTATGTACATACATTATTTATCATTACAATCCTTCAGTCAGGGTTACGACCTAGATTCTCACATCACTTTTATTGTGTGCGTTAATTTTTATATAAGAGTGGCGGAATTTAAAGTTGACTTCGAACGACAAATTTTTTGAGAAGCTGTTTATGGCAAGTTTATTTACTCTCAGAGTTTTTTCAGTTGCCGAAGAAATATTTTTTTTTCAAATTTAGATTTGATGTCTGGCTTGGGATACGAACCCGGGATTTACGTCTAATAAGTCAACACAATACCAACTACACTACCGCGAGTGCCCAAACATACATAACATAACTGGTCATTATAACCTTTTAGTTAGGATTATGAATTAGCTTCTCACACCATTGATGCTGTGTGTGTTAATTTCAGACATGAGTTTAAAGTACAGTTTAAAGTCCACTTCACACGACAGACTTTTTTGGATAAACTTTTAATGGCATTTTATTTACTCTAGGAGCTTTTGCCAGGAATCTGCTGAAATGAAGTTGCCGAAGAAATTTTTGGTTAGAAATGTCTAGACCTAAGGTTTAAACTGAGGTCTCACATCTAATAAACCAACACAATACCTACTAGACTACGGCAAGTCCATTAAGTAGACATTAAGGAACCATGCCATCTTAATTTGCCGTGTTTTGACGTTGAGACTATCCGAATTTTTCAGACATTATCGTTTCGAAATTTAGAACTTCGATTGTCAAACACTATAACCTTTGGGCGACAGGTTTGAAAAGCTTTTTCGTGGCAACTAACTTTTCTCAAAGAATTTATCAGAAATCTGCTGATCGAAAAGCCGTTTAAGAAATATTTTTTGAAATTTTCTGTTTTTTAAAGTTGGGAATTGAACTCTGGAGCATATGTTTAGTAAGCTAACATACATATATACATAATGGGGCATTACAACCCTTCAGTCAGGATTATTGACCTATTTTCTAACATCACTTATGTCGTGTGTGTTAATTTCAGATATGAGAGGCAGGACCTACAGTTTAAAGTCCACTTCGAACGACAGACTTTTTTTTGGAGAAATTTTTCATGGGAATTTTATTTATTTTCGAAGTTTTTGTTAGAAATCTGTTGAAAGGAAGTTGGCGGAGAACGACCAGGACTGCAGTTCTTCTCAACATACATATTGGCATTATAACCTTCGTCAGGAACGACCTAGCTCTCACCACTTAGGTGGCGTATTATGAGTGGCGAACCTACGTTTAAGTCGACTCCGACGAAGATTTGAGAGCTTTCATGGCGAAGTCTTCTTCAGACATCGTTCATTAATTTCTTGCATGATTCCTTCCGGTGTATGAATAAATGAAATGAAATCCTAGCTTGAAGTTGCCGTAGTTTAGATGTTAGTGTGTTGGCTTATTAGACATAAAGCCAAGGTTCGAGCCCCATGCCTAGACATCAACACAAAATACAACTTCCTTTCAGCAGATTTCTGGCAAATGGACTCTGAGAGTAAATAAAAATTGCCATGAAAAGTTTCTCAACAAAAATCTGTCGTCCAGAGTCGACTTTAAACTGTAGGTCCCGCCACTTATATTTAAATTAACAGACACAACGTAAGTGGTGTGAGAAACTAGGTCAATAATCCAGACTGAAGGGTTATAATGACCAATTATGTATGTATTTAATCCTAGTCTTGTTTTAAGCTGAGTCCTTCAGAAATTATTTGCTCTGATTTAAAAGACTTCAAATATTTTAATCATTCATTGTGATTTGAAGAGAGGCTTTGCAATTACAAGACAATAGAGAATATCAAGTGGTTTTATTGTTTTGAAACTGTAAACGTATACAAACTGGACTAAGAAGCTATTATCATCAGGGTTTTTAGGGCCACATCATGCTCAAAAAGAAAAGAAAGAAAGCAAGACAAAGGATAGGCAAAACCAACAACATAAGTAAGACAAAAGCCTAAGACTTTAGCTAAGCTAGAGGAGCGTAGTTAGTATCAATTTAAATATAATGACAGCTCATGGTAAAGCGTATGTATGTCATACAAGATAAATCCTTAAAATAAATCTCTTACAATTTACTACAATAATAATAAGGCTCGGCTCTAGCAGTGGTTTTATAGGCTTTAACAGGGCCATCAGATTAAATGTTTGTTTGTATGGTTGAGCTAAGAAGCGTGTTAGTTTTGAGAGGGTATAGCGTGTGAACAATGACAAACAATTAGAGGATAATGGAAATCCTCCTCTCATACATATTCAATACGATGCTAACAAAAGTCTACCACTTGAATTCTCTTTAAAGAGTCGCGCCCAGAAAGGAAATTGGCCAAGGTTTTATTAACAATTCTTTGCAAGACAATAAGCGAAAATGCAAAAATTGCTTGGGCAAAATGCAAAATGTTTTTAAATTCATAAACAAACAATTTTATTTACTTTCTTTATTTCCATTTCTTTCATTCTTGTATAAAATATGAATAGAAAGAAGAAAAGATAAAGAAAAGCATAAGAAGAAAGAAAGAAAGAAAGAAAGAACTTGTCTTTGTTTGCAATGTCGTTTAAGGCTATTTCCCAGGGCCTAATGCACATGCTTTAATTGCCATGAGAGTAATTGAAAAGGAATTGCACATATGCCCTGGCAGTAGTAGCATAAAGGAGTACCTGTTTTAGAACAATTTACTTAAAATGGGATTTGCCTCCTTGTAAATTGGTACCACACGCAGATGCACACACACATGCTGATTAATTCAAATCTCATCCATTCATTACAATACAATATTTGTTCAATCTATTGTTGCCATTAATCTTTTTTGGTTCTTAATCTACATATACAGTTAAAGGAAAAAGTTTACGTACTCTAAGGATTTTAATGAAATAGAAAAATGTGTTGTACCGTTAAGGCATGTCGCAATTAAGAGTGTTTAAAGACATACAAATTATTAGAAAAAACATTTACGGTATTGACAGACTTTTGTCGGTGACTGTATCTGCTCTTAACTTATCTGTGTAGCATTAATTTTGTGGTTTAACCTTTTCACAATATTTTCTTAGGATTTCATTTGATGTGAATACATTTGTGAGGAAACGATACAATTTAACGATTAATTTTAATCGATTTTACAACAACACAATAATAATTGCGCGATAATAAAAACATATTCAATGCGGGAAATTGTTTGTTTGATAATGCCAATCAGAATAAGGTCTGGTTGCGAATTTTATCAAAAGATTTGTACAAACAGATTCGTAAATAATTGCTGATTACAAGCCTTCAGTCAGGAGCTACAATCTATCTTCTTATCACCACTTATGTTGTGTATGTGGATCCCAGTCGCTGTAGTCTAATAAGTAGTGTGCTGGCTTATTAGGTAAGAGACTTTGGCTCAAGTTCTGACTCAGATATCTCAAATATCTGTCATTCGTAGTTGACTGAAGGCTGGAGAACACTCTACTTATGGATAAAATGAACACACACAACATGGATGGTTTGAGCATCTAGGTTGTAGTCCTGACTAAGCGGTAAGTAGATAATACTCGATAGTATCAATGGATCTGGTAGTAAATGAGGCAAGACGAGGCCAAAACGAAGTTTATGTTGTCGATAAGTAGGGACATGCGGCCGACAACGTGGACAAGACCGTCAATTTTAGTTCAAAATTATGGGACAGAATCACATATATCGTCGCCAATGACAAGACTGTAAATACCTTCAAGAGGGGTCTTCCCGTAGCGTCCATTACCCGTTGAATAAAATTATTAAACAAATTTAGACTAAATATGACTATATTCTTGATCCAATTCCCAATTGAATATCTTCAGTTAATCAAAAGATATAGACTAAGCCCAATAATGAGACAATAACGTATTTAACTGTCCAAGAATGTGATAATATTAATGGGTTTTGTAGTAAATAAAGCAAAACGAGGGTAAAACGAAGTATTTGTTATTGATTAGTAGATATATGTGGCATATTGGAGTCCGGCCAACAACTATACCTCCGATATAGTCAATGAAATTGCTTGTCTTGGCGTCGCTGTTACCGTCAACAACGATCTCAATCTGGAGATCAAGCTTAGGATTGGAGCTTAGGAGATTTTGCCATTGGTCTCAACAAGCAATTGAGTAGCAGACACCTCTCTTGTACAGAAAAGCTAATACTCTGCAAGATTCTTATCCTTCCCATGCTTTTTCAAGGCGCTGGGGCGTGGACTCTGTTAAGAATATAGGTTGTAGTCCTGACTTAACGTTAAGTAAATAAACTCGATAATATCATAGGGTCTGGCCGTAAATGAAGCAAAACGAAGTATTAATATGTTGTCGACAAGTTGGGACATGTGGCGTATTGGATTCCGATCGATAACTAGTCAGTGAATTTGTTTATCTTGGTTCCACTGTTACCAATAAAAACAATGTCAATCTGGAGTTCAAGCATAGGGTCACTATTGCCAACAGGTGTTACTAGGGACTTAATAGGCAATTGAGTAGCAGACAACTCTCTCGTACGACAAAACTAATACTCTACAAGGTTCTTATCCTCCCGGTGCTTTTTTAAGGCGTTGAGCCATGGAAGCTAAGGCATTAAGCACCGAGGTAGTAGCCTTGAGAGTCATCAAGAGAATGATCCTGAATGAGCTTCTGCAAGATGTGGACGTTGTGCAGCGTATTAAATCCAGCGGATGCACTGGCTTGGCCATGTCATTTAGCTAGATGAGGATGCTCTAGCCTGATGACAAATTTCATGCAGGGATTTGCAAAAGGCGGCGAAGAGAACGACGTTGATTACTATTGCGAGGACCAAGTCGAGGAAGCTCTGTCCTCGATTAGTGTGATAAACTGGCGTAGGTGCTAAAGAACCAGAGCCACTTGGAAGGAGTGTGCTACAGCATGCTGAGATGCGATAATCTGGTTGTTAATGGCCAATTAACGAAGTAAGTAATGTCAAGTCCTGTGTGTAGCAGTATGTCGTGGTCTAGTAGGTTCAAACCCTAGATCAGGCATCTCCAACTAAACGAAATATGAAAAAAAAGAAAATAACTTCCGCGACTTTCTCTCAACAGATTTCTGGCGAAAACTTTGAGAGTAAATAAAATTGCTATGAAATGTATTTTAAAAAGTCTGCTGTTCGGAGCCGACTTTAAAAGAAAAATTAACGTGCACAATCTAAGTGGTGTGAGAAACTAGGTCGTAATCCTGACTAAAGGATTGTAATGACCAATTAAGTCAGTAGGTAGTAATAGTAGTAATATTCGATAATATCGCGTCCAGTTCGTCGCAGTATGTATGGAGATGCTGCGCTTGGTAATGTTCACATATTTGTATTTGGAAAGTGAATATTTTTGCTTTCACTCCTGATGGAAAAAGTACCACCGATTTATTCGTATAAGTCTTCATGCATTCATTCTTTTTAAGAAGAGTTTTATAAAAATCGATTCTATTTTGCTCCTCTATCAATCCATTTTTGAAGGAAAAATAAAAATATTTTCTTTTCCAAAAATGGCTTAAAGTCTCTTAACCAAGCTTTCTTCACATCTCTATTATCCATATCCACCACATTGATTATCCAAGTATGGTTATTAAAATTATAAATATTATTGTGTAGCTAAAATCCATAAAAAAATAATAATTTTTCACATACTATGTACGCTCGTTCAAAATAAAATCGTATCCTTAAGAGGCACATAGACGATAAAACAGTAGTTCATGAAAATGGTAATGCAAACCATAGTAAGGCTGAAAGAGGAAAAACCGAACAAAAAAAGAATTTCCCCATGGAATTATTGTTTCTACAAATAATTGTATCCACCACAATATTTGTAATGTCGTCTTAGGCGAATACATACATAAATACGAATATATTTTCAAATTCGGAAAGAGCAAAGGAGAAGTAGAAGCAGCAGAAATAGAAACGTAAGAAATCCCAAAGGGAAATAACGCTGCTCACATAGGTAAAAATGTGAATGAACAGTCAGAGCATGCATGTATGCATGCATGGATGCAGTCTCACAGCAAAGACATGTAAATTATGGCACTGTATTGCCTATACCTATTGGAAATCGTCATATAGAGACAGCTAAACTGCTAGTCAGGAGATGGACAGACAGACAGACGGACGGAGACGAAGACGTAGAGATGTTTGGTATAAATAAATAGATGATGATAGAAGTCAAACGGATAGAGTCAGACAGGCAAGAAACTTACGATGACATGCGTTACCACCTTCCAAGACGATATATGTAAGCGTCGCGTAGCATATTTGCTTTGTGCTCTCTAAGAGAGCCAATGTTGAAGACGCCAAACAAATGAAAATGAAATGAGCTGGAGGCGTTGAAAAAATAACCCATAGACAGACAGACAAACAGACAGACAGACATTTAAGGTATAAAAAATGAACCAGAGAAATAATATATAAAAAACAAACAAACAAACAATTCAAACCAATAATCTATGTAGAGTTGGTTTTAAATAATGTTGAAAGAAACAAAAACAAGAGAGTCTGTATGTGTTGCAACATAAAGGCAAAGCGTTTCAAGTAGAAGAAACTCCTCTAGTTTAATGTTGAGTGGTAGTGCAACAGCAAATTTAACAATTTGTGATGTTGTTTTAAAAAAGAAGAAAAACAAAACCAAAAAAAAAAACTCAAATTAAACACTTATAAATGGGAAGTATACCTAGGTTAAGTTATTGGAGGGTTTCTATCAAGAAAACATTTAAATTGGGTTTAAATACTCCCAAGGCTGCTGCATTAGTAGTTAAGAAACCACGGGCAGGATGAGCATCTTGCAGAGTTTTAGTTTTCTCGTGTGAGGCAGTTGTCAGCTACTCAATTGCCTATTGAGGCCCTAGTAGCACCTGTTGGCAGAAGTGATCCTACACGCTTGACCTTCTGATTGACATTGTTCTTGTTGGTAACAGTGGGGCCAAGATAAACATCTTAACTGATCAGTTATCGACCGGAATCCAATACACCGCACTTCGTTTTGCCACATTTTCGGTCAGACCCTACCGAGTATTATTTATTTACTTAACGTTTAGTCAGGACTTCAACCCATAGTCTTAATACTGTCCATGCCTCAGCGACTTAAAAAAGGATGGGGAGTATAGGAATCATGCAGAGTATTCGTTTCGTCATACGAGAGAGTTGTCTGCTACTCAATTGCCTATTAAGTCCATAGTAACACCTGTTGGCAATAGTGATCACATGCTGGAACTCTAAATTGACATTGTTTTTGTTGGTAACAGTGGAGCCAAGATAAACAAATTCACTGACTAGTTATCGAACGGAATTCAATACGCCGCACGTCCCAATTTGTCGACAACATATGTGTGCTTCGTTTTGCTTCATTTACGGCCAGACCCTATGATATTACCGAGTATTATTTGCTTACCGTTTAGTCAGGACTGCAACCTATATTCTTAACAGAGTCCATGCCCCAGAACCTTAAAAAAGCACGGGGAGGATAAGAATCTTGCTGAGTATAAGTTTTGCCGTACGAGATAAATGTCTGCTATTCAATTGCCTATTGAGGCTATAGTACCACCTGTTGGCAGAAGTGATGCTATACGCTTGATCTCCAGTCTGAGCCAGAACTTGAACCAAGTATCTTATCTAATAAGCCACTGCACTACGTATTAGATTACAGCGGCTGTGGGTCCCGGTCCCGCCACTCATGTATATAATTAACACACACACAACATAGGTGGTTTAAGAAACTAGATCGTAATCCTGATTGAAAGGTTTTAATAACGAATTTCATAATTTCGTTTGATTCTTCACAAGAGGTCCTGATATTGTTGTGGTAAACTTCCCCATTGGAAATGATTTCAATAAAAAATGAACTCCAATAATTTCAACAACAACAACAATAGCAATAACTACAACCATTAAATAAAAGAACATTGAATTGAATATGAAACGTTCATAAAACATTTCATTTAAAAGTGATTTTCATTCAAACGATTTATGATGATCCACACCAATATCTTAGCTACTCCCAGACCTGATAACGAACCACATGCCCATGCCCAAGCACACACACTTTGTGGACCTTTACAACAGATGTTGTTTGAAACAAAACGAAACGAAACGCAACGATGTTGTTGTTGATGATGATGATTGTTGAAGGTTGTTGATGGTGGTGGTGGTGGGCCTCCTTAAAAATAAAATTTTTGGTTTTTATTTGGTCGTTACGTTGCAGCGCTTAATGCGTTATTTGCTGCAGCCAATTGACAGTTGGATTCAGTTTAATGTGTGTGCGCTTTCAACAAATATGTTGAGACAAATTTTTATTTTTCTTCTTAATGTTATTGTTGTTGTTGTTGTAGCAACAATAATAATAAGAAAAAAATGTAATAAATTTCAAGCGAATATACACTTGAAGTCTTGTAGCAAAGTGCCCACCCCCGATTAATGAACGCAACCACCTTTAACCACTACATGCTGCAGCATATCTGTCTGGCAGTCATTCATCCATATGACGTGTATTCGTCTTGCTTTCATACAATTTGTTTTCTTGTTTTCATGTTTACGTGTAATTCGATATTCGAAAATATTGTCGAAATAAATTTTTATTTTGTTTATAAATTTCAAAAAAACATTCTCTTTCTTCCCCCTCTCTAATAAACAATGAAACAAAGTGTTCATTCAGGGGGAAATAAAGTAGAAACAATAAAGGAAAAAACAACAACAAAATAATTACCATAGAAAATAAAGCAACAACAACAACAATAAGCAATAACAACAGCAATAGCAATAATGTTTAACATTAATTGTTTTCGAATTAGGGGGAGAGGAAGTGTTAATGAGTTAAAGTTTTAACCGCACATGCCACATGTTGTTTCAGTTCCATTTTAAATGCCCTACGCTACTCTAACGTATATGTTGAGTGCATATTCAGTTTGATTTAGTGTTTGCAACATCCACTTTAGATTACTCTTAGCATGCTTGTCTGGTATCTTTTCTGATTCCTGATGTTCGTTAGCCCTTTGACGGACACTGACGTCTATAGTCGTCATAACAAGGGTTTCTGGAGGGACATAACGTGTAAATACGTCATAAATTGTTTCCTTCATAAAACGGATACACAGGAAGTGTCCCACGGTAAGGCCTCCTTAAATGTTGGTGTTCATCAATCCTTTACACACATACATATTTAACTAGTCAGTACAACCTTTCAGTCAGGAACACAATCTAGCTTCTCACACCACCACTTATGTTGTGTTTGAATGGTTGGACTTACAGTTAAAAGCCGACTTCGAACGACAGATTGTTGAGAAACTTTTCATGGCAATTTTATTTACTCTCAGAAATCTATTCAGAAATCTGCTGAGAGGAAGTCGTCGAAGAAATTTTTGGTTGGAAATGTCTAGACTTGGGGTTTGAACCGAGATCTCACATTTAATAAATCAACACAATACCTATTATACTACGGCGACTCCATTAAGTAGACATTAAGGAAGCATGCCTTCTAGATTTGCCGTGTTTTGGCGCTGACACTTTCCGAATGTTTCCGACATTATCGTTTCGAAATTTAGAACTTCGATCGTAAAACACTATAACCTTTGGGTGACAGGTTTGAAAAGCTTTTTCATGGCAACTAACTTTTCTCAAAGAATTTATCAGAAGTTTGCTGATCGAAAACCCGTTTAAGATATATTTTCTGAAATTTTCTGTTTTTTAAAGCTGGGAATTGAACTCTGGAGCATATGTTTAGTAAGCTAACCTACGTATACACATAATAGGGCATTACAACCCTTCAATCAGGAATATTGACTTAGTTTCTGACATCACTTATGTTGTGTGTGTTAATTTCAGGTATGAGAGGCAGGACTTACAGTTTAAAGTCCACTTCAAACGCCAGATTTTTTTGGAGAAACTTTTCATGACATTTTTATTTACTCTCAGAGTTTTTGCCAGAAATCTATTGAAAGGAAGTTGCCGGAGAAATCTTATTTTTATATTTCGAGGCCTGACTACTAGACAGTTTCTTCAGACATCGTTCATTAATTTCTTACATGATTCCTTCCGGTGTATGGATAAATAAAATGAAATCCTAGTCTGAAGTCGCCGAAGTTTAGTTGGTAGTGTGTTGGCTTATTAGACATAAGGCCAAGGTTAAAACCCCAGGTCGGACAACGAAACGAATTAATAACACATATTTGTTCGGCGACTTCTTCTCGGCAGGTTTCTGGCATAAACTCTGAGAGTAAAAGAAAAAAATTGCCATAATAAGGCCTCTCAAAAAATCTGTTATTCGGAGTCGACTTTAAATTGTACATACTGCCAGTTATGGATAACATTAACGTACACAACATAGGTGGTGTGAGAAGCTTGTTTGTAATCCTCGGGATTGTTATGTTTAATTATGTATTTAGCAACGAAAGAACAAATTGATCGCATGTCATCACCAGTAGATTGAAAGCCATAGTGCTAGAGAGAGCGTAGTGCGTGAGCCATAGGCAACATAGGCTTAAATCTTGAATGAAACGTGAGAACCTAGCATGAAGAAAAATTCCCGAACAAATCCAACACAAATGCAATCGTGTGGCAACTTTGCAGGAATATTTGACGTTCTTAAGTCGTCATATGGATGTGATTTTGGTGTAGCTTCTTCACCATGGGCGAAATTAAATTTACCACAACACTTCAGAGACCCAAACAGCATTAAAATGAAGACTATTATGGATTTGTAATCTAATAAAGTCTTGATAATGCTCTACCCATATACTACTGTCAAAAGGATAAAACCAATCAACGGTGCATATTATACTCAACTTATAGGGTCGATTCAATGAAGATTTGAAAAAGCGCTGACCGCACTTCAAAAGAGTTCATATACTTCACTATCGCTTCTTCCCTTAACCGTTCATTGCAAAAAAAATCAATTGAATGGTTGGATAAATAAGTGCAGTACGGTGCAATTGAATGTCGTACAGACCAATGGACTTGTAAAAATTTCCTTCTTTGGTTTATTTGGTATTGAATTGCAACATTTCGGTTGTTTTACGTTTTTCATTCAATGTTTTGATAATTTATTTTGGTATTGTTGTTTTTATTTTAACTTATTTGTCAATATATTGTACGAGGAGTACTTGTTGTATTTCGTTTGTAATTTGAATCGAACAGAAATGGAAATATTTTTACATGAAACGTCGTATTACATTTTAAACAAACTTTAAATAGTTTTTCATCATGTTAAATGGACAAATGCAGCACATTGTGATCGCTGTGATGGCACTAAAAACTAATCTTTATGGAGGTCGACATTATCAATATACAGTGGTGGCTATATTATTAGAAACGACTTAGCAAATTAGTATGTTTGTTAATTTATTTTTCAAAACTTTGTTACTCATTTTAACTTAAACTTATAGAAAACGTGTTGGATTGTCTTTTTTAACTATTAGTTTTAAAATGAGTAACAAAATTTTTGAAAATAAATTAACAAATATACAAGTTGCTACGTCGTTTCTAATTATATGGCCACCACTGTATGTACCTGCATGTGAAAATGTTTGAGTAAAACATTCCAAAAATGATATAAAAACTTCATTTAATGGTGTATGGATTTAAAAATTGCGGATTTAAAAACAGCACCAGGATTTAATCGAATCGGATTAGAGAATTACTGACTATAGCTCATAAAATTTTAGTGAGAATCAATGGATCGCTAAATTTACCACATCGATAAATATGCATATAGACAGTGTAAATGTTGCATTCCTTTCCATTCCACAAAGAAGGATCAATACGCTTTACAAGGAACTTGGTGTATGTACACATACCAGAGGTCAGCAATGAATTATTTTTTCGCTACTCATAAGTACTCATGAAGTTTTAAGTATGAGTGACTCAAGAGTATTTAAATTCAACTATTCTGATTCATTTGTACTCGCTAAAATATTAATTTATAAATACCAGATGCAATGAGTATGAGTACTACGTTGTCATCAAACTCATAACATTCGAAACATGTTTGATTCATCGCCTACTCATTCAGATACATAAATTTAGTAAAATACTTATAATACTACTCATAAATGACTCGAGTGATTTGAATCATTCCTTAAAATGTATAGTCTTAGTTGTTGTTGCATTTACAATAAAAGAAGAAAGAAAAAGACAAAGACAGCAAGCAAACTCACAACATCTAAGTGAGTATTGCAGTGTTTCTACGTGAATCATACTTATTTGGCGCTTCGTGTATATTTTGAGTAATGTAGAGTCGAAATCAACAACATCATGCGTATTGTGAAGTATGAGTACGATGAGTACTTCAAACTTTGAATATGAGTAGTATGAGTGTGATATTAAAATATGTATGAATGCATATAAGTATCTGAAATTATGAATATGGCTCGAATCTACTCATCGTTTTGAATATTCTGATACATACATAATGAGCCATTAAAACTCTTTAGTCAGAACTAGGATCTAACTTATCACACATTTTATTCTCTATGTGTGTAAGTTTTTATACTTACAGTTTAAAATCGATTCCGAATGACAGATTTTTTGAGAAACTTTTTCATGACATTTATATTTACTTGCCGAGTTTTAGCCAGAAATCTGCTGAGGACAAAGAAATGTATTTTCGTATGTATTTTGTTCTGTTAGAGAGCTTTGACCTGGGCTGTGAACCAAGGCCTTATGTCTAATAAGCTAATATACTGTCTGTCTGTTAGACTACAGTGACTTTTTCTTTTCCACGATACAAAAAAACGGAAATCAGTGCTCTTTATCCCTAACTAGGACTACTTAAGATGGATTATTACAAACGGTAGACATTAAATGAGAAAATTAAAATGAAAGGATTTCGTAATTCACAAGCTGAGTAGTCATGAAGGAAATGCTGGGTTAAGACTTATGGTGGATAGAAAACAGAATTGGAAACCTAGATAAAGGTAGGAAAATTGAGAAAATTGTGGTCTGAAATCTGTGATGACTTACTGGTTCTATACAGAGATTCGAGTCATACTCATAATTTCTGACACTTATACGCATTCATGCTTATTTGAATATCATACTCACACTGCTCATATTCAAATTTTGAAATACTCAGCGTACTTATACTTAACAATAATCATGATGTTGTTGATTTCGACTCTCCATGACTCAATATATACAAGAAGTACATAATAAGTATGATTCGCATACAAACACTACAATACTCACTTGAATGTTGTGAATTTGCTTGCTGTCTTTGTCTTTTCTTTCTTCTTTGTTTGTAAATGTACCAACAATTAAGACTGTAAATTTTGATAAATGATTCGAATTACTCGAATCATTTATGAGTAATATTATAAGTAATTTACTAAATTTATGAATCTGAATTCTTATAAATCAATGCTGTAGCGAGTACGAATGAATCAGAGTAGTTGAATTTCAATACTGTTGACTCACTCATACTCAAAATAACATGAGTACTTATGTACTTAAGGCACATATTTTGTGACTTATCCTGGATAGAAGTCTGCCTTGGAAATATCGACAAATGTAAAAATGTCTCCATTGCATTCTCTAGGCTTGCAAAAACGTATTGCGAGAAAATTGTGGTTTAAAACCTATGACGACTTCCTGGTTCTATATAAGCAGTGGTCAGACCTATAGTTGCCTAACTAACTTAACAGTTTGACAGCTACGTAGCGCAAAAGCGCTGTGTTTATTTGTTATGAAAATCGCATATGCGCTGCGAATTTAACACAAATGTTGCCAAGACTAAGTTATATGAAGTCATTTATATTTTGAGTATTATTGTTTACCAAAACCATAATATTTCTTGGTAAGCGCATATATATTACCATACACAATCATTTATAAGCAGAATACCAAAGACGAGTATACTCGTCGTTGGCAATAGGGAAGGCAGAAGGACTCGATAGCCTTTTTCATATTTGCGTACGTTTTAGTAGAAAAACAAATAATAAATCACGAAGATGGATAAAATAAATAAAATGGAATAAAACGTGATACATTGCGAAAATTGGCAACATTTAGAAATTCACTATTGTCGATTGGCAACATTTTTTTTTGCTGATTTAAATATAATATAATAATATATTTACTCGTCTTTACAACACAACTCGCATTGCTAAGACGAGTATACTCGTCCTTAAATGTAAAAATTTAGTCAAAGAGCTAAAATTAAAACACGATAAGACCCTATAAATCTTTATACATAGGTTATTGAAATTTTTTAGATTTTTTTTATAATAATTAATTGCAATTTTCGAACGTTCTTAGCAGTCAAACGATTAAACCTATTGAGGCTTCTCTAGGCAACAGAATAGTGATTCAGGTCAAATATCGTCATAATGTACATTCAAAGGAAGTACTGGACATTCATTCCATAAATAGTATTTTGAAAAAGTAATGCATTGTATCTCATTAACGATTAATACAATATTTATTGTATATTTAAACGCTCACATATTATGTATTAAAGTTAAAATATAATAAACATGTACTCACTTTTACCTGCCACTGTAGATGATATTTATTTTCTGTTTTATTACTTTTGGAACTTGCTTAATTTGCATCCGAATTAAAATGCTGTTATGATTAAATATTTCATATTTTAAGCGTTTTTATTTATTAATAAATTACTTGCTTTAATAAATTATAGTGATAGCTAGAAGTAAACGGAAAGAATAAAGAAAGAAAATTAAAATGAAAATTAAGAGTTTTTTTTAATTAAATTAATGAGTATAAAATGATTAGTTAATGAATTGAAATTTAAAAGAAAAAAAAAAAAAAATGTAAAAGAGCTTTAACTAAAAGGCCGTAATTACAAGGATAAACAAATGATAGAGCAACACGGTTAATATGATGGGACATTAATTATTTTACTAACTGCCACCACCTAAAATGGCCGAGATACTGAAGCCTTTCGTTTTGCCTTGTGACCATTATTGCCGTTGTTGTTATTGTGGTTTCTGCAAATGATGCTGGTGCTGCTGTTGTTGTTGTTGCTGGCCGATGGTGATGGGGATAATGTATCATCGTTTGTATTACAAGTAGCTGAAGAAGACAAGGCTGTTGGTGTTGTAAGCGGTGTTGGTGTTAGTGTTGCAGTTGTATTGCTTTCGTCTTGTATTAATGATGAATCGGATGAAGAAAGATCGGCATCGTTTGTTATACATTCTAAGGTGGTATTTGAGTTAATGGCCATAACACGATTTGGCAATTCACCATCACCATCATCACCAACAATACCACCACCACCACTACGAGCACCATCATCATCGGCAGATAAATTTGTTGTTGCATTATGAACAAGAGACGGATGTGGTGGCAACAGTAGTGATGGTGTTGCTTGCCTAAGTGTTGGTAATGATGGCTGGTGCTGTTGTTGTTGTTGTTGTGTTGCAGCAACTAACGCTTCATGTTGTGCTGCCACTGCATAAACATGCGGTGGATACAGTGGCTGTGGTCGTGCAAAATACGTGCAGGCTAAATCGACCAGTGAAGGTCGTAGCAATGATTGCATGTTTTGCTGTAAATGATGCATGAATGCAACGGATGTTGCATTGCAACTACCACTGACACTATCACTATTACTAGCAAAACTATTGCCATTATTATTGCTATTATTGTTGGCAATTGTTGGCGATGGAAATATATTGCCAGCAGCATTGTTAATATAATCCATTGGCGTTATACTCACTGCTGGACTGGTTTCATTTGTAATCACACTAACACCAGCACCACCACCACCACTTGCACCGCCACTGCCATCTAAGGAACATGCCGAAGTAGTTTGAACGTAAATGTTTTAAATGTGCTGCTGATGTTGCTGCTGCAGCATCTGCATTCAGCAAATGCTGATGATGTTGATGCTGTTGATGTGCAAGATGATGTTCTGGAAAGCATAACTTGGCTGGCTTATCCATACAAATTGATGATGATGCCGACTCACTGATTAAGCCAGCAGTAGTCGTTAGTGATTTGGTTGGTGACTGTTGCTGCTGCTGTTGTTGTTGTTGCCGATAATGATTTAGCTGATGATGTTGCTGTTGCTGTAGCTGTTGCAATTGTGGCATTTGTTGTTGCTGTTGCTGTTGATCCTCAGCAGTAGGTGATGAAGACATTTTGCGTTTACAACGTGATTGACCAGTTTCACGAAATCCTTTAGCAAACGGATTATTATCAATCTTTAACTTGGTAATCCGATCATTCTGCCATGATAAAATTAAGAACAGAAAACAGAAACAAAGAATTAAACGTCTGTGAACTTAAAGGTAGGACGGACAGGGGTGGTAAAGTTATTAAAAAAAAATTTTAAACAGCAGAAAAGGTGATGAAAAATGAAATTATTAAGAGACTTGTTATGAATTCATGTATTTTTCTTTCACACAGTGATTTAAAGGAATAAATTGTTAAAATTTACAAAAAAGGTGTAAAATTATCAGTAAGAGTGTATAAGGGTCAGGAGTATTCAAGACTCATGAGTTTACTATGTCCTCGACTTTTATTTGCTTGCTTCCTTACATTACTTACGCACAAGTATTCTATAACCAGTTGTGAAATCTTTCTCATTCGATAGCAATTAATTCGTTATAACACCAAACCTCACCCTCAGAATATTCATCGATAACTTGCATTGGCGTTTGTTTGCATTTCGATATTTGGAAGTCGCTTAACTGCGCTTCAATCTTGATACATCTCCTTTATACATACATGCATACATAATTGATCTTACAGTATTAAGTACCTTGCTTCTCACACCACTTATATTGTGTGTGTTAATTTTATGCATGAGTAGTAGGACCTATAGTTTAAGATTGACTCCGAACGACAGAATTTTACTGAGAAACTTTTCACGGCAAAATGTGTTGAATAATATCCGTCCATAATCTCAATTATACTCCAGTGACTCTGGTTGATCAATTTCCCTAACCATGAACGTGCTGCCTGTATCTCAGTCAGAATTAACTAACTACGGGGAATTTCTTGTGACTTTCTTTAAAAAAAACAGGCGAGATCTGGATGGATTCAATCCAACTGTGGAGGAGTGGATTTGTTGCAGAAAATTTGAACATCAATAGACTTAACGGCTAAGCTTAACTGCGTTGAGTATTTCTGACAGTTTGTGCGGCTTGTGGAGCGGTGGCCCATATTTCTTTGAAAATAAGAACGGAAACACCTATCGAACCATGATAAGAGAATTTCTTGTACCCGCACTTCATAGTATTGATGCGAACGATGTTTGGTTTCAACAGGATGCTGCATCTTGCCGCACATCTCATGCGAAAATTCGATTGTTTGCATCAAACATTTGATGACCGTTTAATTAGCCGAAATGGTGATGTCAAGTTTGGTTGCGGCTTGTGGAGCTGAGGCACATATTTCTTCGAAAATGCGGACGCCGCAACAATTGCAGTCATTGGGATCAGCTATCCCACCATGATAACCTATTCTCTTGGTATTAATGTGAACGATGTTTGGTTTCAACAGGATGCTACATCTTGCCATACATATCATGCCACAATGCATTATTAAGCAATATTGCCGTATTTGGGGCTAAGAAAACCCACACGTGTTCTTCCAGAACCCAATTCACCAATGAACAGTGACTGATTAAATTGCCACAAGTTTGGTTGCGGCTTGTGGAGCGGAGGCATCATTGGCCCCTATTTCTTTAAAAATGCAGACACCGTAACCATTGCAGTTATAGGGACACCTATCCCACCATGATAACCTATTTTTTTGTACCCGCATTCTCTTGGTATTAATGTAGACGATGTTTCGTTACCACACATCTCAGGCCAAAAATCGATTTTTTGCAACAAACATTAGTTAGGGGAAATGGTGATGTCAATTGGTCGCCAAGAAGCTGCAATTTAACACCGCTGGACCATTTACAATGGAATGCCGTTAAAGAAAGGTGTTCTGCCAACAAACCACAGGCAACTGGGCATTTGAATTGCCAACATTCGTGATGCCATTGCCGAGATACCATCCTATACACTCGAAAGAGGGCATGAAAATTGATCCGATGAAATAGGGTACTGTGAGGCCAGCTGCGCCAGCCTTATGAATGAAATAATATTCCATTTCTAATAAATTTGGCAAAAATTTCAATTCCTTTTTGTTTTATTGCATTTTTAAATTTAAACTTTTAAATGGCCCACCCTTTACATGCGTTACAGTTCTGCTGTTTGTAGAGCACCTACTGCAACACACTTAAGTTTAGTTAATGAATTGAATTTCGAATTTCTTGGTAATCTTTTTGAGATGCCATCAAAAAATGTTGTAAAATTATCTCCCTTTTTGCTGGTTTTCAACACTGGCTATCTGGCTAATTAGACAAAGAGAGAATAGGAGGAAAGGGCAAAAGAATAAGAAATCACAGTGAAGGTATCATCAGCATCAGTTGTCTGGCGTCTTAAAGGCCATTCATTCAATTCAAATTAAGCGGCAGACAACGACTACAATGACGACGACGAAAAGCAATCACTGGCGTAGCCATCCAACCAAAAATTATGGAAAGACCATCCGTTGCTCAGTTAGGCAGTCAGTTAGTTACCATAAGATGAAGAAGAAACAAAAACACAGCAAGAGATCAAATTATGCCACTTCATTGTCGAATTTAGTGATTCATTTTTGACATGTTTTTTGTTGTAACCAAGCCAAGCCAAGCCAACCAACAACAACAGGTCTTCCGTTTCTCCTTTCACTAACTGTTCCAGAAACGGGATGACTAAGCGATTTTTTTTTTTTTTTGCCATGCCAATGAGTTTATTCAAGTCTGGCTATTTTTGTTTTGTTGTTTTTTTTTTTGCTAATCAATGTAGGAATCTGTAATTCGACTTCCTTTTGCTATCTGCTTGGTTTTATCTAGCCTATGAAGAATTTTTGAAAGGATGTACAAGGCGTTACAGGCTAATTTGATTGTTAGGAACAACTGCTGTGCCTTTGTTTGCAACAAAAATTTGTTTTTTTTCTACATAGACTTGAACAAATTAAATAATTAAACAAACTCAAGTGGTTGTTTTCTTTCCTCTTTTCTTATTTTGCAAATCAAATCAAAGTCATTCGAACGCCCCATGGTTTTTAAAATTCAAATAACTCGTCATTATTAATGACCGACCAACTGACTTGACTTGAAAAACTCATCAATGAGCTTGTAGGCCCTATGATTTATTTTTTCTATTTTCTATCTCATGATGCATGTAATTGGGAGGTCATTTATAAACAGCCAATTAACCACTTAAATAATCTGAGAGTAGGCTTCTCTAACAAGTCAAATCTAAACGTTTCAGTAGAGTTTTTAAAATTTTTTTGGTTTTTGTTATAAACTTACCTGATATGCTGTTACTGCAACAAATTCTGTTTCAGGAAAAACGAATGCCTGTTGCGGTGCCCAGGGTATTTGGGCCAAATCGGAGGTACGTATGACATGAATTCGTGGCTGATATTTATGCATGCTCGCCAAAACGATCTAAAATGTAAGAAAATAAAAAAAAATGTTACAGAATTAGTTGTATTCGGTAGAAGAAAAGTTAAAATCCATGTCCCTCCCTAAATGTCGCCAGTTTCTATAACCCATGATGACAAAGCAAGGCAAAGTTTGGTTTACCACAGCGGTTGCGAGTAAACTAGTACAGTAAGATCGCGCTACTCATAAGCTTTCATGTAAAGGGTAAGCCATTTAAAAGTTTCAATTTAAAAATACAATTAATAACAAATTTATTTTCTTTTTGGCGTGAAGTACAACGATTTCGGTTGGAAATGGAAGCGATTACTTGATTCATATGGTGGTCACAATGGCCTCATAGTACTTTATTCTATCGGACCAATATTCTTGCACTTTTTTGAGTGTATGGGATAGCATCTCGGCAATGGCATCACCAATGTTGGCCTTCAAATGCTTAATTGTCTCTACTTTGTGGGCATAAGACTTTTCTTTCCAATATTGTTAAATCGCAGCTTTTTGGTGCCCATTTGACATCAGCATTCCAGTTAATAAAACGGCCATCAAACGTTTGACACAATAAATCGATTGTGGCATGAGATGTGTGACAACCAAAAATCGTCCACATTAGTTATTAAGAGAATGCAGGTACAAAAAAATAGATTATCATGGTGGGATAGGTGCCCCATTGACTGCACGGGTTACGGCGTCCGCATTTTCAAAGAAGTATGGGCCAATGATGCCTACTCTCCACAAGCTGCAACCAAACAATCACTCGTAATAGATGCATTAGCCTCTGTCAGATCACGTATGGGTTTTTGGCTTATTAACGTACCCAACAAGATGAAAAGTAGTTACCTCCACATCCATCCGAAATCCACATCATCGCATAGTTTACCGTTGACCCAATAAATCTTAATAATACTTACTTACTTAATTGGCCATTAACAACTCGATTAACGATTTCGTCCTGCCGCAACACATTTTTCCAGGCGCATATGCTTCTTATGCGCCTACTTCACTTGGTCCTACCAATCGATAACATGGGTTTCGCGACTTGGTCCTTCCAACTTATACAAGGTCGTTCTCTTCGCCGACTTCCGCAGATCCCCGCATCAAATACTCTTCTCGCCGGAGCATTCTGCTGCATTCGAACGACATGGCCGAGCCAGTCGCTGGATATTAATGCGTTTCATAATGTCTATGTCGGTGAGGAGCTCATACAGATCACTATTGGATTGGATGCGGAAATCACCGCCAACTCGCACTGGACCGAAGATCATACATAGGACTTTTCTTTCAAATACCCTCAAGGCTGCTGCATCAGTTCTTAATAGTGTCCATGGCTAAGTGCTATAAAAAAGCACGGGTAGGATGAGCATATCAATGTTGCTCAAGCGTAAATCGATTTATTACGTCCACTGAATTATGAATATTACTGAATTTTATGACAAAATAGAACGACTTAAGTATTGACAGATACGACTTAAAACTGATGGTACAAATCAGAAATCAGCAACGAGTATTCAAAATGATGAGTAGATTCACGTCTATACTTATAATTTCTGATACTTATACGCATTCATAGTTATTTTAATATGATACTCATACTACTCATACTCAAAATTGAAAGTACTCGTCGTGTTCATACTTGACAATACGCATGATGTTATTGACTTCGACTAGTCTCTAGTTTACACTAAGCATAAAATATGTATGATTCGCGTACGAGCACTGCAATACTCACAAGAATATTGT
This sequence comes from Sarcophaga peregrina, assembly GCA_014635995.1. NCBI lineage: Eukaryota > Metazoa > Arthropoda > Insecta > Diptera > Sarcophagidae > Sarcophaga > Sarcophaga peregrina. The sequence continues at coordinate 17,283,300 of CM025792.1, read as the reverse complement.
GTGTATGCTTTGCTTGTTGTCTTTGTCTTTCCTTTCGTGTTTGTTTGTATATGCAACAACAACCAAGACTGTAAATTTTGATGAATGATTCCAGTCACTTGAATCATTTATAAGTATTTTTCGAAATTTATAAATCTTAATGAGTAGGCGTATGAAGCAAACATATTTCGAATGTTGTGAGTTTGATGTCAACGTTGTACTCATACTCATTGCAATCTGTACTTATAAATCAATGTTGTAGCGAGTATGAATGAATCAGAGTAGTTGAATTTTAATTCTGTTAATTCACTCATACTCAAAATTGCATGAGTGCTTCTGAGTAGCTGAAAAACGATTTATTGCTACTCTCTGGTACAAATTGAAACCGATAGATGGCTGACCCTTTACAATCAGTACATTTAAATTTAACTTACGTGCCCATTATTATCCAAAGTATTATTCGTCAGCTTTACTTTATTAAAAAGAATCGGCTGGGCCTGCCAATGGGCACCTGTGGCAGGACTATCAGGATGTAGGCACATGCGTTGTGGCGATTGAGGTTCAGCGCCACCGGCTGGCACCCATTGTGAGCCAGAGAACTTGTAACGACAATCACCAATTGGCACCATTTCCAGTAGGATACAATAATTGGTTTCCTCTTCAAGGCCCGACAATGATAATCTCATGGATGGGAACATGCGTCTACAAATTAAACAAACGAAACAATTTAACAGCAATGAAAAACAATTCAGAAAAATAAAATAAAATAAAGAAAACAATAATCATTGTTTAGTTTTTCCTTTCCTTTCCTTTTTTTTTGATAACCATGATACATATTTATTTATGTTATCCTTAGTCTTTATTGTTTTTTCTTTCTTCCTTTTTTTATAAACAATTTAACAGAAATAAACACAGAAAAACTGTTTGAAAAACGAAAAAGGATCTGCTAAATAAAGAGGAGATTTTTATTGTTCTTGTGTTATATCAAGGCAAACATCATCACATTATCTTAAGTTTGTAAGTGGAATCTGCTGATATAGTGGGGGGGCGTTACAAATATTTAATTGTGCCTTTTTGGTTTTGTGGACCCTTACCCTATGCATGATAGATTATTGTGGTGGCCATAGTGTAGGCGAGTGTGTAATTAATGTTTAGAGTTTCATGCGTTCATTCATTCATTTAAACATTTTTTTTTAGGTGCACTGTGTAAAATCTAACAAGAAAATACTGAAAAATAAAGAATGAAAACAGCAACAGAAACAGCCACAGCCATGGCAAAAGCAAAACATTTGTAACATTCCATAGTACCAGCCCTGCATACGCGTATGTATATGGCAACATACGCATGCTTATGCAGCAAAGACATAAGGACCTAAACAAATACAACAAAAAAAGGAAAGGAAACAAAGATGCCAGCCAGCCAAAGCAAAGGAATTAAATTGTATGGGAATGGACAGATTGGGATGCGTTACGGATAACACACGAGTATTTAAGAAAACAAACAAAAATTTTTTTCCTTCAGTTTCTGTTTCAGTTTCAATTTTGATTTTTGTATACGAAAGTTGAATTCAGAGTTCGAGTTGTGTTTGAATATTTCGTTTTAATTTTTGTATAATTTTTTTTGTTGGTTTTTTTGGTGTTTTTTTTGTTGAAAATGTTTGAGGTTTGCAATGCTAACAAGGATTCATTGTTGAAACAGCAGGTGGTCACGGATATTGGCGCCAATTTAAATTATATTTTTATAAATATGTACGTGGCATGTATGTATGTACGTTTGTGAATACGTATGTGATTGTGGTCTTAGATTTTTGGTTTCATTTCTCATATTTTTTTTTGTGTTTTTTTTCATTTACTTTTACGCTTGAGGGCCTCATAAATGATTAATTAATTGAATTGTTAAGTGTTTCAATTTCATTTCTTTTTAAAACATAAGAAAAGAAAATATTCTTAGAAAAGTTATAGTAAAGTATTGTATTGAAGAGAAGACAAAAAGTGGTCTTTAGGCCTACGTACTTTCCGATTACTGTACAAATTTCAAAAAAGTTAGAGCTTGACCTTATATTACTTGGTTAGTTAATAGCCAGGCATTGTTTAAGACTCTATTTATTTACTAAATTTATATAGCTACAGACTTACTTACAGAGGGAGAGAGAGAGTCAAAAGAAACTGTACAGAAAAATAAAATTCTAAATATCACCAAACTTAACTTTTACCATTTAAGGATAGTGCCCGAAAAAATTTGACAATGTTTTAGAAATTTTTTTGTAATTTTTTTTTTGATTCAAAAATAATGGTAATTTATTAATGTAAATATTTCTTAATGTACATTTTGGTTTGACGCTCACTGTACATACATACATAATTGGTCATTACAACCTTTCAGTCAGGATTATTGACCTAGTTTCTCACACCACTTATGTTGAGTGTGTTAATTTTATACATGAGTAGCGGGACCTACAGTTTAAAGTCAATTCTGAACGACAGATTTTTTTGAGAAACTTTTTCATGGTATTATTATTTACTCGCAAATCTTTAGCCAGAAATCTGCTGAGAGCAAGTCACCGAAGAAATGTATTTTCGTAAGTATTTCGAGAAACTTTTCATGGCAAAACGTGTTGAATAATTCTGTATTAAGCAACCATCCGCCAGTAGTCTCAATTATGCTCCAGTGGCTCTGGTTGATCAATTTCCCAGAACCATGAAGATGCTGCCTATATCTTAGTCGGAATTCAACTAATTACGTAACCTCTTGTAATTTTCTTTAAAAAACAAAATAAAAATTGGAGGGACCTACAGTTTAAAGCCGTGTCATAACGGCAGATTTTTGCGAACCTTTTTCATGGCAATTTCATGTACTCTCCGAGTTTTTCACAGAAATTTGCTGAAAGGAAGCCGACGAAGAAATATTTTTTCATATTTTGTTGTCGATGTCTGATGTGGGCTTTGAACTGTAGCCTCACGTCTAATTAGCCAACACACTAGCTACTAGACTACGGCAGCTTCAATCTTTAAACGAGGCAGATATTGGCCTTACATTGCCATGTTAGTCTGACATCCTTTTCTCTGTTAGGAGAGGATTATTATTGTACTTTATTGTACTACCAAAAGTACATACTAGTACTGTACTACCAATAGCTTTTACTTGGTAACCCGGTACGACAGCAGTTTAATGAATATTAGGCGCAAGAATATAAACACTACAGTGGCTTTAAGTATTTAAAAATTATTTTAAAATAGGCCCACAAATAAGGCTCTAATTTGCCCATAATATGATGCAATAATTATGATGTAATAATGTCGCCATTGTCTAATAGGTAGCGTGCTGGCTTATGATGCGTGAAGCCTCGGTTCAAACCGAAGATCAAACATCACCAACAAAACGAAATACGAAAAATTGTTGCTGTTACCGACTTCCTCTCAGCAGATTTCTGGCAAATAACACTCTGAGTGTAAATAAAATTGCCAATGAACAATTGCAGCCTCATCTCTTCCAGTTCCTTAAAATTTCTTCATGTATGGCTTAAGGTGGTTCGAAAAATATCCGAGTTCAAGGCCTTTGGGCGTGAGTTTTAAATATCTTTTAATAAGTAAAGAAGGCGTAAATATAGGGCCCGTTAGTAAATGCATTACTGCGCTGCATATTATACGCATATACACCTTCTTTACCTGTTAAAAGATTCATTTTTGTAAATAAGAAGCATTTTAGTTATTGATTGACTTTCAGATGAAGGATATTTAACAGCTGAGAATAAGAACATATCGCAGAAGATCTGAGTCATGCATCAGACTGTTAAGCAATAACCTGAAATTAGTAATCGGTTTTTGTTAGTCGCCGTGGTCTAGTTGGTAGTGTGTTGGCTTATTAGACGAAAGGCCCGGGTTCGTATCCCAGGTCAGACATCAAAACGAAAAAATATTTCTTCGGCGACTTCCCCTCAGCAGATTTCTGGCAAAGACTCTGAGAGTAAAAATTGCCATGAAAAGCTTCTCAAAAATCTGTCGTTCGAAGTCGACATTAAACTGTAGGTCCCGCTACTCATGTATAAAATTAACGCACACAACATAAGTGGTGTGAGAAGCTAGGTAGTAATCCTGACTGAAGGGTTGTAATGGCCAATTATGTATGTATGTATGTATGTATGTAGTAATCGGTTTTTTGACAGGACGCAGAAGTTTCAGTGTAAATTTATTCAGAATGAGAATAGTCTCGAGCAAGCAACATGTAGATCCTGTGGTGATATAACTGAATCAACTGCATCACATTCTTTTGATCTGTGAGGTATTAAGGCAAGCCAGAAAGAAACACCAGGATTTCACATCAAATGCTAAGCAGGGGACTGTTATTATTAACAACGACTAGCATTCTGAAATTTATCAGCACCATAGCACTTGGACACTAAAGGGTTACTCTATAAAATCGTTGGCAAATACAGTAGATCGCATGGTCCTTATTGTATTATAATCTCAGAAGGCTTCTTAACTTATTTAGACGTGCTTAATTATGGCATCAATTCTCTTTATTAGACTAGTTTTTATTGAGTTAAAAAGAGTAGAGTGGCAAAGAATTGTAAAAGATTTTAAAATCTTAATTTTATGCGTTGGCAACCCTATAATTCGAGGACATTATTTATGTATTTAAGGAGATTATTTATACGAAAGCTGATGATGATCGCCGATTGTTTGACAATAACACCCCAGCATGTCAACTCGTTACGTTAAATACGAACAATTTCACACTTTAAACCACAAAAAAAAATTCTTCTTAAACGAAGAAACGGGAATCATAAACAAAAAAAAAAAAAACTTGATCGAAAAAAAAAAACAAATTAACGAGTTTAACAAATTTCTTGATCGTTCTCAAGAGATAAAAAATCAAAAAAAACTGAACATTTTTCAAGTCGCCTCTGCTGTTGGTTGTTTTCAGCCAAACCACCACTTCACATGATTACTTTACAAAAGTGGCATTAATTCCTTTGGCTGTTTTAGATTTAAAAACCGAAATAATCGTTATCGTTAAGGTTTTTATTGTAATTTTTCATTTTCGTAATACTTTCTCACACACACACATTTTGTAGGAAATAAAGCCATTCTCAATGAACGATTCATACGATTCATGAGATGACGACTTCTTTCTTTTTCCATTCTGATGTGATTCTTACATTTTTGGCTGGTTTTTGGCTCTTTTTGGTGGGGGATCATGCATAATTCATGAGTTAAAAATTTTGTTTTTAGCTCAGGTTATATGGCTTTTAACAAATCTGTTGATCGAGCACAAGTCAATAATGATGATCGTGATGATGATCGTTATGATGATCATGTTCATGATGGTGTTGAAGGAGTCCGCATTCATTCATTCGCATCTTCTCTGTGATTGTGATCTTCAAAATAAATCTTTTTTTGTATTTTCTTTTTTACGTTTTTTCAGTTTTCAGAGCATCATTTCGCTTTGGAAGAATATTGTTGTTGTTTTATCGAGCAGCCAGCCACAAGTGTTTTATTTTAGCGATTTAAATGGGCCTCTTCTTTAATTTGAATTTTTAATTAAACAAATTTGTTAAAACATTGACAAGAGAGTATCATCATACAAAGACAAAACAAAACAAAACAAAACGAAATCAATATGTGAGTAAAGAAAATTAAGAAACGATATCTCAGGTGTCTCCTACATACTACATACATCAGACTGTTAAGCAATAACCTGAAATTAGTAATCGGTTTTTGTTAGTCGCCGTGGTCTAGTTGGTAGTGTGTTGGCTTATTAGACGAAAGGCCCGGGTTCGTATCCCAGGTCAGACATCAAAACGAAAAAATATTTCTTCGGCGACTTCCCCTCAGCAGATTTCTGGCAAAGACTCTGAGAGTAAAAATTGCCATGAAAAGCTTCTCAAAAATCTGTCGTTCGAAGTCGACATTAAACTGTAGGTCCCGCTACTCATGTATAAAATTAACGCACACAACATAAGTGGTGTGAGAAGCTAGGTAGTAATCCTGACTGAAGGGTTGTAATGGCCAATTATGTATGTATGTATGTATGTATGTAGTAATCGGTTTTTTGACAGGACGCAGAAGTTTCAGTGTAAATTTATTCAGAATGAGAATAGTCTCGAGCAAGCAACATGTAGATCCTGTGGTGATATAACTGAATCAACTGCATCACATTCTTTTGATCTGTGAGGTATTAAGGCAAGCCAGAAAGAAACACCGGGATTTCACACCAAGTGCTAGGCAGGGGACTGTTATTATTAGCAACGACTAGCATTCTGAAATTTAGTAGTACCATGGACATGGACTATATACACTAAAGGGTTACTCTATAAAGTTGTTGGCAAATGCAGTAGATCCCATGGTCCTTACGGTATTAAAATCTCAAAAGGGTTCTAAAATTATTTGGACCTGCTTAATTATGACATCAATTCTCTTCTTTAGACTTGTTTTTATTGACTTAAAAAGAGTAGATTAGCAAAAAATTGTAAGAGACTTTAAAATCATAATTTTATGCGTTGGCAACCCTATAATTCGAGGACATTATTTATGTATTTAAAGAGATTATTTATACGAAAGCTGATGATGATCGCCGATTGTTTGACAATAACACCCCAGCATGTCAACTCGTTACGTTAAATACGAACAATTTCACACTTTAAAACAAAAAACAAAAAAAAAAATTCTTCTTAAACGAAGAAACGGGAATCATAAACAAAAAAAAAAAAACTTGAACGAAAAAAAAAAAACAAATTAACGAGTTTAACAAATTTCTTGATCGTTCTCAAGAGATAAAAAATCAAAAAAAATCTGAAAATATTTCAAGTCGCCTCTGCTGTTGGCTGTTTTCAGCCAAGCCACCACTTCACATGATTACTTTACAAAAGTGGCTTTAATTCCTTTGGCTGTTTTAGATTTAAAAACCGAAATAATCGTTATCGTTAAGGTTTTTATTGTAATTTTTCATTTTCGTAATACTTTCTCACACACACATTTTGTAGGAAATAAAGCCATTCTCAATGAACGATTCATACGATTCGTACGATTCATGAGATGACGACTTCTTTCTTTTTCCATTCTGATGTGATTCTTTACATTTTTGGCTGGTTTTTGGCTCTTTTTGGTGGGGGATCATGCATAATTCATGAGTTAAAAATTTTGTTTTTGTGCTCAGGTTATATGGCTTTTAACAAATCTGTTGATCGAGCACAAGTCAATGATGATGATGATCGTGATGATGATCATGATCATGATCATGATGGTGTTGAAGGAGTCCGCTTTCATTCATTCGCATCTTCTCTGTGATTGTGATCTTCAAAATAAATCTTTTTTTGTATTTTCTTTTTTACGTTTTCAGTTTTCGCTTTGGAAGAATATTGTTGTTGTTTTATTGAGCCACAAGTGTTTTATTTTAGCGATTTAAATGGGCCTCTTCTTTAATTTGAATTTTTAATTAAACAAATTTGTTAAAACATTGACAAGAGAGTATCATCATCGAAATACAAAACAAAACAAAACGAAACGAAATCAATATGTGAGTAAAGAAAATTAAGAAACGATATCTCAGGTGTCTCCTACATACTACATACATATGTTACGAATAATATCGTTATTAACCAGCCTCATAAAACTGCTTTCGAAATTCAATATAAAAAAGAAGACACTAAGAGTGTAAAATACAAGAAATTCAAATTCATTCATATCAACACTGGATAGGCAGATCGTGACTAGAGAGTGCAGTTTGTCAATCCTACGGATTACCATCTGTATTACTACAGATCCATATAACCCCTGCTCCATTTGCCAAAGTTCCCATTGCTTTCCCATGACGTTTATATTTTTAATCTAGTAGGCAGTGGTTTGACGCGATTTAAATTTCATGAAAAAAAAAAAATTTCTTTCTGTGCCATCCTATCAGTAGTCCTCTGGCAAAAACTCTGAGAATAAATAAATTTGCCATGAAAAATTTCTCAAAAATCTCTTATTCAACGTTAAACTACAGGTTCCGCCACTCTTGGATAAAATTAACACACACACAATATGGGTGGAGTGAAAAGCTAGGTTGTAATCTTGACTAATGTCTTGCAGCCACCTATTAAATCAGTATGAGTCAGAACTACAACTACCCTAGGTGTTATTTCGCTTATTCGCTTTCTGTAAGTGATTTCGTAGTTGGTCCTGACCCCCCAATTTGCCACCTCAACGGCCTCAAGAATGTATGAGCTAAAAGGGAAGAGCAAAGACGTTGGAGGGACGGATCAGACTGTTGTGTTTCTAGATATCTACGGCCTGCTACAGACAGCATAAGAACAGATTAGCTGGTGGGGTTGGATAAGGCCAGTTTAATGGTAGTTATCGGTTGCAGTCGCCGTAGTCTAGTAGGTAGTGTGTTGGCTTATTAGACGTAAAGCCAGGGTTCGAACCCCAGGCCAGACATCAAAACAAAATACAAAAAGTATTTCTTCAGCGATTTCCTCTCCGCAGATTTCTGGCAAAAATTGCAATAAAAAGTTTCTCAAAAATCTGTCGTTCGGAATCAACTTTAAACTGTAGGTCCCGCCACTTATGAATAAAAGTTAATGCACACAACATAAGTGGTGTGAGAAGCTGGATCAATAATCCTGACTGAAGGGTTGTAGGGACCAATTATGTATGCCGGACTTTTGCAGTGTATGTTGCGATGAGGAGAAGTTGGAGACTGTCGAGAACCTGTTCTGTAACTCAGTCCAGCCCTTAGCAAGTGGAGGTTGAGGTCCCTTCGCAGAGGCTTCTTTGAGGATTTGAATTCTGTGTCGAGAACCAACATCAAAGATCTCCACAAATTCATTAGTGGCTTGAGATGTACTTGAGAAGTACTAGGACTTCACCGCGTTCTCCCGTTTTTTTGTTTTGTTTTGGACCTATGTAATTCCTCCGCCTCTCATTCTCCCTTGCCTACTTCCTCTCCTTTTTACAACCCCTCTACTATCCTTCCAATTTAAGGCCGCTCCAAACAATATGCCAATTCAACCACCGGATACTGTACTTGACTCAATCGACAAGTACACGTTTCTAGCCTAACCTAACTTAGGCGTTAATTCAATCATTTGCTAAAGCTATGGTCTTTTTTGGACAAAGCTGTCTATACCTATAAAGACGGTCTAATTGTTGACGGTTATGTTAAGGACTTTGTACTGTACTTATTTCAGTTGATAAGTACACGTGCTTTAACCTTTCTAAATGTGTGATCGTTTTTCTTTTTTTTTGAACAAAGCTTCCTGTTCCTAGTAAGACGGTCTAATTGTTGACCGTATAGAGTTAAATTAAGAATTCACCTAGCTCCCCGGATTACCAAAGATAATGAAACTTTTCAAGTGTAAATCCTTTTAGAAAGTTCTCCTGCAACTTACTCTCCAACGAATAACAACAAATACCTCTTGTTTCTAAGCAACGGCAGAAAAAAATGTTTCCTTAAAAAGGAAAGCCTTGATTAAGGGTACGTAAACAAAAACTAATTAAATAAATAGGAGTATGTTATGTTTTGTGTCGAATTATTATAGAAAAATAAATAGAAAAAACCTTTTGAGAATATCAATGAAGCAAAAATAATTGTAACTGACCATGTTGAACGAATTTTGGTTCTCAAAAGCAATGGCCGTTACAGCCAATGGTGATCGTTATCGGGCCATGTTGAACGAATTTTTAATCACAAAAATTGAAGAGGAGGATATTGGCAACATTTGGTGTTAACAGGACGGCGCAACGTTCAACACAGCCGAAGCTACACCCAATGTTTTGCGACCTGTTTTTGAAGATCGCATTACCAGCCGCAGACCTGATGTCGTTTGGCCACCTCGGAGCTGCGATTTGACGTCGTTGGACTATTATTTGTGGGGTGCCGTCAAAGAGAAGTGTTACGCCGACACACCACAGATTATAGAGGCTTTAAAGGAGAATATTTTTGTGAAACTATTGGTGAAATACAGCTGCACACAATCGATAATGTGCTTAAAAATTGAACCGATCGTGTAGGCTACTGCATTGTCAGCCGAGGCAGCCATTTGAATGAAATTATTTTCCATTATTAACCGCAAGGATTGTACTTTTAAATAAAAAAAGAAATTTGAGAAAATGTTCCGCAGTTTTTTTTAAAGCATTTCCCGAAAAAAAAGTTATTTGGCGGACCCTTTAATGAATTTTATCTTTCTACACTTACATATCCATCAAACTAAGAGTTGGTTGCATATTTATACGAATCAAATTTCGAGCCATCAGCCTTACAACGCCTGATAAGAAATTACGCTCCAATTTCGTTATAATTTTAGATTGAAATTAATTTTGTTTTTATTGATACGTGTTTTGTAAAGCCTAAGTTTTTAATGAATGCTAGGCTTTTTACGATTTCGATTATTAAGAAATTATCATAATCTATGATAATTTAATTTCAATACAAAATATGCTGTGCGTCGTCTATGGATATGCGAAAGTATTTAAATAAATAAAATTTTAAATTTCTTTTTCATTGAATAAAACCAAGGCAGCGGGAGAGAGAGAGAGAGAGAGAGACCTAATAAATTTAAAGATCAGTCAGTGTAAACGCATATTTTATGGATTTTATGGTTACAATTTTGATTAGCTTCTCACTCGTATACCATACTACAGATTAAAGCATAATTTAAAATAATTAAGAAAATTAGAATCGTTGGTATCACAACATTATCTATTTCAGTTTCTTTTTCTTTCTATTTTTTATAAGATTTATTTGTTTTGTTTTGTTTTTTTATTTTTTTATAATTTATTTGTAATCGAAATGGTAGAAACACTAATTAGTGCCGAAATCTCAAAATCATTTCAATAAACGCCCACATATTTTTGTAAGCGTTAGGGTTATTAACCGTAGATCGATTATAAAATTAATTTTGCTTATGGTTTTGTGTAAAAACATAATCAAATAATTTAAAATATTTTTTTTTTGTAACAAAATTGTGGTAAAAAAAAGCCCAGAATGTTCTTATTATTGTCACTCTAACAGAAACTTTATGATAATGTTTGTTGCTGTCAGTAAGCTTATCTCGTTGCCTATTACTTGATAAGCATGCGGATATTTCCTTCAGTAATGTAATAACATCGTACAGGTGTCAAGAAAAGGGTCCGCCAAATAACATTTTTTTTGAAAATGCTTCAAAAAACTACGAAATATTTTCCCAAATTTCTTTTCTTCTATACTTCACAGGATCTTTTCTGTAGTCAGTCTTCATTTACTTTCATTGCAAAATGAAAAAAATTCCTGCATCGGCTGGCCATGCAGTAGCCTACACGATCGGTTCAGTTTTTAAGCACATTAGCGATTGTGTGCAGACGTATTTCGAACGTCCCCGGCGTAATGCACATCTTTGACGGCACCCCATAAATATTAGTCCAACGGTATCAAATCGCAGCTCCGAGGTGGCCAAACGACATCAGCTCTGTGGCTGATAATGTGATCTTCAAAAACAGGGCTCAAAACATCGAGTGTAGCTTCGGCTGTGTGGCACGTGGCGTCGTCCTGTTGAAACCAAATGTTGCTAACATCCCCCTCTTCAATTTTTGTTAACAAAAATTCGTTCAAAATGGCCCGATAAGTATCGCCAATGGTTGTAACGGCCATTCCTTACGCATTTTCGAAAAAAATTGTGCACTTATGCCTCTGGACCAAAACCCGCTTTCGTCGACTTTTCAATGTATGCTTGCGGGTTTTTTGTGCCCCAAATGCAACAATTTTGCTTGTTTACATACCCGCCAAGATTAAAATAAACTTCATCTGCAAAGATGGTTTTTTTTTTTGCCAAAATCGGCATCTTCTGTAAGTCGAACGCAGGCCCACCTCCCGAAGCGAAAACGCGTATTCACAACCATATTCATTCAGCGAAAGGATAAAACTAATTATCTGTCAAATCAGACATGAGCTAAGTGTTACCATTCACGAAATAAGCACTAGTTGAGAAAAAACGTTAGATGGCGGACCCGATAGCTTAACTAGTCGAAGTTGGACTCAGAACAGGTGATTTTCCGGGATAGGCTTGCATTTATAGAAATAACTTGTACTCGAGCGCCTAATTCGGAAGATGGACTCAAGTTCTGATCGATAATGAGCCAGATTTGCCAATGCTTGTCAACTTGGTATTTTTATTTGTTCTTGTGTAGGTTGGGGAAACCTTTAATAGGTCCTAAAGTTTAGTGGGTATGTCAGAATCTTACTGACCAAAAAACTCTTTCTGCATCGCGCAACCTGCTTGATTTTCTCAATTTGATAAATACACTGAGCGCCATAAGTAAGTCAACACCCACTATAATTTAAAATTTTCTATTATTAAATACCACAACAATAATTTTGTGTTTTTGTTTTAACATTTTATAAGTAATAAATAAACGTTTTTAATTTTAGAAATTTTTACTTTTCTCGCTATCCTAAGAAAATCAATTATTTCAGTGCTGTTTACTTACTTTTGGGGCTCAGTGTAGATGAGCGATACTCAACAGAGCGTCTACGCAAAACGTATTGCTATTACAACCCATCTGTTCTGATTATAACTGATCTGAGCCTAATTAAGATTTCTTTCTTAGGGCCATTATTACAACTTGCCGTTAAACTTGGGTTTAGTTAAAGATACCCTTAGCTAAAGGGAACTGACTGTGAAGTTACCTTTTACAGATTTTCGTTATTACAACTTACGGATAAAATAAAATAAAAATATGGCACTGTCGGAGCAAAGTTAAACAATTCTTTTTTTAACGCAGTGGCAACATCGGACTTTGTTTTTTTTTATTTATTTTTTTGTTGTATGTGCTCACTTTGTTTAAGGTTGAAGTTGCCATATTGAAAATAGCATATGATATGGCAAGTTCAAATATAAAGTTACCTTTAAATGTTAAAGGTTGGATGATCTTCCCTTTAGCTTAACGATCACTTCTATCTTATTGGGTACTCAAAATAATGAAAAACAATTTATTTGCCCGTTAAAATCTTGTCTTTAGTTAACTGCAAGTTGTAGTAATGGCCCTTAGCCTTATAGTGAAGTCATATCTTTAACCAAAAATTCTGTGATCATAGATCTGATATTTCAGTCATTCTAGAGGTATTTCACTAAAGCAAGGCATTTGTTGTTCTTGCGTATTGCTATTGGGCCTATAACATCCGATAAATTAAGGACAAGTCATGACAAGTTCTGTCGTCTAATGATATGAATGGGAATCGCATAGGGAGTTGACTATTGTGGCATTAGCTAAGAGCAATACTGAACTATGGCCCAGATTTCAAGCTGTTCGTCCAAGTAAATTATTAAAAGCTCAGACTGATATCGTCAAGCAATCAAACCCTTTATTGTCCTTATCAAAACATTTAAACGGAATGGATAATTTCTAGTTCCTTTTAATGATTTTTTTCTTTTTTTGCACTAGGAATTATTTAAACATTCCTTTAACCTCATATAATTAATTTTAATGACACATTTTCCACCTGCCCCTCGTATTACTCAAATAACATTGAGTTGGCGCCATTGCTTAAAATGTCAAATTATTCGTCAACGCTGAATGGAATGGAAAGGAAAAAAAACTTCATAAAACATTGTTCATGGGAAGAAAAGGTGAAATCGTTTTGAATGGAAATTCCATGGAGCATGTTGAAGAGTCACAGAGATAACATTTAACACGTAATTTATAGGTGTTACATACTTTACGTTTACGTTTACGTAACGTGTCTTACAAACAATCGTTTCTCTCACCAGTCAGTCAGCCATCAGTCCATGCCGAATACCATGCAGTGTCAAGGATGTGACCAACAAGATTTATGGTCAAATAGTTGCTGTAGCAACTGTTGGACAAATCGAAAGCGAAAGATTTCAAAACAAATTTACCGCTTCGACTAAAGAAAAAAGAAAAATTTTTTTAAAAGAAAAAAACGGACATTAAAGAGGAATTGTGCATCAACTGGCAACGAAGTATAACGTCACGTTACCACATTGAGTAGAGGAGTTTGCATCCTACTGAGTTCTGAAGTCATAAATAACACAGACGCCACATTACACGACACAAACATAAAGCAATACTGCGACAAGAAAATGTCTTTTAAAGATTTGCGCTGAAACACAATGCTGATGATGTTGATCAGAGCATCATCCTTATTATGATTGCTTTTATAGGGATCTGAAAGACAGAGAGACAGAGAGAGACACGCAATACTGATGATGTTGATCAGCGCATCATCATTATTATGATCATTTTGATAGGGATCAGAAGGCCACAAAAATAGAGAGAGAGAGAGAGAGAGAGAGAGAGAGAGAGCGAGCGAGAGAGAGAGACACAATACTGATAATGTTGATCAGCGCATCATCATTATTATGATCATTTTGATAGGGATCAGAAGGACACAGAGATCGATAGAGGCCAACACTGATGATGTTGATCAGCATCACTATTATTGGGATCGTTTTAATAGGGACCTGAAGGACACAGAGATAGAGAGAGAGACACAATACTGATAATGTTGAACAGCGCATTATCATTATTATGATCGTTCTGATAGGGATCGGAAGGCCACAAAAATAGAGAGAGAGAGAGAGAGAGACACAATATTGATAATGTTGATCAGAGCATCATCATTATTATGATCGTTTTAATAAGGATCAGAAGGACACGCTGAGAGAGAGAGAGAAAGAGAGAGAGAGAGAAAGAGAGAGAGAGAGACACAGTGCTGATGATGTTGATCAGCGCATCATCATTATTATGATCACTTTGATAGGGATCAGAAGGACACAGAGATAGAGAGAGAGACACAATACTGATAATGTTGATCAGCATCACTATTATTGTGATCGTTTAGATAGGGATCAGAAGGACACAGAGAGAGAAAGAGAGAGAGAGAGAGAGACAATACTGATGATGTTGATCAGCTTATCATCATTATTATGATCATTTTGATAGGGATCAGAAGGACACAGAGATCGAGAGAGAGAGATACACAATACTGATGATGTTGATCAGCATCATTAGTATTATGATCATTTTGATAGGGATCAGAAGGACACAAAGAGAGAGAGAGACACAACACTGATGATGTTGATCAGCATCACTATTATTGTGATCGTTTTAATAGGGATCTGAAGGACACAGAGAAAGAGAGAGAGAGAGAGACACAATACTGATAATGTTGATCAGCGCATGATCATTATTATGATCATTTTGATAGGGATCAGAAGGACACAGAGATCGCGAGAGAGAGATACACAATACTGATGATGTTGATCAGCATCATTAGTATTATGATCATTTTAATAGGGATCAGAAGGACACAGAGAGAGAGGTTAGTTTTTAATTGTGCTTGTAAATAGGTTCTCGTGTAAAATAATCCAAACTTAAATTTGTTTGTTTGTTTGAGTAACAGATAAATGCAAATTAGAAAAATTAAAATAATACCACGTACTGAACTACTCTACCTGCACAGTCTACTATTTAAATTGTCTTCCTTTTCAAGTCATTAAGGCAGAGTAGACTTGTTCGATATTATTTTTCTTAAAAAGAGATTTTCACAATTCCTAAGAGCATATTGCCACCATCTGATATTTGTGTGTGAAAAATCTTGTCGCGACGCTGTTAATAATATTTGCTTGTGTTGCTCATTTTGGCAAGGCGCCGTTGCCTAATGACCAAACGACTGACGACTGCGATCGCCAAGCCACTTAAACAATTTCTCTGTTTACGCTTTTCAAATGTAATTGCATTCAAATGAAATCCGTAAACTGTTTTTCAAATTTTGTGCCAACAAAACAAAAAAAAAAACAAAAAAGTGCTTGGCCATGCCGTTAAAATCGTCACTTTAACAATTGTTGTCGACAATAATTGTTGATTTTTTGTATGGACGTGTTAATGCAATCATAAAATCTTATTTTCTTTCTTTCCTTCTTTCATTTTTCTTCAACGTTTTCTCCTTTTTCCTTATACGATTGCACCAAAACGTCCGTCTATAAAATAACCAACAACCATGAGTACGTAAATTTGTATGAGGCGCGATATTTTTCGAGTTTCGAAATAATAGAACCTGCTGTTGTAAATGTGCAAAAACAAAAGGACACTGGCGCCAATCGTTAACACATCCTAGTTTGTTAGAAATTCGAATTTCAATAGCAATATACACCACAAAGAAAAGAAGACGATAAGAATGGGAAACTTACCTTCCGCTTTTCGTTATAATCATTTCAGTGCCAATCTGATGGAATTGCTTCCAAAGATCATCATTCTGTAGAGTAACATCCACGCCAGGCAATGTTACACGTGGCGGCATTATAACATGTCGAGGCATTGACATGGGCAGTAAAGGCGGAAATGGATCTGGAAAGATATTTTAAACGATTTTGTTTATTATTAAGGGAATCAAATATTTTTAATTACAATTTTTTAAATTCAATCTAAGTCCTCAATGATCTACTAAATAATTATGAATACTCGTACGAGAAACATTTCGCCGCCTACGTTCTATAACATTTTAAGTCGAAAAAGTGAGTTATGAGCTCTCAAAGTTTTCACGCGCCATAAAACTATATGTGTATTCTAAGTAGAGTTTTCCCTATAACTTCAAAACGGATGGGCGCATCTTAACCAAATTTTGGTTCTAAGTACACTTAGAACATTCTAGAAAGGAGGCACACACATAGCGGCACAGTATAAAGCAGCGAATTTTATGGAAATTAGCCTAATCGAAGGATAATTGTTTACAAAAATCAATCTCTTCCTCTTCTATGAGCGTAAATGTATATATAGAATCCACATGATACGATGGTAGATTAATAAGTCAACATTACTTCTATTAATCGCTATCTGTCAGTTGATTTCTGTTAAAGGATGGGCCATTTAAAAGTTTAAATTTAAAAATGCAATTTAGAACAAAAACGATTTGAAATCTTAACAAATTTATTTATTTTGTTCTGAAGTACAATTTTTCCGGTCGGAAATGGAATATTATTTCATTCAAATGGCTTCCGCGGTGGCCTCTCGGTAACTGATTCAATCAGAAAAATTTTCGTGCACTTTTTCAACTAATATGGTCTCGTATCTCAGCATTGGCATCACGAATGTTGGCCCTCAAATGCTCAATTGTCTCTGGTTTGTCGTTATATCACTTTTTTTTAGCTGCCGCAGCAGACCAGTATCTCATTCTATCAGACCTATTTTCGTGCACTTTTTCAACTATATGGTCTCGTATCTCAGCATTGGCATCACGAATGTTGGCCCTTAAATGCTCAATTGTCTCTGGTTTGTCGTCATAACACTTTTCTTTAGCTGCCGCGGCTGGCCTCAAAGTACCTCATTCGATCGAACAAATTTTCGTGCTCTTTTCCAACTAAAGGGGTTCGTATCTCGGCATTGGCATCACGAATGTTGGTCTTCAAATACTTAATTGTCTCTGGTATGTCGTCACAACACTTTTCTTTAGCGGTGCCCCACAGAAAATAGTCCAAAGGTGTCAAATCTCAGCTTTTTGGAGTCCTATTGACTTCACAATTTCGTCTAGATAAACGGCCATTAAACGTTTGATGAAATAAATCGATTGTGGCAAAAGATGTGAGGCAAGTTGCATCATCCTGTTGAAACTAAACATCGTTCACATCAATACCATGAAGAGCGAGTATAAAAACATCGGCTATCAAGGTGCGATATGTGTCCCCGTCCTTTTGCGCTGTCCTCATTTCCAAAGAAACATGGGCCAATGATGCCTCCGCTCCATAAGTCGTACTAAACAGTCATCAAACGATTGACACAGTAAATCGAATGTGGCAAGTTGCACTATCCTGTTGAAACAAACATCGTTCATAACAATACCATGAAGAGCGGGTATAAAACATGGGTTATCATGGTGTAATAGGTGTCTCCATTGACACCGTATTGGTTGCGCCATCCTCATTTTCAAAGAAATATGGGCCAATGATGCCTCCGCTACACAAGTCGCACTAAACAGTCACTCGTAATGGGTGGATTGGGTTTTGTAAGACCACATATAGATTTTCTTAGCCCCAAATGCAGCAATTCTTCTTATTAACGTACCCCGCAAGTTGAATATGAGTTTCAGAGCCGAAAAAATGATTTTTTTTTAGCAAAATCGACATCATCGTAGAGTTTCTCTTTGCCCAATAAATCCCAACGTTGCTTAAGCGTAAATCAATTCATTATGTTTTGTGGAGATAATGATACAGAATTTTGCGACAGAATAGAATGAGATAAGTATTGCCAGATTCGAAATAACCGTGCGCCACCCTATATAGCTAATGTTTGAAAAATTTTAAGTTTACCCACGCCCTCGACTCTGTAATAAATTCAATGCGAACTCTGCTCTACTAATTTTGAAAGGAAAACAAGTGGATTTCGTTGTTGCCATATCAGCAAGGATGTTGTAGAAAATTTTGGATGCACCATTGAGGTCTCTACACGGTAGGCTATCACTGTCTGAAAGGTTATGATAACCAAAGGCACTTTACCTATTCTTGTATTTTGTAGTGATTTAAATTTTGAATAATCTTTTGGGTAGGAGGGGATGCCTGAAGTTCACCGTAGTCTAATAGATAGTGTGTTGGCTTATTAGACATGTGACCAACAAAAGGAAATATGAGAACATATTTCTTCGGCGACTTCCTCTCAGCAGATTTCTAGCAAAAATTCTGAGAATGAATAAAAATTGCCATGAAAAGTTTCTCAAAGAAAAAATCCGAGTCATTCCGAGTCACCTTTAAACTGTAGGTCCCGCCACTCATGTGCAAAATTGACACATACACGACGTATGTGGTGGCGTGAGAAGCTAGGTTGTAATCTTGACTGAATGGTTGTAATGATCAATTATGTATGTATATAATCCTTCGGCCAATTATTGGTTTTTTAGTACAGTCAAACATCAATAAATTGAATCACCATTATCTAGAAAAAAACTTATAGGAACTTCAAGTTAAGGAAACAAAACCTGATAGAATTTCTCTCTAAGATACTGTTGCTGAGCTTCAACGTATAGAAAATTAAAGTAATAGAAGTTCAAATTATAGAAGTTCCACTGTAATTCCATCTAAAGGGTTTAAAATGGAATTGTGGACTCTCATATTGGTATGAGTATTAGAGCAAAATAATTCTAATAGATTTTACATACGAATGTATCCCTAAGAAGAGAGAAGTGGCTAGAGATCCCGAAACCCGATCTCATTGTGTAATCTTCAAGTCAAATTTTTTATCTAAAAAGGAATTTTTTGTTTAAATCGCAGTGATTCATTGTATTCTCAATTAAAATGGCGTGAACTTTTAGTGCAAACTCACTACACGCCTTTTCTGTGTCAAAATAGTCACGATTTGAACAAATTTGTTCACCATGACTAGAATTCTAGAAAGAATTGAAACACCCTAAAACAAACAAACAAACGAATAGACAATAATTGCAAGTATTAAGGGGTGTGTTACAAATGAAATTTCGTATGTAATGAATTGATAATTCAATTCATTGGGAAAAATAGGGGTCAGTTACGTTACAACTTTATTCTAAGATTCCTTCAAATCAATGAAGATCATTATATGCGATAAACGCATTGTATTTAAAACGTGATGTATGGATCAATAGTATTTAAAAAAAGTTTGTCTATATAGTGCATGGATGTATGTATGTATATCTGTTCGTATTATCAATAAAAGTTATAAAAATATATAAAAAATATTTGCGCCTGTCAATATTATTGATTGAATTTATAATTCAAATTCACTCCTTAATTTTTAATACTAAAACTTATCAAATTTTAATAATTTCTTGATAATTAATAATATTTTATGATCCTATAAATATATACATGCAGATATAAACAGGCCCACAAAAGTATACATACATACGATTTACAAATTTCGGAAATTTCTGAACCAATGCAAAAGACCGTCTGAAAATCGAGGCAAGTTGTCAGACAATTATAAAGATTTTCAACGAAAACGGATTGGTTATGAGATTTCTGAAATTTGTTAACCGTATGTATACTTTTGTGGCTGAGTGTAAATAGATATATAGATAATTGGCACTACTATATTGTATGTAGAGAATATTTACGTTTCTATGCATTGCAATGGATTTTATCGTACTATTGTACTCGTATTAATGGAAATTTTCTTAAAAAAAAATTGTAGAGTCACTATCTCTACTGTCTCAACCTCAACAGTTAAGCAGTTAAGAAAATGTGGTTCATAATGCAGACTTAAATTATTGATTAATTGCTGATGTTACATACATAATTGGCCATTACAATCCTTCAGTCAGGATTACGACCTAGCTTCTCACACCACTTATGTTGTGTGCGTTAGTTTTATACATGAGTGGCGGGACCTACAGTTTAAAGTCGACTCCGAACGACAGATTTTTGAGAAGCTTTTCATGGCAATTTTTACTCTCAGAGTCTTTGCCAGAAATCTGCTGAGAGGAAGTCGCCGAAGAAATATTTTTCGTTTGGATGTCTGACCTGGGATTCGAACCCAGGCCTTTTGTCTAATAAGCCAACATGCTACCCACTAGAGCACGGCTACTTCAATTGTTGATATTACTAAAGCGTTAAAAAAAACTCGATGTCGAAAGAAAAATACAGTAAAACCCCGCTTAACGGGGGATGCGTCCCAACGAAGCAATTAAACGAGCAGCTTAACACGTACATATAAAATACAGTTGAAATCTTTATTCTAGACAGTGCAACAAAAGAGCGTTGAGAAAGGTGAATACTCCGTCGGTATATAGTACACCACAAGTATAAACACAATGCGCGATTTAGGGGAATCCCAATACCACTGCATAATACTGAAACAGGGTTTAGCGGAGTCTTACAAATCAGTCACTGTAGTCTATTAGTAGATAGTGTGTTGGCTTATTAGATGTGAAGCTTCGGTTCAAAACCCAGTTCAAATATCTTTAATAAAATGAAATACGAAAACTATATTTGCGGCGACTGTCTTAGCAGATTTCTAGTGAAAACTCTGAGAGTAAATGAAAACTTTCTCAAAAAAGTCTGGAGTTCGGAGTTGTCTTTAAAAATGTAGATGCCACCATTCGTGTATAAAATTAACACACACAACGTAATGGGTGCGAGAAGCTTGACTTCTGTTGTAATGGCATTGTAAAGAAGAATTCATTAGTTCCTGATTTCGAATTAATGATCGAATTAAGCTACAGAATAAGACGTCATCTCCTGAATTGCTTTCATCAACGGGATAGAATTGAACTGAGAAAGATATAGTCATTACAGGTATGATATCCATAAGGAGAAGCTACTTAAAGTAAAGAAGTGGATTACACTTCTAAGGCGACTAGCTTTGGAGAAATGTTGATCCATGAATATAGCAGGATATAGTTAAAAGACAAGCTTAACATTCTAAACCACATTTTACGCAAAAGAAGAGAATGTCATTCAAAAATGGCACTACGCACTAACTCCTAATAGACGATGGAACAATAAAGTTATCTCAATCTGTTTAAATACTTAAAATTTGAAGAGTGTGTGTAAATGTAATTGAAAACAAGTTAATATATTGGCGAAATTCTGCAAGTTGAAAATTCAGTGAAAGTTAAGCTAACGTTTGAGAAGAACTATGAAGGAATGCAGAGGATAATCAAAAACCAATCCTTTAGTCAGGATTACAATCTAGCTTCTTACATCACTTATCTTGTGTGCGTTAATTTGTATGCATGAGTGGCGGGATCTACAATTTAAAGTCGACTCCGAACAACAGATTTCTTGAGAAGCTTTTCATATCAATTTTTCTTTTACTATCAGAGTTTTTGCCAGAAATCTGCTGAGAGGATATCGCCGATGAAATATTTTTCATATTTTCGTTGTAATGTTTGTACTCGGGGGCGTTACGTCTAATAAGCCAACACATTACCGACTAGACTACTGCGACTTTAGCCACATCACATCGCAAATTAATGCTAATGAGGTGGTGATCCCTTCCAGTATGGCGCTGATAATGGTTTTATTATCGCAGACATAACAAAGATCATCATCAGCTGTATGCTGGAAGAGTGATCTACTGCCAATACTCTAATTCCACGATTTAAGTCATAGTTGGTTTCAAAAAAGGCGACGTAAATCGAATTTCATTTGTATGCATGCATGTTTTTAACAAAAAACTTAAAAAAGTTACAGTAATCCCTCGATTTACTTCGCAGTTGGTTCCAAAAAAAAAAGACGACGTAAATTAAATGACGACGCAAATTGAAGTTAGAGGGAACAAAAAATTTAATGACGTAAATAGAAACAACGTTAATCGAGGTGGCGTAAATCGAAGGATTACTGTAAACTGAAGACAAATAGTATTTCGTTTTTGGATAAGCACTTATTTGATTCATATAAAAATAATGTACAAATGCATCGAGGTTGCAATAGCCAGATGCTACTGTGGTTGGCGCCGTTGGTTTACTTGATAAAATCTTTTCAGCTGTGAAAGAAACCTGACAAAAATGAAACCAGACAGAAAGCTCTGAGAGGGAGACATGGAAACAAATCACTAATTCGGAGGCAATGTTAAACTCTAGGTTTTAATAACCGTGAGTACAAATTGTCACACACGTGGTAATGGTTAATAAGGTATGTTCGTATGTGGGTGCTACTACAATGTAAGGCAGTTCATTCAAAAAACATAGTGCAGATTGGAGGAGTTAAACAAATGTATTCTAGCGATGCCCATTAACTCTAACATCTTTATTTCGTGTTGATATGTACATCTTTCAATAGAGGTTTTTTTTCTCGGAATGGAAAGCTGTACTAAAGCCTAAAATCATCTACTAACCTGGTATTCTTTGCATGATCTGTTGACGATAGATTTCATGGGCGATATGCTGTTGCATACGCAAGTCGACCAACTCGTTCATGGTGATCATATTTTAAATAAGATCGCCTGTGTGTGTGTGCGTTTATGTGTGTTTGTGTAACAGGATGATAACAATTTAGTTTAATTTCGATTAAAAATTTAATTAATTATGGACGAACGACGTTAAACGGTAAATCGTAATTGGCAACACCAACGCTAGCCACATCGGTTTTTTAATTGACAATTACTACGTAAGCGTATTAACGTTTATTTTTAATTTTTTTTTTGGGTTGGCAAATTATTATTCTTGTTGTTGTTGTTGTTGTGGTTTTTTTTATTAATTTTTTTTTTAAATGTTTTTTTAACACGTTGGCGTCGGAAGTGTTAAATTTATCACTCACTTATATTCATTAATTTATACACCAACGCGCCACTCACTTCGTTTTTATGTTTATTTCGCCATTTGGCCGTTTTTTTTTTTTGCTTTTTCAAATGATTTTTCTTGTTTTCCTTTCTTTTTCTATTTTTATTTTGAATTTTTCTAATGATTTTTTGTGTTCGTTTGTAAATTTCTTATGCAAATTTAATTCCAATGAAGTTAAACAATAATTTGCATATTTTTTAATTTATTTTTTACGATTTTTTCTTCTTTTTATTTTTTGTTTTGTTATTTATTTTCAGTTTTGTCGATCATTTTTATTTATTTTTTCAGTTTTTTTTTCTCATTTTTTTTCTCATTTTTTTGAAGTTTAATTTTGATTTCGTTACTCTTGTTTCGCCTGCGATTACCGTAATGAGTGGGTGTTAATTTGATTAGATCGACGATAATTGTTAGCGCTAATAGCGTATGTTGTACGACGCATTATGACAGTCACAATAACGCTGATAACGTTTGTATGTATAAGGAAAAAGTAGAACCAGTTCCAAATATGAAAATTCATACGCCGACGGCTTTTCACATGCAGTGGCATATGGTTTAACGTATTTTGTTGATATTGACGATGAAGTGGAACAACCGAACGTTTTATTGTGATAATGATGATGATGATGGTGCTGGGCTGTGCTGTGCTGCGCTGAGCTGGTTTAGCAACTGAGTTGAATATCAATTCATTGGTTTTGGTTTCTTTTGTTTTTGTTTTGTTTCGTTTTTTCTTTTTTTTTTTTATGGTTGTGACAAACAACAATTCTTTAAACGTTAAATATTGTCTGAAAATGAAAATGATCATCACCGTTTGCCGATTCAACGATCACTTCTTATATTCGTTTCGTTTAGTTTTAGGGGAACCAGTAAAAAAAAATTAACACCAGCAGCAACAGCTCAAAACTTCTGCTTTCAAGAAATGTTCGATTTTCGATTTTCGTTTTTTGTTTTGTTTTACTTTGGTGGTGGTGACGATCGAAATATCATTGTTTATGTGTGTGATACATTGTTTCAAATATTATTGTTGTTGTTGTTGTGACTGTTCTCTACATTTCTGTTTTACCTGCTATCCCCCTACTCTTAAAAGATCATTTTCAACGGCTTTTGTTTTTGTTTAAGCAGATGGTTATGAAAATAACCAAAGATCCATGAGATCTTATCACAATTATGGTGAGTTTTTATAATCGTACGCGATTGGTTGGTTTGCCAACAAAGCTTCAACTTAGAGTGTAGAGAAAAGAGAATGGAAATGTAAGATCGTTTAGTGTTTTGTATTCTCTTGAGTTAATATCTAAATTAGAGATGAGGTGCTAACTACAAATGGTACTTTTATTTTATCAGGAACAATAAGTTCCAAAAATGCTTCAATAAATTGAATATAAAAAGAATATTTCTTAATGATTTAGGTTGTACAGTAATCCCTGGATTTATGTGGCAATTGGCTCCAAAAAAAGGCGGATTAAATTGAATTTCATGTTGGTCATACTACTTTGCAGTACGTTTTTAGCAACGAACTTAAAAAAGTTACAGTAATTCCTCGATATACATCACAGTTGGTTCCAAAAAAAAGGCGACGAAAATCGAATTTCATATTGCTGATACTACAAAGTAGTAGGTTTTTAACAACGAACATAAAAAAGTTACAGTAATCCCTCGATATACATCGCAGTTGATTCCAAAAAAAAGGTGACAGTAAATCCAATGACGACACAAATTGAATGTTAGAGGGAATAAAAAATTTGACGACGCAAATCGAAACAACGTTAATCGAGGCCACGTAAATCGAAGGAGTACTGTATTATACGAAACACGTGTTACATACATAATACAAACATAATTGGCCATTACAACCATTAAGTCGGGATTACGGCCTAGCTTCTCACACCACTCTTGTTGTGTGCGTTAATTTTATACGTGAGTGGCAGGACCTACAGTTTTAAAATCGACTCCGAACGACAGATTTATGAGAAACTTTTTCATGGCAATTTTATTTACTCGCAAAGTTTTTGCCAGAAACCTGTTGCGGGGAAGTAGCCTAAGAAATTTTTTCGTTTTGTTGTCTGACCTGAGGGTTTAAACTCGGTCTAACAAGCCAACTCACTACCTACTAGACTATGGAGAGGAAGGGCATACCTGTAATATCTCGGTGTCATGGTTTACATAATTAAAATGCAGGTGGAGGACATCAAATATCTTAACGATGCTATTTGGATATACAGAAAACAAGTGGTATTTCCCAAACAAGATTGAATTATTACTCATGGTGTTACTCGTTGGAGTTTTCCTGATACAGTGCGTTCGAAACTGCTTTTGGTCGAGATAGTTGTCGTCATTTGTGGGGGTATCATAACTGCTAGCGACAACAGAAAGTGCGGTAGACTGCCGTATGACTAAGTCGCAAGCCGGTTGGTCGTCAATTATGAATCTAAAGTGGATACATTCAACTATATTCCGTATCTGAGGACATTTGAACGTTAACTCTTTGTATTATGCAGCTGTTACAGTTTATAGATGTTTTGGATTATATTTGTGTGATTTTGGTCATCATGCCATTACAGTTTTCCGTGACTGGTTACAATTTCAAGACCGGAAGACAGAATTTGGAACTGCGAACACTAATATGTAAGTCGTAAATTACAGTCAAACTTCTATAATTTGAACTTCTATTACTTGATGTTTCTATAAGTTGAAACACATCTTGTAACAACAGCATCTAGATCATTTGTACATTTACTTCCCAAAGTTGAAGTTTTTTTTTCTAGATAATGGTGATACAATTTATGGAAGTTTGACTGTATAATACACTCGCAAAAGAATAAATTTTACTCAGATTGCACAGGTTCCAGAATCATAAAATATGCCCTCTTAATAGTCAGAAGCTACAGCTTTTTTTAAATATTTCCAGATTTCCTAGGAATTTCCCCCTTTTTCACATCAAAATTTTAAACATTAAAGTACCTTTTGCTGCAAAATAAAGTACTTTTTCCACACAAACGATCATTTTACACTCATTTCGTTCATCTCTTTTCCCTCATTTTTTCTTTTCTCTCCCTCTCTCTCTGTTTTTTTGCGTGTAATCAGAAGAAAAAAAACTCTCTCTGCTCACTGATCTTGCTGCTCATCTCACCGGTTTTAGGGAGCAAGCGAGCGAGTGTGTGTTTATGTGCGTGAGTGCGTATATTTTTCTTATGATTTTTTCTCACTTTAATCTCCATTTTGAAAATCACACTCATTATGAAGTGGCGATCTTGACGCTTGTGGCTGTTGACTTCCAACACCGCTTCTGTTTTTTTTCTTCTGGTTTTAGCTCCTCCTTCTGTGTTGCCCTACCAGTTTCTATTTTACGCTCAACGGCTTTACAACGATCGACTAGTGCTTATGTGAAGTTTTGAATCTAGAGTTTTGGTAACCCTTTTTGCCATGTGTTCTCTCTTTTTTCCCTCTGTCTTTCTCTCTTTTTCTTCCTTTTATGGTCGGGAGTGTTAATCTTCATTTTTAAAGCAAAGAATTCTCTTTTTGGTTTTTAAATGATCGAGACTGCGATGATGGTGGTCTGGCATATATTTTTCATATTTTTTTCTTCTGGACACCTTTTCATTCCCACCATTTTTTTGTTTTATTCTTGCCAAGTATTGTAATTGAGGATCTGGTACTTTTTTAATATTGCTTTACGGCTGATCATTACGCCGCTGCTGCTGATGATCAGAAAGTAGGACGAAAACATATGCTTTGGGTGTTTGAGTACGGCTTTAATGTTTCCGTTTCTGTGAGACTGTTAGGGGCGGTTGTTTCCTCTTGGCCATATTTTTCTGTATTGGCTTTGTCATGTTTGGCAGGTGGAATTTATGTTTTTATGGCCAAAATCCAAAATGTGGCAATTAATCCATTGAAGAGTGTTTAAAACTCCACTATTTTGCTGTTAAAAACTAAATGGAAGACGAATTCCTTTATGGCAAACAAATTGTTTGACGCCATAAAATTATTGTTCGCAGTAGAGGTAGGTTGAATGGCAATGGAAGTGGTGGTGGTTTAATTTTGTTGCCAGCTGTCATCATTGCTGGCTAAAGGTGTGCAAATGTAAGTAATGGCTTCCCAATTCAACGGCCATATTAGAAAATGATCTGTTCGATTGCAATGAATGGCTTTTTCATACTGCTTATGTTGACATTAGAGTCCTCGTTGCATATCCTGCAGACAGGCAGTATGACAAACTGTTGTAAACAAATTGAGAAGACGGCGTGAATATTTTCATATCCTGATGGCATAATTTGAATTTTCATGATGTTTTAAATGTGTGTGGTGACTATTTAACGCCTAAATAGGGGGATGAAATTTGTTAAATTCGTTCTTATAAAATAGATTTTTTACACTTTGAGAAATTTGATCTATTAATGGCGATATAACCTTATATAAAGCAAGGCTTTTGCCACTTTAAGTTGAAAATTAAGAACAAATTTTGTATGAAAGGTTATTAATACTTGAGACATCTGGAAGATTTTGTCAGAATGGCTCTTTTTGTCTGGAATACTGGTCATCATTCCGGCAAAATTCGACTTTACTCTAGATGCCCCGCTAATTATGGATAAAATCAACACACACAACATAAGTGGTGGTGAGAGAAGCTAGATTGTAATCCTGACTGAAGGGTTGTAATGACCAATTATGTGTGTATGTAATTAAACAGAATGCATTTGAACCGTACGGTAGATATCAAGATTTTGAGATTCGATTAATTTTGAAAGGCTTAAGCAAATTCTAGAATGTACAGGGCAAAGTCAATCATAACTCTAGCCCTTGAAGACACCAGTACAGATGTCATTCAAACCCTACCAGCTGAAATGTTTGAGAAATTATTGCAAAAATAAAATGTCACGAGATTAATGAATTAAAGGCAGGATATTTTAAAATCCATGTGGTCTAGTAGGTAGAGTGTTGGCTTATTAGACGAAAGGCCCGGGTTCGTATCCCAGGTCAGACATCAAAACGAAAAATATTTCTTCGGCGACTTCCTCTCAGCAGATTTCTGGCAAAGACTCTGAGAGTAAAAATTGCCATGAAAAGCTTCTCAAAAATCTGTCGTTCGGAGTCGACTTTAAACTGTAGGTCCCGTCACTCATGTATAAAAATTAACACACACAACATAAGTGGTGTGAGAAGCTAGGTTGTAATCCTGACTGAAGGGTTGTAATGGCCAATTATGTATGTATGTATTTTAAAATCCAAAATCCAGAAAAAAATCACCCGTTATATGGAATTTATTTGTTATAAAACGAGCACACGTTTTGGAATAATTCTCAGGCTGGTGCAGTTTTATTCAAAATACAGTGAACTCGCGAAAACGTGAACACTCGAAGTTCTTAACGTCTTAAATTTATTTTTCCGCAGAGTATTCTAAAACGTGTTTTTTAATCTGTTTTTAAATTGAGAAATCTTTAGAAATTCTCGATCATATTAAAGAAAATTATCGTGGTTTTAACATCTGAGAGGGAGGGCTTCCTAAAATTTCCGGAGAAAAGCTTTCTGCCCAGCCGCAACATGTTGACCCACTTAAGGAAAAGTTAAAAGCACAAATGGAAGAAATCGTTCTTTGTGAAGATCAGCCTTATAATGCCGATGAATCCGGGTTATATTGGAAGAAGTTGCGAGATAAAATATATGTGTCAGCATTAGAAAAAAATGCTGCGGGCGCAAACATGGAGAAACAACGCTAAACTTTCGTGGGATGTTTAAATGCGTCGGGTTCACACAAACTTAACTTAATTTACTGGTAATTGGGAAACCTAAACGTCCATGAAGTTAGAAAAACTTTACTTGTCTAGTGAATGGATGGCATGTAAAATTTTTTATGACTGATATTTTATTGTTTTGTTAAACCAGCACAATGTACTACATAAGTAGGGACTATCCCCTGAGTGTTGGTTTTATATAAAAAAAAAAATAGGGAGACTTCAACTGACAAATTTAAAATGGAGAACTTTGTTATAATTTTTGGCCTTAGATTGATGAGTTCTTGACTAAAAAGGGGCTACCGGTAAACGCTCTTCTGTTAATAGACAATGCATCTTCACATCCGGCTGAATGCCAATTATTTTCTGATGACGGATTCATCTCCTTGTTTTTCTAAGGGGGGATGGATTTTTGTTTAAAAAAATGATTTGTTGAGCTGATCAACTCATTTGTTGAGGTGTCACGTTAATATAAAAAATCTTTACCTATTAAGAGTAGTGAAGGCTTAGAACCATCGAATGGATAGAAATTGGCAAATTCACCAGTAAGTTTCTGTTTAGCGTGGGTTGATTGCATTAAAACGAAGGGGGGGGGGGGGGGGGGGGGTAATGCTTCAATGTTGCCTTCCAAATTAAATTCATGCTGTTCATGGGTTAACATGGGTTTTTACCACCCAATGTTACATCGTTAATTCAGCTTATGGACTAGAATGTTTTTAAAATAACAAAAATGTATTATAAGAAACAAGTCTCTTGGCATAAGTGGCTGGAAAACAAATAGAATTGTTGGATTCTATTAAGATCTTAACTATAAAAGATGCAATTAATCTTTTAGACTCAATATGGAATAGAATTTCGCAACAAATTTTAAACAATTACTGGAAAAGTATTTAAAAATTAGTTTCGAACAGAGATGACACCGATAATTTATATTAAATAGGGTAATATCTTTGTTTTAAATTTGGCAACTCGATATCGCCGAGTTGCCATGGTCTAGTGGGTATTGTGTTGGCTTATTAGACAAAAGGCTTGGGTTCGAATCCCAGGTCAGACATCAAAACGAAAAATATTTCTTCGGCGACTTCCTCTCAGCAGATTTCTGGCAAAGACTCTGAGAGTAAAAATTGCCATGAAAAACTTTTTAAAAATCTGTCGTTCGGAGTCGACTTTAAACTGTAGGTCCCTGCCACTCATGTATAAAATTAATGCACACAACATAAGTGGTGTGAGAAGTTAGGTCGTATTCCTGACTGAAGGGTTGTAATGGCCAATTATGTATGTATGTAACTCGATATCGGGAACAAACTCGAAAATTTGAACTGCCTTTGTAAAAATTAGTTCACGTTATCGCGAGTTCACTGTACATTGATGCCAAACAAAAATATCACACAAATAAAGTAGGAGGAGGAAGAGGAGGAGGATGAAAACGCCACTTAAATATGGATGATTTTGAAATGTGTCATGATTTTTCTTTTCTAATAAATTCATTGTAAACTATTAAATATTTATTAGGGTGGCCTATAGACCAAAAAAAAAAAAACGAATCAATTTCTGCATTTGAATTTCAACGAAATGGAAAAAAAATTCTATTTTTCACACAATTCCAGAGGATTAGGCAAACTAATGAAAATGTTTTGAGTAGAGAGAGTAGGCCTCATTAAAATATTCTTTTCAAAAATTTGAAATTTTTAAAATTTAACTTTTTCCTGCACTCTTAAGTGTCAATTTCACACATTTAATCGTGTTAAAAATACAATATCAATACCGATCATCAACATCATCACTGTACTGTCTCATATGACTGATGAAAAACTGGCATAAATTTAAAGTTTATTTTTGGGTGGATTGATGGACTTGAACTACGCGTTCATGGTTCATTAACATTTGCAAACAACAATAAAACTGAAACACCAGATACAGCAGATACAGATACCACTGAGTATATAATAAAAGCCTCGAGAGTAGAATTGACAAAATATTGACACTTTCAATTTGTAAGTTTTTTTTTTACAACAAAAACAGAAGACAACCAAACTGATGGATGGCCGGATGGATGGCTGGCTGGTTGAAATATTAATTTGAATAACAAAAAAATCAGAAAAACAGAAAAATTTAAATGAAATTCATAAAAGTTTATTTGATTTAAAAGTCAACATGTAATACGAAATCTTTGTATGCAAATTAGTTTCGAGTTTAAAAGGCTGTTAATGACGACAACGTCCAAACGTCCATATAGTCTGTGAAAGGTTGCTTTTGTTGATCGACTATAATCAACTTGAATTTGGTAGTCATATAATATAATATTTACACTTAAACTTCTTTTTCTTCTTCTTCTTCTTCTTTATTCGATAATGATTAAAAATGTAAATGCATTTTCACACTTTATTATGAATCTTTTTTTTTATTATTATTTTTACAATATTTTCTCTACTTTTTCTCTTCTTTTCAATACTTTACACTGAAAATAAAGTGTAAATAAATGCCTGATTTTTTTATGTGTTTTTTTTTATTTTATATTTTCTTTTTAACTGAATATTTAATGATTCTTTAGTCATTTAAATTTATTTTTTCTTTAAATAAAAAATTAAAAAAAAAATTTTTTTTTTTTAAATGTTTTCTGTTGCACTAAAAGCTGCTGCTGTTGTAGATGCTGTACTGATTCATTAAACAAATGCTGGCTTAATTTATTAATTGTTTAAATCCCCATTAATTGTTTAAATTTAATTTTTTTGTTCTTTTTTTTTAATGACTTTTAAATGAATTTAATTGTATCGAAAATAATTAATCACTGGATTCAACAGTGCTGGTTATTCAATACATTTTTTATTTTCATTTTTATTTTTTTATTTTAATTTTTTTATTTTATAATTAAAAGTGTTAATATATATGTGACACTGTATAAATTTTAACTTAAACTTTAACTAAACCTGAATACAATTTAAATAACAATAGGCAATGCATTCAATGCATTGCAAAACAATGCAAATTAAATCCCAAAATGGCACTTTAAAATATTATCAATTGGTTATTAAGCTATTCACAATAAATAATGGGTTTATCGAACACCTTAAACGTTAATCATATTTAATCAAAATCAAATTCATCAATGCATGTTTTATTGGGTGGTTGAAAAAACCTTAGCAGTTACAGTCATTGGCCTTTCAGGCTGAGCTGTTTTAAAACAGTGGCCATAAAACGCATTAAGTTGTATAACTTGTCCAACAAAAATACATTCTAAATGAAGCTTGTTTAAATGATAAAGTCATGTAAAAAATATCTTTAACTAACATGTCTTACGACCTAGCTTCTTACACTACCACCACCACTATCGTGTGTGTGTATTAGTTTTATACATAAGTGCAGGGACCTGCTGTTTAAGATCGATTCCGAACGACAGATTTTTTTAATTTGATTCAATTAAAGTCATCATAGTCTAGTAGATAGTGTGTTGTGGCTTATCAGACATATGAGCACGGTTCAAATCACAGCTTAGAGATCTCCAAGAAAATGAAATATGAAAACATATTCCGAACGACAGATTTTTTTTAATTCGATTCAATTAAAGTCGTCGTAGTCTAGTAGATAGTGTGTTGTGGCTTACACGGTCCAAAGCACAGCTCAGAGATCTCCAACAAACTGAAATATGAAAACATATTCCGAACGACAGATTTTTTTGATTTGATTCAATTGAAGTCGTTGTAGTCTAGTATGTTGTGGCTTATCATACGTATGACCACGGTTCAAATCACAGCTTAGAGATCTCCAACAAAGTGGAATTTGAAAACGCATTTCTTCGGCGAATGCTTGTTTTTTTCGAACGTCCCCGGCCTCCCACTAACCCACCCTCACCCGACCGCGGAGGGCTCGTCCCCATTACGTAAGGACACGTTCACACTACAGTCCGGACTGTAGCGGGTAAGGGAAAAGTTATGGCAACGAGACCATAAAACAACTACAGAACTTAATCACAAGCTGAATAGGGTAACAATGAAACGGAACAATCTGGCAAAAACTTTCAAAGTAAACAAAATTGCCTTAATAACTCCCTCCAGGGTCATCAGGGAATGTCGCC
The DNA here is from genome assembly GCA_014635995.1 of Sarcophaga peregrina. NCBI lineage: Eukaryota > Metazoa > Arthropoda > Insecta > Diptera > Sarcophagidae > Sarcophaga > Sarcophaga peregrina. The sequence continues at coordinate 17,250,305 of CM025792.1, read as the reverse complement.
ATTGTCTTGACCTTATTTCCGGGCGCTCTAGAGCCACACTTATCACAACAGTATTCCAGGAAACTGCAAAGCCAATGAGCTTGAAAGGGCTGGTACACTATTTCCGGAATGCTCTAGTAGTGTAGTAGTTGTGTATTGGCTTATTAGACTTAAAGCCGGGGTACGAGAGCGAGGCTAGACATCAAAAAACAAAATAGAAAAAGTATTTCTTCGGCGATTTCCTCTCTGTAGATTTCTGGCAAAAACTCTCGAGAGTAAAAAAAAATTGCCATGAAAAGTTTCTCAAAAATCTGTCTAAGGAGTCGAGTTTAAACTGTAGGTCCCGCCACTTAAGTATAAAATTAACGCACACAACATAAGTGGTGTGAGAAGCTAGCCCGTAATCCTAACTGAATTATCCATCTTGGTGGGCTCTTCTTACAGAAGCCAATGCACCCATTACGAGTGACTGTATGGTGCGGCTTGTGGAGCGGAAACATAATTGGCGTACATTTCTTTGAAAATTACAGTCAATAGAGACACCTATCACACACCATGATAACCGTAGGTCCCCCGTCACTCATGTAAAAAATTAACACACACAACATAAGTGGTGGTGAGAAACTAGGGTTGTAATGATCAATTATGTATGTATGTGTCTTCAGTCAACTTGGGCAAGCTAGCCAACCTATTCTGGGTCAATTAGGAGTCCTGCTCCACCGCTAAGCTCATTTGGCCCTCGATGGATAGAAGGCGCACCAACCAATTACTTTGGCCGTGCTTACAGGTCATTGTGTTTTGGGAAAACGCGCTCGCGTCTAACAATTTCTGCAGTGGATGCAGATCCGCTGAGAAAGGGGAGACTGTTGTCCATTTTCTTCGTCAATGCTAATCTCTTGCGATTGTTACCCCAATCCTTGTCAACTTGACGAACCTATCGTCCATTGATGTCAAGGGTATATGTAGTTTCGTTTATCAAATTTTCGGGCTGATTTTCCAGCATAGAGTAGTCGTGCTTTAGAATGTGCAGCCCTTGTGCTGATCAATTTCTTCTCCCCTGATTTGGAGGAAGTTGGTCAGTACAGAGACTGAGTTCAGCTGTGTCGTCTTAACGGGCCTCTACGCATACTCAAGTGAGCATAATCTGAACATAACCTAAACAAAATTGCCATGAGAATGTTTCTCAAAAAAAAAAAATTTGTTTCTGCCACTTATAAATAAAATTAACACACACAACACAAGTGATGGTGTGAGATACTAGGTTGTAATCCTGACTAAAGAACTGGCTAATGACAAATTATAAATGAACAGTGAGCGTCAAAAGAAAGTGTACATCAGGGATAAGATTCGAATAATTACCAAACTCAACTTTTACCACTTAAGGAATGTGCCCGAAAAAATTTGACAATATTTCGAATTTTTTTTTCTCAATGAAACAATTCTCAATTAATTAAAAATTCTCAATGAAAAAATTTTAAATAAAAATAACGGGAGTTTATTAATGTACATTTATTTTTAAGTACAATTTCTTTTGATGCTCACTGTATATATACTAGAACTCTTTGCAAAAAAAACAAACAAAAAAAAAAATAACAAAGTCGCTGACTAAAAGCCAGTGTTATAAACACTTTCGTTGAAATCTAGTTTTAAACAAAGAAATTAAATTAAATGCCACAATTTTTATTATGTTGCACGACGATAATACGATAACAGAATAACATAAGAACAGCTTAATAGCAGAGAAACAATGTAGGAAATTGAAATCCGCCGTCGTAAACTTGAAATTAATAAATCAGAGTCAAAAAGTTAAAGACAAACGACGTATAGTTGTTAAATGCCTTTAAAAAATACAAGAAAAAAATAAAAATAAAAAAAAAAAACAAAAGCAGGGAATGAAAAGTGCTATTAAAAAATGTGAATAAACGACAAGTATTTTATGGGGCACCACAGCCAACAACTGGCCAATTGGCCAAATAAACATGACATCAACATTAACTGCCGTACGAATACAATTAAATTTTAGTGAGTGAGTATCAGAGTTTATGATTCGTTTCGTTTCATTTCTTCTCTTCTTTTTTTGTTTTTTTGTTTCTTCTTTCAGTCATACATTCCAGTTCAACAGACAGACAGACAGATAGACAGACAGTACGGTTGTATTTATGATGGAATTTATGTGAGTCTGTCTGCCACGTACATACGTACTAAACCAGTGTACCTGTCAAAATCCATACGAACTGAAAATGATCGAGTGATGGTATTTAATTTTATGACGCAGCATTGCCCTGTTCATGAGCTGATGGCGCCAAAAATTATCGAAATATGACCCAATGATGAATAAAATTCTCATTGCATTTGCCACTGACCGAAAACGCCCCACAAAAACACAACAAACCCATGAAAATTTAAAACCAACAACAACAACAACAGAAAACAAATAATGAATCTCGTAAATGCAACAAAATACTTATTTTAATTTGTTGTTATTGTTCTTCTTCTTCTTTCATTTTTACAACATACAACACTCGTTTAAGTTGTACGAGTATATTCAAATAGACAGCAAAACAGCAGCTCATAATGAATGAAGTGGGGTCGGTCTGCTTTGGGTTTAGTTAGGGACACGTTTTGTTACCGAGAAGCAGCGACCGCACAGTGTGTAGAATTTTTTTTTTTTTAATGAAATGCACTTCTTTTTCCTCTGTGCGTTAATTTTATTTCATTTTGATTTATTTTTCGTTTAGTATTCCTTTTTTAGTTTTCAGTTTTGGCTATCCATTTACGGAAATGTGGGTTGTTTGATTGTAAATGTTTCTGTAACAGTTTAACTGTTGAAATGTTCAAATACTTATACAGGGTGGATCATCTGTTGGTTTAAATTTGAAGCACTAGTTATTTCAAATCTAACAACATTTATGTCCAGACGTTGGCATTAAAGAGAACATAATAAAAATGTGTGATGTATTTGTGAGAGACATGTTTATATCCCAGCAGAAAATTGTTAGTAATTTATTTCGAGTGTATTGTAACCTAATAATGTGTTCATGTAGTCACTCAATGCCAAATCTCTAAAGATTGCATATTTAACTTGAGAAATATTCTTCCAAAAATGGAAATCATTACTTATTGTTATTAGTGAATCTCATTACAAAAATAGTGAAACCTACTGTCATTTTCTTTGGGTGTATAATTAATATACAAACAAAATTTATAAAATAAAAAGTGACGAGAACCTGTTTCATTGAAAACTGACACGGAACTGAATGCATTTTTACGCTCTTTTTAACGGACATTGTTAATGTGCGTACTCTATATGTGTAGAAAGCCGAAGATGATCTTGCCCTGAGGGACATTGGTGCTCTATTCTGTCACAAAATTCAGTAAATTATCTCCAAAGAACCTAATGACCTAATGAAGGTAGTGAAGCTGACCAATTTCTTCCTTTCCCTGATTTGGCGGAGCTTGGTTAGTACTGCGTTCACCGGTGGCATCACAACGGGCCGCCATGCGTGCTCAAGTGAGTTTTGTGATATCAGAGTTACCATTACGACCTAACCTAACCTAACCTAGTGAGTCGATTTACACTTGATATTTATAAGGTCAGTGAGAAACTGCACGATGATGTCGATTTTGCCAAAAAAAAATCGTTTTTTTCGGCTCCGAAGTTTATTTTCAACTTGGTGGGCGCGTTAATAAGAAAATTTGCCGTATTTGGGGCTCAGAAAACTCACATGTGGTATTACAGCAGTCAATGCATCCGTTACGAGTGGCTGTTTGGTTCAGCTTGTGAAGCAATTCCTTATAACCATGAACGTGTTGCCTGTATCTCAGCCAGAATTTAACTAAATACGGAAACTTTTGTGACTTTCTTTAAAAAAAACAGGAGAGATCTGGATGGCTAATTGAATCCAACTGTGGAGGAGTACAATACTGGGGAACAGATTTAGTAGAGAAAATTTGGACATCAGTAGGCTTACGCCTGAGCTTAACTGTGTTGAATATTTCTGACTGTTTGATGGGGCTTGTGGAGCAAAGGCATAATTGGCCCACATTTCTTGGAAAATGAGGAAGGTGCAACGATTACGATGTTAATGGCGGCACCTATCGCATCATGATAACCCATTTTTATGTATTCGCTCTTCATAGTATTGATATGAACGATGTTTGGTTTCAATAGGATAGTGCAACTTGCCATATTCAATTTATTGTGTCAATAGTTTGAAGAGTGCTTGGAACAGCTTGTGGAGCGAAGGCATCATTGGCCTATGTTTCTTTGGAAATGAGGACGGCACAAGAGGACGGAGACACATATCGCACCATGATAGCCGTTGTTTTTGTACCGGCTCTTCATGATATTAATGTGAACAATGTTTGGTTTCAACAGGATGCTCCATCTTGTCACACATCTCCTGTCACAATCGATTTAATGCATCAAACGTTTAAGGGCCGTTTAATTAGCTTAAAATGATGTCAATTGACTGCCAAGAAGCTGCGATTTGACACCGTTGGACTATTTTCTTTGGGTGACGATTAAAGAAAAGTGTTATGCCAACAAACCAGAGACAATCGAGTATTTGAAGACCAACATACGTGATATGATTGCCGAGATTCGACCGCGTACTTTCGAAAAAGGGCACGAAAATTGGTTCGTTGGATTAAGGTACTGTGTGACCAGCCTGATGAATGAAATAAGATTTCATTTCTAATCGTAAATTTAAACTTTTAAATGGCCCACCCTTTAGTTTCATTCTGTGTTAATGACAACAACACTACAAAACATCTAGAAATCTTTCTCATTTAAGGTGTAAACATTAACAAAAAATTTTTTTTAATTTCTTATTTTTGTTGTTGTTTTTTTATTTTCAAAACAAAAAAAATTTACATAAATAATGAAGAAGTTGCTCCACTTTTGAAATTCATTCATTATAAAAACGATGCAATGATTTAGAAACACATTTACAGGTTAAAAAAGAAAAAAAAAATGTTTTTTTAACGAACAGGTCACGCGATTAAGCGGTTTATTTTACTAAAAAAAAATTATAAGAAAAATCTTTTTAGGCCAAGTATATCGAAATAAAAAAAAAATAAAAATTGGAATGATAAAGTCAAGTTAATTAATTAAAAAATAGTTGTGAAGAAGCTTTGCTAAACACACCACCAGTTTAAATGTATTAAAGTTACTTCATAACAACTAAAGGATGCAAAATATCCTCGCCCCAGGATGACGAAGGCTAATTAGTCATCCACCATCATCAGAAGGCGAGCTAATCGTCAACTAAACATACTCATGGATATGTCCTCAAATACTTGAACACATTTACTCTAAAATCATCAGGTTTTTAGTAATAGAGTAGTGTTCCACCTAGATCAGGATCTAGGCCCATTATGGTACCGTAATGAATAGGTAACTCGAAGATAAAATATTCCCTATTCAAAACTAACTTGACTCCAAATTGAGAGATTTGATACTGAGGACAATCTTGACTCTTACAAAAGTAATTTGATGTCCTGACCCTTAATGGGGGCCTTTAAATGGCCTGTGAGAAGAGCTGTAGCGCAAAGAATGACCGTGCAATTTCAGAACAGTCCCGCTTACAAGATTACACGTACAGTTCCACTGCCAACCAAGTTGTGCCATCGTGTAACGTGACCGGAGAATATTCAGCTTAATAGCGACAAACGGAATACCTACACCTTACTACGTGCCGAAGATTGTAGGATCCGTATCGCTACTAGCCGATTCATTAGTAATCCTGAAACCCGATATGAACCCATGTTTTTCAGAGAAAGCCCAGACATTCATGGATAACAGAGGAAGTTCGAAATGACCCCACATACATACATAATTGGTCATTACAACTCTTCAGCTAGGATTTCGACCTAGTTTCTCACACCACTTATGTTGTGTGGGTTAATTTGTATGCGTGAGTGGCGGAATCCACAGTTTAAAGTCGACTCCGAACGGCAGATTTTTGAGAAGCTCTTCATGGCAAATTTATTTTTACTATCAGAGTTTTTGACAGAAATCTACTGAGAGACAGTCGTCGAAGATCTAGAATACGAACCCGGGCTTTACGTCTAATAAGCCAAGACACTACCTACTAGACTACGGTAACTACTGCGTTGGAAACGTGATAGTAATTTCGCTGTTCAAGTAAGTTAAGAGGTTTTCATAGAAAATTCTGTCACCCAATTAGCATTGTGTGGCTCGTAGCTTTAGCGAAACGCGCAAGACATACATAATTGAACATTACAATCCTTTAGTCAGGATTGCGACCTAATTTCTCACACCACTTATGTTGTGGGGGTGTTAATTTTATACATGAATGGCGAGATATCCAGTGTAAAGTTTTATCTGAACTACAGATTTTTTTTGAAAAACTTTTCACGGCAATTCTATTTATTTAGCCACAGAGTTTTTGCCAGAAATTTGTTGAGGGGAAAATCCCCTGAAGAAATATTTGTTCATATTTTGGTTCCGTTCGAGGTATCTGACTTAGAGTATGAATCGAGTTTCATGCCTAATAAGCCAACATAGTTTATCTACTACTAGACTACAGCGACTTCGTCCTATACTTCAATACACTTACAACAATATACAGATAAACCCCTTAAGATATGCGGACGTCTTCGCGACTCCCGCTCAACAGTTTCCTGGCAAGAACTCTGAAAGTAAAATCAAATGGATATGAAAGTTTCCTCAAAAATCTGTCGTTTGGAGTAGACATTAAGCTATAGGTCCCACCACTTATGTATGGATAAATGTTGTGAGGAGCTAGGTTGTAGTCCCGACTAAAGGTTTGTCACCAGCCATCATTCCTATTAGAAACGGATTGGTTTTCTTGCTATTCATTACGGAAATTCGTTCTATGGGCGGTTTTCTTTGATTTAATTCATGTAGGGTCTTATGTAAGTGATTCCAAGCGATATTGTGTAATACTTTTAGTTGTAGGAATTAAATAAATTTCAATATTATCGATAATTTGCCCTTTTATATATCTTTTAAATCAAAATCACTGTAGTGACAACGATAACACCAAATCCATGTGCGCTAAGCTGTTTTTCATTGGTTTTGAATTCAATGAAAACATGCATTACGTATATGTATGTAACTTAAAGAGTGGCTATTTTTTTATCGATTACTTTTATCGAAGAAATATTTTGAAATGCAATGCATTTTCTCTTTCCTAGTGACCTTTGCGGGCAAGTTTAAATTAGAAAACTGACAAGGGAGATATTTTTTCATTTTTATTTTGCTTACGTTAGCCTGACGCATCTGCATATACACTGAATTTATTGTTATTGCACTTCCTAGGTTCTTGTTTACTATGTGCCATTAATTTCTACTTTTCGATAACTTGCATAAGAAGTTCAAATCTTTTCAAACAGGCTAATTGAAAGTGACTCAGGACAGGATAATTTCCTGCATAATTTATTTCTTTGTTAATAAAGAAAACAAAAATCCGAAAACTGTCAAAGGTCAAGTCTTTTAATTTATCGGTGCCACTTATCGAAATTACTATAGTGGGTCACTTTCTAAAAAATTCTTATTTCTGATTCACATACTTATGATTCATTCAAAAAACAGAGAAGCGCAATTGGATTGTAAAACAAACTATTAAGGATCCAGCCATTCGTTAAATCGATAACATATGACCCAAGAAAAAAAAACACAAAAATGGCAATAAAATTTGGAATTTTAGCTGATAAAATAAACAGTAGCTGCCATTTAATTTCGACAACTGAAATGAAAACGAACAACGTCTGCCAACAGCGGAAGTGCCGGCCTAAAGACATACACCACCACGTACGTATCACTTACCATTACCAATGCAATGATTGTGCAGTGCAGTGCAGTGCAGTGAATAGTAAGGGTAACGTGCCAAAGGTTCCAGATTTCAAATTCCATTTCAAAGACTAACAAATTGTTCAGCGATTGCAATGCACTCAAGCGTTTAATAATCTATTTGACCAGGACTATCGAAAAAAAAAAAACACAAACAACAATACAAAGGAAATAATTGTTCCTTTTAAGTGCGCGCCATTCTTGTAAATTTTAATCGATATTTCCAGCAATTTAAAGGGAACCATTCCGATTTTTGTTTCTTTTTCGGGGTTGTAATCTTAAAAAAATTTTTTTCAATTTATTTTATTGTTGTTGTTGTTTTTATTTTATATTTAAGGAAACCGGATATCGAACGGAAATCAAGTTGAAACAATAATTCCAAGGCAATTAAATAACGTGAGTGTTTAAAGAGCGTTTTGCTTACCTACCTGTTGAACCAATAATGCTAATAGAAAATTAACAATAAGCGAGAGGGAGAGAGAGAAAGAGAGAAAGAAAGAGGGAAGAAGATTGTGAAAAAGAAAAATATTTGCTATTTCCAAATTATTTCGAATTGTTAACAGACATTTAAAGGAGTTCATTATTTAAATTACAGGCTTTTTCGAATGGAGGAGAATGCTCCGGCGAAATGGGTATTTGATGCGATGAATTTGCGGAAGTCGGCGAAGAAAAAGACCTCGTTTGCATTGGAAGAAACAAATCGAGAATGATGTGACCAACGCAGGAATGATGTATTAGTCCAGGCGGGAGTCCATTAATCGGATTGTTAATGGCCAATTAAGTAATAAGTAAGTAGATTTACAACAGGAATCGTTCACGTTTTGTTGCTTTGTTGACATTTATTATCCTAACTAGGGTAGGTTCGGTTAGAGTGGTAGCTCTAATATCACAAAGTTCACTTGAGCACGCATAGCGGCCCATTGTGATGCCACGGGTGAACGCAGTCCCTGTACTGACCAAGTTCCAACAAAATCAGGGAAAAGGAAGAAGTTGGTCAGCGTAAGGGCTGCACAACAAAAGCACGACTACCCCGCACTGGAAAACCAGCCAGAAAGTTTGAGGAACGAAGCTATATCCTTGATATTAATAGATGATAATACCTCGGTTAAGCTAACAAGCAATGGGAACCCAAATAACCTTTGTATATCTACACCTAGCAAGAGACAGACACTGGCAAAGAAAGTGAATAACGCTTTCCTCTTCCTCAGTGGACCTGCATCCACGACAGAAGTCATTAAAAGGCAGCCTCATTCTTTCCGCGTGTCTACCCATGAAGCAATGACCTATAAGCACGGCCTTTGTAGTCGAGATGACGTGGTGACCAAAACCAAGTAATTGGTTGGCACACCTTCTATCCATCAAGGGCCAGGTTGGTCTAGCGGTGGTACAGGACTCTTCATTGATCCAGGATAGATTGGCGTACCGAAAGAATTTCCGCGCAATAGTCAACTTGACCGAGGCAAGTGGCATACCTAATTCAACGGAGGAGGATTCCTTAAGAAGCGCACTGGCTCCGGCGAGCTCGTCAGCCTTATAGTTTCTCGGAATTTTACTGTGCCCGGGGACCCACGCCAGAGACGACCTGGTGAAGCGCTCCGAAAGAAGGTTGAGACAGCGGCGACATTCCCTAACGATCATAGAGTTATTGATGAAACCCGATAGAGATCTTATGGCGGACTGACTATCAGAAAAGACTGAGAGGCGAGTGAAAGGACCATCGTTAACGAGGCTCCATTGAGCGGTTCGGTAAATTGACATCACCTTCGCCTGTCAATTAAGGCTTTTAGCAGTTGCTAAGCTTTTCCGAAGTATCACAGTGTAGTCAATAATATGTTTACTCAGAAGTGAATTACTTTGCTATTAGGGCTAAGACATGAACGACACAAATGAAAGGCATTGACAGGGATTAATAACATCTTTTGGCTTCACCAAATAGTTGAGAAACTGTTCAACATCATGGCATTAAATGCTTCAAAAAAGTTTCTTAGTTTCAAACAAAAAGAGCGGACTCTTGGCTTCAAAACTGAATTAGGAAAATTTTGAAATCACTTTCGCAGTCTAGTAGCCTAGCAAGTAGTATGTGAGTTATTCAACGTGAGGACTACGGTTCGTACCCTAGGTTAGACATCTCCAACAGAATGAAATATAAAAAAATATTTATCTAGGCGACTTCCTCTCAGTATATTTATGGCAAAAACTCGGAGAGTAAATAAAAATTGCCGTGAAAAAATTCTCAAAAATCTGTCGTTCAGAGTCTCATGTATAAAATGAAAACACACACAATATTGTAGGTGGTGTGAGAAACTAGGTCGTAATCCATGTTGGAGAATTGTATTGACCAATAATTCCTCGAAAAGACTAAACATTCAGGCACACAGAACGCTTTCAACGTACAATGAGTTTAATTTACTCCCCTAATAATCGTTACCAGGAACCGAGGTGCTCCGAAACTCATGATATTGTAGCTTTGATTATATTTTTTTTTAAAGAAATTCCTTAATCTGTCTCCTCATCGAATCTACTTTGCTAAGAGAGCTTTAGTATAAATTCCAAGTTCCTAGATAACTGAGTTTACGAGATTGCAATCTGTGTGTCAAATACACTAGAAGATTGTAAATCATAAAATAAGTTTACATTCCTTTACAACCCGCTTCTAATCTTGGTCGTTGAATACATTCTACTTTTTAATTGCGACACACAATATTAATTGCAAATACTCTCGGGAATTTTATTTATTTTTGATATTAAAAACTCAACAAAGTATCTCGTTGGCATACAAAATTGTTTGCAAACTATTTACAAAGATTTGTTTGCTTTGCATTTAAATTGTTAAATTTTAATTGTTTTCTGTAAATATTATTTATTCCCCCGCAAATTTTAATTATTTTTTTTTTATTTTATTTGCTGAAAATATAAACCGGAAGTATTTACTAAAGATTTCCTAAACGAATATTTGAAAAATGATTTGAAATACAAATTGTTTTAACGTGTATTTAACGTGAGCATACAAAAGTCGTTTGTTCTTAATTAAACAACAAGAAATTAATATTGAAGGAGAGAGGGGGGTACGTAATTTAATTAATTTTTTTTTTTAGTAAAATTGTTTTGTTTTGTGGAGAAAGAAATCCAATAGTAGGCTCACAGATTTGTGAGAAACTTTTCATGGCAATGAGTTTTTGTCAGAAATTTGCTAAGAGAAAGGCGCCGAAGAAATATTCAAAATAAATTTGGTTGGAGATATCTAAATCAGGATTTGAATCGTGGCCTTACATCTAATAAGGGAACCTACTAACTACTAGACTACGGCAGCGTCATGGAAAAGAGTACAAACAATTTTATTCTATGATTCTTTAGGACCACTGTAAGGATGATGCTCCTGAAAGAAGCAATCAGTCATGATTATTTACTATCTTACGTAATTGGTCATTTGAACCCTTTATTTAGTACAGTAAGACCCTGCTTAAAGCTGCCTAGCTTAACCATGTTTCAGTATTACGCGGTTGTAAATGAAATCTCAGCAGATTTCTGATAAAAATTCTGAGAGTAAGTAAAATAACCATGAAATGTTTCTCATAAAATCTGTCGTTCGGAGTCGACTTTAAACTGTAGGTCGCGCTACTCATGTATAAAAAAAATTAGCACACACAACATAAGTGGTGTAAGAAACTAGGTAAATAATCCTGACTGATGGGTTCTAATGACCAATTATGTATGTATGTATGTATGTATGTAAATGAAACTGACATACACTATATAGCGACGATGTACCGTTTTCAACGCTCTTTTGTTAGTCTGTCCAGAAAAAAAATTCCAACTGTATTACCCGAAGTCGCAATCACAGTACGAACGCATCTTAATGCTGTTTTGTTTAGCGCCTGTTAAACGGGGACTTACTGTAATATGACCCTGTGAACCTATTTACTTACTTAAGTAATTGGTCATTAGAATCCTTTAGTTAGTATTACAAACTAGATTTTCACACCATCCATGTCGTTTTGTGGTCATCGCCTACATCGAATTCGATTTCGTGGCAATTTCATTTTACTCTTCAAGTTTTTTTTTCCCCAAAAGACTCCTTAAGATGAAGTTACTGCAGAAATTTTTTTTCTCATATTTCGTTTAGCATGATTAAACTACGAGGCCTCGTTTAATAAGTCAACACTCTGACTGTCTACATAAATGACAAATCGATTAGGATAAGTTTATAGAACAGTTCGATTGTCATAGAGAGAGATCAGCACCAGCTCCGCCTGGAGGAAACAGTACGCATCCGAACTGGCGATTGAACTACAAGATCTCGTTTAATAAACCAACATAACATTTGTTTAGAGAACAGTTCCATTGCCATTGGAGATCGGCAATACTTTAGCCCGATGGAAACTGCATGCTTTGCAGATTCCCATTACGGTGGGAGCTATTATTGTCCTTGATTCAAAAAGAATCACATGGACACAGCAAATCATTGCTCATTTTCCTGAAATGCCTAAATGGTTAGGGAGTAAGCCGAGACTAGACTAGTTTCAAAAAAATCTGTCGTTCGGAGTCGACTCCCGCCACTTCTGCATAAAAATTAACACACAAAACATAAGTGGTGTGAGAAACTGCGGGCTTCTTGAGCAAACTGTTAACACAGCTAATCATTGCTTATTTTCCTGAAATACCTAAATAGTTAGGGAATAAGCTGAGACTAGACTATTCTCAAAAAAATCTGTCGTTCGGAGTCGACTCCCGCCACTTCTGCATAAAAATTAACACACACAACATAAGTGGTGTGAGAAATTGCGGACTTCTTGAGGACAATTGCTGTAGACTGTCTAATGGTGAAGGTATAGCACTGGCCATTTTATAGTCACCACCAGCAGCAACTCGTTTCCTTACCATTCACATCTTCGCTCTCTCTTTTCACCTTTCCTAAAAAAAAACTGCACAATGCACTGCATGAGTAGGGGTCATCCCCTGAGTGCTGGTTTTATAAAAAAAAAAAATCCTAGAGGGACCTAGATTCTAAAAAAAATTATACCCCATCAAGGCAGCTCAGTACCTGTGGAGGGCTCTTTACATACATACATAATTGGCCACTACTACCCTTCAGTCAGTATTACGACCTAGCTTCACACACCACTTATGTTGTGTGGGTTAATTTTATACATGAGTGACGGGACCTACAGTTTAAAGTCGACTCCGAACGACAGATTTTTGAGAAGCTTTTCAATTTTTTACTCTCAGAGTCTTTGCCAGAAATCTGCTGAGAGGAAGTCGCCGAAGAAATATTTTTCGTTTTGATGTTTGACCTGGGATTCGAACCCGGGCCTTTTGTCTAATAAGCCAACACAGTACCCACCAGACCACGGCGACTTCAGTGGAGGGCTCTTTGGGAGATCGAATTTCCTACTTTTAAAAACAGTAGCCACGACAAAAAAAAAACTCTTCGAAATATTTGAACATAAAATTTAAACAAATACCAGCAACAAAATAAAATGAAACATTAACACACATAAATATGTATGCATGTGTGTGTGTAGCGTATGTAGGAACGTATGTATGGTAGTAATAAAATAAATCCATAGAATTTTAATTTACCACATCTCCTAAGTGGTTAGTGGTGGAAATGACGTTGCATGTTGGTTGTATTGAACAAACACGTATGAATGGATACATTGGGAACAGAGAAACAGAACAGAAACAGAAACCGTTGGAATACAAATACAAACACAAATACAAATACAATCACTTTGTGATAGAGGATATTTTAGGGTATTATTTGAATTTGGCGCCCATGGCGCCAAAGCTGCACAAAATTTTGTGTTTCTTTTTCATTCTGTTTGTAAGAGAGTTTTGCTTGGTTGCAGTTGGAAGCACTTGACTTGGAGTGCCAACATTTTCATTAACCTCATGATCATATTGTGGATGATGACGATGACGATGACGGCGATTAGTATGTTAAACAATGCTTATAAATATAAATGCGCTACTACAACCCAACCTATGCTAATGTATGTACATATGTATGTATTGGAAGCACGTGAATGTATTTGTATTTTTCAAAAAGATGCATTTTAGCATAACGCCCGTAATTGTTTATTTATCTTCGTTTTTTCTTGTTTTTTTTTTTAATTATTAATGTTTATCACTTTGTTGTTGTTGTTCTTGTTGTTGTTTAGTTGTTGTCTGTGAATTTGTTGTTTTTTTCATTTTGAAGATTTCTTTGGAACTGCATTAGAGCGTTAGATAAGCTTTAATAGCAGCATGACAAGACAAGGAAAAAGTTGAAAAACGAAATTGTCTGTGAATTGAATTTTTTGGTTTCTCATATTTGTAGAGTGTCATTTTAGATTGTTTTTTTTTTGTTGTTGTCAAATTGTTGTTGTTGTTGTATTTATTTGTGGAAATTAGAATTTCGATTATATTTTGTCATTTGCCATAACGAAGCATTTATGAGCGTATTGTTGCATACGAAAATGAAATTTAAGCACGCGCTTTAGGGGGATGAGTTTGTTATGGGAAAATGAAGATATTTTTAGTAGAAAACCATTGAAAAAAAAAAAATTAAAACAAAAACCATGAAGACATTTAATCAAATTAAAACACTGAAAAAAAAATTAAAAACATCAACAGATGTTTAAGAGTTTCAACAAATAATTGCTGCAATCCAACCCCTTTTTTTCTATTTCAATGGAATGATGAAAGCGCTTGCAGCCAAAAAGGGAACAAAAAACCTACAATTTTATCCACATGGATTTGGCGTAATGCGGGAGTATTTTCCTTTTTCTATGTTTTTTCACTTCAATTTCCATTACATTGCTGCACCATCTGCAGCAGAATAAATAAATGGCGATGATTTATTTTAAACCATAAATGAGTGCATATCGATAGTACGAGTATAAGAACCACACGTGTATATCGATTTAAGTATGATTCACAACAACATGTGCTTCAGATATAGGGCAACTTTTGGAATTTATCGGGTTAATTTAATTTGTTTTCAAATTGATTGACTTGATACAATCGAATAGTCGCCGTATTTAAGTCCAAATAGTAGGTAGAGTGTTGGCTTATTACATATGAGACTACATATGAGACATTCAGACATTTTCAACAAAATGAATACGAAAAAAATATTCCTACAACGACTTCTTCTCAGTAGAATTCTTGCAAAAACTCTGCTACTAAATAAATTCGCAAAGAAAAGTTTCTCAAAAATCTGTCGTTTGAAGTCGACTTTAAACTGTAGTAAAACACACAGCATAAGTGGTGTTAGAAGCTAGGTTGTAATCCTGACTAAAGGCTTGTAATAATCAATAAAGTAAGTACTCTGTTCTGTAAATCCGAACGTAATCATAAATCAACCGAATGGAGAACATATTATAGCGTACATGTGGCATTATAACGGGCTGCTATGTATGTGTCCGCAAGTGAGTTTGACATCAAAGTTTTACAAAAATCTGTCGTTCAAAATCTACTTTAAACATATAAGTCCCGCCACTCATGTATACCAGAACGTAATCCTGACTGAAGGTCTGTATGTATGTATACACCAAACTTTATCTTTATTTTTGTTTTTGTACTGAAAGGAGCCAGGGGCATAGTTTTTCCTAAGGTTCACGGTTAAGATGAGCTTTTAGTCGTGGCTTAGATTCTTCTTAAGCAATTCTGATTAATTCAAAGGCAATGGAACCTTTTGAACGCAATGGAGTGAGTGAGTACTCCTGAGTAGTGAGAACTCCTGAGTAGTGAGAACTCCTGAGTAGTGAGAACTCCTGAATAGTGAGAACTCCTGAATAGAGAGAACTCCTGAATAGAGAGAACTCCTGAGTAGTGAGAACTCCTGAGTAGTGAGAACTCCTGAGTAGTGAGAACTCCTGAGTAGTGAGAACTCCTGAGTAGTGAGAACTCCTGAATAGTGAGAACTCCTGAGTAGTGAGAACTCCTGAGTAGTGAGAACTCCTGAGTAGTGAGAACTCCTGAATAGTGAGAACTCCTGAGTAGTGAGAACTTCTGAGTAGTGAGAACTCCTGAGTAGTGAGAACTCCTGAGTAATGAGAACTTCTGAGTAGTGAGAACTCCTGAGTAGTGACAACTCCTGAGTAGTGAGAACTCCTGAGTAGTGAGAACTTCTGAGTAGTGAGAACTTCTGAGTAGTGAGAACTTCTGAGTAGTGAGAACTCCTGAGTAGTGAGAGCTCCTGATATAATACTTAGAGGGTATTTAAAAAAAAACATTACGAAAAGAATTCTGGCCTATAATCGAACATGAACTTCTCTCATTAAGTTTGAATTTAATGCTGTCAAATTATATTTCAAAAGCGTTACAAGTGTTGAAGTCTTTGACCCAAATTCTTGGTTTCAATTTCATAACAAATGTGTGACAAATTTTTTTTTTTTGCAGTTTTCTTTCAGTTGTCCTAAGAGTGCTGTTGTAATAATAAAATCTTTTAAGTTTTCATCGATTCAATTGCTGTTCTTTTTTAATGTAAAAAAAATTCATTGCAAATGACTCAATCGTATGCAAACAATGCGATGCGCCACAGTCATCCAAAATCATCGTTTCGAAAACAAAACAAAACGAAAAGAGATGAAAATAAAAGGCGAATAAAATTAAACGATTATTGACAATCAAGTGGGCTTCTGTCTGCTGTTACAACAGCTTTTGTCCAACAACATACAACACCGTCCAACAGATACGAAGTAATGAAACACAATACGGATGGATCGTATGGATCTTGCAGATAAAGTGGTCAAAAATAAGTACCGCACAACACAATGATTGTCGTCATACAGTAAGAGAAGAGAGAAAAATAAAAAAATCATTAAAACCGGAGGCAAACAGCAAAGTAAGTAAATCGTTTAATAAAAAATTAAACGAATCATAACAACTACTAACCGAGTCCACTTCAATGCAATTCAATATTGTATGGTAATATGGATTATTGTTTACAACATTCAATTACAACAACAACAACAACAGCAGCAATACTAATATCTCATTCAAAATTTCCACACCTTAGGCTTATATTGGGTGAAAAATGAAAAAAAAAACACTCTAAACCAGGTACAGGATATGAAAATACATTCTTTCTCTCTCTCTCTTTTTTGCGCGCGCAGTATGCTGCACCACGACAGTGTCAAATAGCAGAAAAAGCTGTTGAAGTCTTAAATATGCTGAGGCACGTAAAAAAATAAATGAAATCGTAAAACTGAGAAGGGGGACAAAGAAAAGTAGTTTCGAACTGTGCGAGTAAAACGTTTAAACTTGAAACGAATATTCAAGTTTCTGGTTAACACTACGAAGCTTTCTCATAAGGAAAAGAAAAGCCATAAAATGAGACAGTAATAGAGGACTGAAACCATCGTTTAGGCAGAATTACGATGACCTAGCTTCTCACATTACTTAATTTTATTCATAAGTGATGGTGGGTCCTACAATTTAAAACCGATTCTGAACGACAGATTTCATAGTAATTTTTACTCTCAGAGTTTTTGCTAGAAATCTGCTGAGAGGAAGTCGCCGAAGAAATATGTCTAACCTGGAATTTGAATTCGGGCCTTACGTCTAATAAGCCAACACACTACCTACTAGACTACGGCGACTTTAATGTCAAATAGTTAGAAAATAACGCAAAGTAATGTTGCGGTTTAATGGCTTCCTGCCCTGTAAAGATCGAAAACCCGTTTTAGGTAGGGCTAGGATACCCAATTCTGCTTTGTAATAGGCAGGTAAGTAGGTTATAGTCGTAGTTTTGATATCAATGCTCACTAGGGGCATGCATAGTGGCCTGATGTGACGACCAAGCCCAAGTAACTGGTTGGTACGCCTTGTATCTTGCAAGAACCAGGTAAGTTTAACGGTGGATCAGCACTCCTCAATGATTCAGGATAGGTGGGCGTGTCGAAAGAATATCCGTGCAATGGTCAATTTGATCGAGCCAACCAGCTTACCAAAGCCAATTGAAGAGGATTACGGAAGTAGTGTACCAGCTCTGACGAGCTCGTAGGCCTTACTTTTTTTGGGAATGTTACTGTGACCGAGGACCCAGACCAGTGGGACACTGAAGCGCCCAGAAAGAAGGTCGAGAAGGCGGAGACATCTGTCAAACAAAGTTGTGAAACCAATTTTCAATTTCAGTTGAAAGGCTAACATTGACGAAAATGGATCGCATGACGAACAACGCATAAAAATGCTCAAAACCTACTACAAAAATGGTGATTCTGGCACAGCCACATATCGTGCTTTAAGAGGATCCAACTACGCAAGCAATTGCCAAAATTGTGAAGAAATTTGAAGAGACTGGTGAGGTTACAAATATTGAAAGGCTTGTGCATCATCGTTTTTCGCGTTCCGCTGAAAATATCGCTATTATAAGTGAAAGTGTTGCCGAAGACCCGAATATGTCTATTCCTCGTCGTTCTTAGGAATTAGGACTGACTTACGACACATTATGGCGTATTTTGCATTTAGATCTACACCTACATTCATATAAAGTCCAGCTTACGCAACAACCGAAGCCTACTGACCATCCACAGCGTCGTAGATACGTGGGATGGGTGCTCGAAAAACTGGCGGTGGACGGCAATTTTTCGAAAAAAATTTTCTTCAGCGATGAAGCTTATTTCACACTCGGTTGGTATGTTAATAAACAAAATTGTCGTTTTTGGGTTTCTGAGAATCGTCAAGTAATTGAACAGAGGCCATTATATCCTGAAAAAGTCACAGTTTGAATACGGCTTAGAGAATATGTGGTTTCAACAAGACGATGCCACATGCAACACAATTCGAGCGGATATGGCTTTATTGCGAGAGACACTTTGCTGGCCGCGTAATTTCTCGTCGTGGCGATATCATCTGGCCACCAAGATCATGCGATTTGACACCATTAGGCTTTTTTTTTTGTGGGGCTACGCGAAAGACCGGGTTTATGTAGATAAAGCACTTAAAAACCAACATTCGTCAAATTATGATATTGAGATACCGCCCAATATGTGTCAAAAAAAAGTAGTCGAAAATTACCTCAAAAGAATCAATGCTTGCAACACTTAGCGTGGAGGCCAGTTAAATGATGTAGTGCTTTATACATAATGTCAACGTTCAAACTTTACAATAAAAAAGGAAAATTCATGAAAAAAATATTTTATACGAGCGTTTTATTTATGTTTACTTTTGAAACCAAGAAATGGATAACCCGGTATAACGGACCATAAGGCCATATCTCTGTTGGAAATTGACCTTGATACCACACTCACGCTGACTGACTACCGTATGTACTACCCAATCTAGCTTAATGGGCATTCTGCCTATGTAGTAAGCTTTTATAGGCTTTTTGCAATTAAAATTATTCGATTTTGATTTTGAAATGAAAGGAGAAAATCTCTAGTAAAAAATTCTTTATATTTATTTCAAAGTTTTATAATAAAATCATCATCAGATCAGGGGCTATAAAATTTTAAGTGGAAAATATTTGTATTTAATTAAAACATCGTTAATAATCAAGTATTTTTCTTCCCATCAACAATTTAAATGCTTTTGAAAGGCAAGTAACAAATCCTGTACAAATGAATGTTCGAAAACATAACTCGTGAGTACTGTACTGGGGGGAGGGAGGGAGGTCAGTGTACATACATACATGCAATCGCAGTATTTTCAATGCACTTTTCAATATATCGTAATAGGAAATGTGCGATTAAAGCACCTTTTAATTATTTGTCTACACGATGCACAGCGGTATTTAACAGAGGAACCCCATGAATAAAAACCCAACAACTTCAACAACTGCTTCTCACTTTTTTTTCTGGTGCTGGTGCTGCTGGTGTTTTTTATAATTTTTATTGGCTGGTTTTTTACTGAATAGTTTTGTTAGTTTTAATATCTTTTTCTCAATTTTTTTTTACTCAAAACTACTCTTGTATTTTTGGTATTCTGAGGGTAGGGGGAGGTGGTAATAAAAAATGGCAGTAAATTTTTACATGTTCATACTGTAGCCTGCAGTCTGCAGTCATATCCAACCGCATATGGCACAAAACTCCATATGAATGCGGCTAAAAACGTTTACAAAAGCAGTTTCTGAAATGAAAACCGAAAATGAAAAAGAAGAAACCTATCATCAGACTCATGAGACACACTGCAAGATATTTGAATAGGGTAATACAATAATATAGATTGGCTTGCAAGTAACACCATAGCCGTAATCCATGTCAGTCGCTATTCTAATGTGTATGCCTCAGACTCAGAAGTCGCCGTGGTCTAGTGGGTAGTGTGTTGGCTTATTAGACGAAAGGCCCGGGTTCGTATCCCAGGTCAGACATCAAAAACGAAAAATATTTCTTCGGCGACTTCCTCTCAGCAGATTTCTGGCAAAGACTCTGAGAGTAAAAATTGCCATGAAAAGCTTCTCAAAAATCTGTCGTTCAGAGTCGACTTTAAACTGTAGGTCCCGCCACTTATGTATAAAATTAACGCACACAACATAAGTGGTGTAAGAAGTTAGGTCGTAATCCTGGCTGAAGGGTTGTAATGGCCAATTATGTATGTATGAATACAATAATATAGATTGGCTTGTAAGTAAAACCATAGCCGTAATCCATGTCGGTTGCTATTCTAATGTGTATGCCTCAGAATCCAGAATAAAAACGCATTCAACTCTGGCTCTGATACCGAGGAATCACTTTAAATATCGAGTCCGCCATCTAAAGTTTCTTTTTTTTCAACTAGTGCTTATTTGTTGAATGATAACACTTAGCTCATATCTGATTTGATAGATAATTAGCCATACAATGCCGAATATAGACCGACCATCCAATGCGTTTTCGTTTCGCTAAGTGGGCTTGCGATCGTCTTACAGAAGATGCCGATTTTGGTAAAAAAAAAATTATCTCTCCAGATGAAGCTCATTTTGATCTTGGCGGGTATGTAAGCAAGCAAAATTGTCGGATTTGGGGCACAGATAACAAGCACGCATACATTGAAAAGCCGACGCACCCAAAACGAGTCACTGCGTGGTGCGTGGGCTTTTGGTCTAGAGGCCTAATTCTTCGAAAATGCGCAAGGAGTGGCCATTACAGATAATGGCGATCGTTATCGGGCCATGTTGAACGAATTTTTGTTCAAGAAAAATTGAAGAGGAGGATATTGGCAACATTTGGTTTCAACAGGACTGCGCTACGTGCCATACAGCCGAAGCCACACTCGATGTTTTGAGACCTGTTTTTGAAGATCACATTATCAGCCTCAGATCTGATGTCGTTTGGCCACCTCGGAGCTGCGATTTGACACCATTGGACTATTATTTGTGGCGTGCTGTCATAGACAAGTGTTACGCCGACAAGCCAGAGGCAATTGACGCTTTAAAGAACAATATTCGTGATGCCATTGGTGAAATACAGCTGCACACAATCGATAAAGTGCTTCAAAATAGGACCGATCGTGTGGACTAATGCATGGCCAGCCGAGGCAGCCATTTGAATGAAATTATTTTCGATTATTAACTGGAAGGATTGTACTCTCAAATAATAAAAGGAAATTTGAGAAAATATTTAGCAGTTTCTCTTTTAAAGCATTTAAAAAAAAAGTTATTTGGCGGACCATTGCAGTAAAGGTCATATGATGTCATACCTCTGAGAAGGTTCATTCATTTCTCATGTGATGGACCTGATGATTGCGTGCTAAACAGTATTTTCTTAAAGCAATTTGTGATTAAAAAAAGGGAATGGATGCTGGCAGAAGGAAAATAAGCTATGTACTGATGTCCAGGCAAACTGAAAAGCAAACTGGGAAATCTCTCCAACTGGTGGTGATGGATTACTAAACTTTGTTAAGCATAAGTTAAGTTCGCTTTAAGTAGCAACCAAGTAGGTACGAAAGTATCTACTTTGGCAGATGAATTATATAGACATGGTGTAGCATGGTGGTGTAGCACACTTAAGATTTGAATATTTTTTTAAGCCACTGTTCGATTATCATTATAATGAGGAGAAACAAAAAAAATATTTTTAAACAATCTAGTGACGAAGATGGGGAATGATGGTGATGGTGATGGTGATGCTGATGATCACGATTCTGATGATTACAAATAAACAACAACAACAAGAACGAAAAAAAATGTTAATGTTTATTTGCTCTTAAATTATCATAAACAAATATTGACAACAAGTATTGAAGTACAACAACAACAATAATAATAACAACAATAGCAAAACATATTATTAAAGATTTATAAAGTACAAGTACCTCTGAAGTAGATACACAGACAGACAGATAGACAGACAATGGCCATATAAAAAAAGTGCATCTCTGAACTACTAAAATTCCAAAATAGATTTCAATGCGTCGTAAATGCTTATGAATAAGCGTGTGATGAGACTGTGTGATGACGATGTTGGTGATGGTGATGTTGATGTTTGGTGGCTTCTTAACGATTTTATTTACTATTGACAGACAAGACTACTTACTGGCTAGACTATAGCTTTGGACTGGGTGGTTGGTTAGTGTAACTGAATGACTGGTCTGACTACATTAGGTTTTACGCTTTTAGACATAATTTCTTAGCTTCTTCACTTTCTACTTGTAGTTCTGCTGTTTCTATTTCGAACATCATCACCGTCATCGTTTTATCATTATCATCATCGTGATCATCAGCTTTACTACTGTGGCAGGAGAAGAGTCTCTTATTGCTTTATCTGCTGCTGTTAAATACATTCAAGTGCTAAACTTGGAAACGATGGTCTAGTGCTACTAAAGTGTTGTACTTGAATGATACTCTCCCCTCCTCTCTTCTTTTTCTACTTCTTCTGACTGTTGATTTGTGCCTGTTTTGAAGTGCTACTGGCGTTTTCATCTGCGTGTTCTTTTTGTTTTTTTTTAGTGGATTTCTTGTATTTTCTTTCAGTCTTATGTCCCAGGCGATACATTTTGAATGATGTGAAATACGATTAAAATATTTAACAAAACATTTCAAGTATTTGATTATTTTATTTTAAATATTTCAAATTCAATATTTATTTAATGATTTCAACAAAAACAAAAACCAAAAAAAACCAAAGAAATTAATGAAAGGAGACAAGAATAAATAAGAGATTTTTTTCATTAAAATTAATGCGTAATTTAAGCAAAACAAAAAGCGTAATAAAGAGACATAAGAAATGTTTCAAATAAAAAATGAAAATTTATTTCAAAATGTCATCATACGCCACACACATTTTCCAAACGAAATTTTCGATTACTTTCCATAATAAAGGACACTTAAAGCGTAAGGCCTTTACGTAGTAGACAAAGATTTTCCTACTGCTACACTATACAATACAAGTTAAGTGAATCCTGTCTCCACTCTAACCCTCCTTGTACCAACCTGTAACTGTTTAATGGTACCAGACCAAGACCCTATGAAAGAATTTCAACATCAGCCTCCCCACCATAGGTCAAAATGAGAGTACGAACGTGAATTGAAGTTCCCTACTGCGCCTGAGAGATACATACACAACTGGTCATTACAAGCCTTCAGTCCGGATTACAACCTAGCTTCTTACATTGTGTGCATTAATTTTATAAAGGGTCCACCAAATGACTTTTTTTTCAAAATGCTTAAAAAAACTACTAAAAATTTTCCCAAATTCCTTTTTTTATTTGAAATTACAATCCTTCCGGTTAATAATGGAAAATAATTTCATTTCATTCAAATCGCTGCCTCGGCTATCCATGCAGTAGCATACACGATCGGTCCAATTTTTAAACACATTATCGATTGCGTGCAGCTGTATTTCACCAATGGCTTCACGAATATTGTCCTTTAAAGCGTCAATTGTCTCTGGCTTGACGGCGTAACAATTATCTTTGACGCCACTTCACTAATTAATAGTCCAACGGTGTCAAATCGTAGCTCCGAGGTGGCCAGACGACATCAGGTCTGCGGCTGATAATGAGATCTTCAAAAACAGGGCGCAAAACATCGAGTGTATCTTCGGCTGTGTGGCACATAGCGCCGTCCTATTGAAACCAAATGTTGCCAATATCCTCCTCTTCAATTTTTATGAAGAAAAATTTGTTCAACATGGCCCGATAACGATCGCCATTGACTGTAACGGCCAATCCTTGCTCATTTTCGAAGAAATGTAGCCTAATTATACCTCGTTTTGGGTGCGTCATTTTCAATGTATGCGTGCGGGTTTTCTGTGCCCCAAATATGACAATTTTGCTTGTTTACATACCCACCAAAATCAAAATGAGCTTCATCTGGAGAGATGATTTTTTTTTTGTCAAAATCGGCATCTTCTGTAAGAAGATCGAAAGCCCACTTAGCGAAGTGAAAACATGTTCGTTCAGCGGAAGGATAAAACTATTTATCTGTCAAATCAGACACGAGCTAAGTGTTACCATTCACGAAATAAGCACTAGTTGAACAGAAAAAAACGTTATATGGCGGACCCGATACATAAGTGGCAGGACCTACAGTTTAAAGTCGACTCCGAACGACAAATTTTTTGAGAAGTAATTTCTCGTGGCAAATTAATTTTTACCAGAAATCTGCTGAGAGGAAGTCGTAGAAAAAATATTTATGTTTTGATGTCTAACCTGGGATTTGAACTCGGGCCTTTCGTCTAATAAGCCAATATACTACCTACTAGACTATGGCGACTTTAGGAATAAAAATTCTCAAAACGGGGAAAAACCTATTGCCAGCACAGCATTTGGTATATAGAAAGGGTAGGTATAAAGCATAGAATAATCGTTAGAAGCAAACTTAGGATCGGTGTCGGCAATACTCAAAAAGACCTTGAAAAGTGGTGGACAGAGGCTATCACTTGGGTTCATAAAGGATCAAATATCAAATGTTGTAGACCTCAAATGAAAAGCAGAAAACTGAAGAGCCCGCAATTCTTGTCAATCCTGCCCACAGCATTCCTAATGCTGGCTGGAATAAGGCTTAGATATTTCGTCTCAGGAGAGACAGAGGGAGAAAGCTCTACATTAAATTAAATTTTGGCATTTTCAATATCCCGCCTTAACATGGTTGCGAAAACGAAACCAGTGTACTCTCTAATTCGATAGTCCTGAAGTCACCGTAGTCTAGTTGGTAGTGTGTTTTGGCTTATTAGACGTAAGGCCCGAGTTCAAATCCCGGGTCAGACATCAAAACGAAAATACAATGTATGAAAATATTTCTTCGGCAACTTCCTCTCAGCAGATTTTTGGAAAAAACTCTGAGAGTAAAAGAGAGATTGGCATGAAAAGCCTCTCAAAAAAATCTGTAGGTCCCGCCACTCACGTATAAAATTAACGCACACAACGTGAGTAGAGACATTAAAACGAAAACGGCAACATCCTTTCTGCAGACCTCTGGTAAAAATATTGCCATGAAAAGTTTCTCAAAAAAAAAATCTCTCATTTGGAGTCGACTTTAAACTGTAGGTCCCCCGCCACTCAAGCATACAGATTAACGCACACAACATGAGTGAAGTGAGAAGCAAGGCCTTAATTCTGACTGAAGGGTTTTAATGGCCAATTATGTATGCCTGTGATGGATCGAAAGTCCTTAAAATTGTTGTCGTCATCACTGTGTAGGTATTTTGTGGAAAACAGAAAAATTCAGAACTTTCACATGCAAGTGCAGATGATATTTTGTTGTCGTTATTTCGTCATTAGGCGCGTAGTTGTTTGAATATTTTTTCTTTTTTCCCTATCATAGTTCCCATAAATAATAACTAACGATTTATATTTTAATTCTTTTGAAATCTTAACAATTCTTTGAAAAAAAAAATCGTTTTTTTTGGGGAAAACTCTTATCAGATTGTATTTAATAAACACTATTTTAATGAAGGCAAAAACACAAAAAACGAGAAACAAACAAATTGTTTGCACAACTAATCTTATGTTATAGAGATAAAAAAAACCAAAAATTAAATACGAAATTAGTCACCCAACCCATATGTATAGGCATATGTATGTATGGACGTGGTTAACCATGGCATAACAGCATGGCCCAAAACTAAAAGTCTGGGGCCCCACCAAACAAAAAAAAAATTTTTTTTTTGTTGTTTTTATTGTGTTTGTGTACTGCAGGTGCTGCATAAATGAAAAAGAAAAGGAAAAAACAAAAATAGTGTGTGTGGCTAAGTAAATCGAACAAATACAAGGCTTTTAAAGATGGCTGGGGAAATGAAAATGAAATGAATGATATGGGGGTAATGGTAAAAGTATTTTTCGTTTGAAATTAAAATAAATCAGAGTTTACAGAGAACGTAAAGGCGATATGCGTAGACAATAAATTTTATTTCAAGATACGCATATAAAGCCATAACAAGATAATAATTTTTTAAAGAGTGTATGAGTCTACATACCCCACCAGCACTATTAAGGCTTAAATTCATTTACCAAAGAGCCATGTTGAAACCCTCCCGCCCCCAGCCAGCCATATTCATACAATATGCCTAATGCAGTAGCTACAAAAAGATGTGAAAAAGCTTAATTTGTTATTAACAATTAAGCAACGAAAGACAAATAAAAGAGATACAGACCAGGCAGGCAGGCAGGCAGGCGGACAAATAAACAGATAGTGAAACAGACAGACAGATGTACGTACACCTAAACAGAACGCAATAAAATAAATTAAAATCTTTATCTCTTTCTGTTTTTTTTTTTTTCAAATATTCTTTCCACATTTCTTTTCTTTTTTCTTTCTATTTTTTTTATTGTTATTGTTTATCGTTTTCATTTGAATTTAAATATTTAGAAGAGGTTTAAGCAAGTTTGTCACCTCCTAACATTTTACTGCAGTATATAGAAAGACAATATAACATATCGTAGCGTAGCAAATAAAAATATAAATTTTATTAAATTAAAAAATTATTATGGAATATAAAATAAAAACAAAAACAACAACAACAACAACAACAAAAACACAATAATAATAATAATAAAAAAATAAATTCATTTCCATATAAAAATGTAAAGAAATGAAAATGAAAACAGAAGGTGTCCTCTAAACATTTCTTGGCAATTTGTTGGTTCACAAATATTTGCATATTTCAGAAGTGGAACAATAAAATCTAATCTAAATATTAAAATTACTAAATCAACAACAACAACAACACAATATTGTAATACATTGTAGATAAATAAGAGAAATTAAAAAATGATAAATAAAATGTTTCTTTATAAAATTTTTTTTGGAAATATTTTTATAGCAGCAGTTGCCTTTTTTTTATTTTATCTATGATTCTTAAGCAATGCTAGGTTAATATGGAAATTAAGAAATTTGCTTGAGATATTAGAGATATCCTAACTTAAAAACTATATTATCAATAATGCGGAAGGTCGACAAGTACAGTGAACTCGCGAAAACGTGAACACTCGAATGTGTGAACATCTCAGAATTTATTTTTCCACAAAGTATTTGAAAAACATGAACAAAATCTGAAAGCTTTAAAACGTGAACAGTTTTTTTATATTTTGTTTTTGTTTTAATCTGTTCTTAAATTGGAAAATCTTTATAAATTCACGATAATATTAAAGAAAATCATCGTTTTTTTAACACCAATAAGGGATGGCTCCAAAAATTTAAACAAAGACTTGGTGTTCCCCTTCTTAAAATTGCAAGAGAAAAGCTTTCTGCACAGCCGCAACATGTTAGTCCATGATTAAGGAAAAGTGAAAAGCAAAAAATGGAAGAAATCGTTCTTTGTGAAGATCAGCCTTATAATACCGGTTTATATTGTCATATAAAACATATTTGTCATCACTGGAGAAAAGTGTTCCAGGCGCATAGATGGAGAAACAACGATTAATTTTCTCGGGCTGTTCATCAAATACATCGGGGACTCACAAACTTAACTTAATTTATTGGTGACCTCCACGTTTTAAGAGAAAGGATATCTCCTCCAGAAATAAGGGAACTAGAAAATAGTCCCGTTCTACTTCTTCCGGCGCTGAATTCTCAGGTATGTTTAGAACAACAATCCTGAAGAAAATTTAAAAGTAGGAAGTATTGGAATTCAGGATGATACCGACTATGATTATATTCCCGACGGAAATCAGAATTAAACTCAAGGAAGCTCAAGGAAGGAATATAAACTGAAAACGGGATAGTAGACTAAAGTGACATTAGAGTGCTGAGAAACTTTAAAGAAATAGCTCTGCTAAAGATAACTAAATAAAAAACTTCTCTAAAAAAATTACTGATTTTTTCCTTCAAACTTTATTTAAATAATTGGTGCAAATAAAATGGCTCCAGGTTTTTCCGAAGGCATTTTGCGGTCCATCACGTTAGGTTTTCGAGAAAAATAGGGACCATTTTTGAAAAATTGTAGAGCTAAACATTGACGTGCTAGAACCATAGCTATTGTCAGAAATTGACAATTGATCTTTGCTCTTTAAAATGAGCCCAAAGCCAAATTGATTGCATGCACCCTTAAAGTAGGGGGTAGTTTTATGTCAAGGTAGAGAAAAAGAAACAGATTGCGAAAGTCCTTAAGGATTAATTAGATTTATTTGAAAATTGTTACTCAGGGGGTTTTTGGGGTCGCTGATTACAGATCTTCATTCATATTTAAAAAAAAAAAATCAAAATGGCGCATCCAATATGGAGGTCGATTAAAAATTAATCAGATTTACGAAGACTTGGATCTAACATTTTGAATTTTTTAAAACTGAATATAGATCTGTAATCAGCGACCCTAAAACCCACGATTAGCAATTTTCAAATAAATCTGATAAATTTTTATGAACCTCCGTAATGAGTTTCTTTTTCTTTCTTAAATTTGAGTACTGGATCACGTGAGTTTGTGCAACGTGAACTGGCTAGGTAAAAATTAGTTTACGTTATCGCGAGTTCACTGTAGGTTGTAACCCAGACTAAAGGACTGTAATGGCCAATTGTGTACATATGTATGTATAAAAAAAAATTAATTCTTTTTATTTTTCTATGAAAAATTATTCGTTTTTACGAACAAAAACAGAATTTATGAAAAAAATGTTTGGCTAACCTAACATGCTGTAATCCTGGAACATTACGACGACACACATTAACTTTTATGATCACATTTAAGACTAAAGGCGTTATGATAAAATATTTATGTTCACAAATAGGCTTAAAAAGTAAATATTGCAGAAGCTTTTAAGGCTAAAACTAAACTGTCTAATGTAATCGCTAGTTTTACTGGTATGACGACATTAGCACCTTAATGTAAGAAAAAAGAAAAAAATATCTCAAGCAGTTATCTTTTTGAAAAGCAACCAACAAAACTAAAAATAAAACAGTAGGCGTTTTAAGGTATTAATTTAACAAACTATGATGTTAACTACTGCTAACTAATAAATCTTCTCCTCTTGGGATTATTTATTGTTCCATAGAAAATTATTGCAAAATGTTAGTTTTCTTAAATGGTTTTATTTTGTTTTGTTTTATTTTATTTTGTTTTATAATATTTACGCAAAACTTAATATTCAGCAAATAAACGCATTCCACAACGATTAAATGGATTTGAAAAGCATGCTTTAACAGTCGCATTTCTATAAATATTTACCTTAGAACCATAGACCGACCAATACAGCAGAATTTTATCATCATTATGACAAATGTTTAGAAAATGTTGTAAAAAAAAACACATTCTAATAAAGACAGAGAAAGACAGGGAGAAAGAGGTACAGGGGATGTACACTTTTAATTTCATTCAATTATTTAAACTTTCAAATGATTGACTGACTGACTGAGTGACTTTTAATGGGGTGGACAACACAACACAATACACCTTTAAAAAGGCGGCTTGAATCAAAGCCTGTATTGGAAAAACACATTTTACAGCTGAGAATCAATCAATAAATTGAGAAAATAATATTGTAGCCAACCATTGTCATGGCCTTATTAAATGACTTTCTTATCGGTTGTGTAGTAGTGGTAATTTTTTTATTTTCTCTTCACTCTCGACTACCGGACTTGGTTTACAACAAACTCTGGCAGCATTTGTTAAATGTTTGATCATTGCCGCCGCCCCATAGTTTATTTTTTTTTTCTTCTTTTCATTCATGGCTCATGACTCACTTATCTAATAACACAGCATCATCATATCCATCTAACATACACTCACCTATTCTCTAAGCGTTGCTTTCAATTGTGAGCAATCAAAACCAAGTTAACACACTCTACTGCACATTATATTTCGTATAATTTTTTTTGGTAAATTTTGTCTTCAAAAAAAAAAAGATGCATTAGAAAGAGGGTCGCTGCAATTGTGTTTTTATGTCGGTTTTATCGTTGCGCGATAAAACGAAATAGTGTTAGAATTGCATTTAAATGACTACGTTGGACGTTTGAATGTCTTTATCTGTCACTCGATGTTTTGATGATGACCAACATCTCATCTTGACATTTAGTTTATCTATTATTATTGCCTATTTTATTCTACTTTATGAAAGAAAAAGGGCCATTTGGGCATTTTCTTAAGTGATTAAGACAAGATTGAGCCGAGATTGTTGTTGGTTTTTCCCAGTAATTGGCTAATAATACTGGTGAGAAAAATTTGTAAGTTTCCTAGCCAAAGAAATGTCATTGAAGTTATAAAAAAACAAATCATTCAATACGATAACATCTACACCCTTTAAAATAGTATGAAGGTCGGTAGCCTTTGATCAAAAAAATACATCAAAATTTCTTCAAAACAAGATTAACTTAACTCGGTTTAAATCAAAAATAATAATAAAAAATAAATAAGGAGTGCACACTAAAAAAATGTGAATACATACACATTTTTCTTTAAACTATATGTACGTAATGGTAATTTCGAATTTAACAATACTTATACTCATTACAAGTATCCCTCCTACAACACGGTATCCCACAACACGATTTCACTCTAACACGATTAAAAAAAATTCCGAAAACCGTGTTATAACACGGTACTTCTACAATAGAGATCAGCAATATGTATTCAAAACGATGAGTAGGTGCGAGTCATACTTATAATTTCAAATACTTATACGCATTACATACTTATTTTGATATCATACTGATACTACTCATATTAAAAGTTGGAAGTACTCGTCGTATTCATACTTAACAATACGCATGATGTTATTGACTTCGACTCGTCTCTACTTAATCATTTACACGAAGCACAGAATAAGTATGATTCA
This sequence comes from Sarcophaga peregrina, assembly GCA_014635995.1. Lineage (NCBI taxonomy): Eukaryota > Metazoa > Arthropoda > Insecta > Diptera > Sarcophagidae > Sarcophaga > Sarcophaga peregrina. The sequence continues at coordinate 17,219,377 of CM025792.1, read as the reverse complement.
CGTACGAGCACTACATACTCACAAGAAGATTGTGTGGATGCTTTGCTTGTTGTCTTCGTCTTTTCTTTCTTCGTTGCTTGTAAATGCAACAACAACAAAGGCTGTAAATTTTGATAAATGATTCGATTTATAATTCAGAATGAGTAGAAGTATGAATCAAACATAGTTCGAATGTTGTGAGTTTGATGTCAACGTTGTACTCATAGCTCATTGCTACTTATACTTATAAATCAATGCTGTAGCGAGTGCGAATGAATCAGAGTAGTTGAATTTCAATTCTGTTGAATCACTCATACTCAAAATTGCATGAGTGCTTATGAGTAGCAGAAAAATAATTCATTGCTGATCTCTGTTCTACAACACAATTTTTTTTAGACTTATTACGTAAGAAAATCATTACAATGGATTTTAGACATAACTGATACGAAATCTATAGATGTAAATCAAGCTTGGAAGCGATTTTCAATCAAAAACTGCATCGATATCATTACTTTATCGCTTATCCTTAACGGCCAGCAGTAGTTGAGATAGAAAACGTGCAAGCATGCATAAGGAACAAATGAAATTGGTGGCATATATGAGAACTTGCCATTACAACCCTTCAGTGTGGATTACACCCTAGCTTCTCGACACCACTCATGTTGTGTGCGTTAATTTTATACATGAGTGGCGGGACCTATGGTTTAAAGTCGACTAAGAACGACAGACTTTGAGAAACTTTTCATGGGAATTTTTATTTTTCTCTCAGAGTTTTTACCAGAAATCTACTGAAAGGAAGTAATCGGAGAAATATTTTCTTTTTTGTTTTGAATCATGGCCTCAGGTCTAATAAGTTAACACATTACCTATTAGACTCTAACCCCGAGACGACCAACAAATCCAAATGGATCGGCCACTATCTTTTTAGATAAACTAACGACGACATCATTAGTGTTGGGGTGAGGTAATGACCAATAATAGGCAATGGTAAAAGCCTTACTAACATAAGAATCAGTTAAAATGTAGCCGTTAGTAATGAAAGAAATGAATAATTCAGTATTTCGGATTTTTAAAAGCTTTGCTTTCTTTAAAAAGTTCATTTAAATTTTCCATTTCAAATCAATTTTTAATTACAAAATCCATGTGAAATATAAAAGCCCTATTGCAATATTACAGGAGCCTATAAAATATCTCATGCAATAAAGAAAAGAAAATTTTTACCAACGAAAAATATCAAATCATTGTGAAACGCGTAAAATTCTCACACAAAAGAAAAGTTACAACTTCACACAAATCTTTTGTAAAAGTGCCAAACAAAAGTGAGTGTTGACGAATGCTATCCAAGGATGTGGCTGATGCCTCCTCCTTCTCTTGCTGGTTCTTTTTTTTCCTGGGCTCTAAAACTAAGCAGGGTATATAGGATACAAGTTAAACAACAATGCCAAGCGGTATTCTTTTAGAAAATACAAAAACTACAAATACTATGCCCCTCTCTGATATCGTATTTAATGAAACGCCAATACCAATTTGGATTAAAAAAAATCGCTTCAATGATTATAAAACGTAAAACCGAATGCATTTCTTTCTCTCTTTTGTCTGTTTCAATAACATTTTAATGCCGGCAAGTGATCTGATCGTTCAGCTATTTCGCGTTTCAATCAGTAGCGCGCTTTGATCATTGTAAGAGCATGTAATGGAATTTGAAATTTACAAAAGGAAAGTACTATGGCGGCCCCTTTTCAACTGGGATAAGCTGGCTATTGATCTCACCTCATTTTCATTCTAAATTATAACGAAGGAAGACACACTCTTCTCTCTCTCTCATTAACATGTTTTAACAAAACATCCCTTGATTTTACCTGTGATCTCTTGCACTCTCTAACCTCTTAGAAAAATTTCAAATTTAAAGGAAAACATTTAAAGAGGGAAAGCAGTTTCATGTACCCGTACATACCATAGGGAGGCTATGCTTATTACACATGACGAGCTACTGAATGGTTCTTCCCCTCCAAACATGTAATGCCTTCCTTTTGTTACTGTTACTGTTGCTGCTGCTGCCTTTGAGGGATTATCTCTTTATCAGTCCTAATCTCAAGTAGTTAATAAAGTGGATCCTCTTTGTTCTCATTGTCGGCACTTATTCCTTTGGGCGTTCACCGATGCATATGATCGTTTGTGTGGTGCTACTGTAAGTACTTCCATTGCAGCATTGCAGCAGGATCTTTAGCAATATGCATGTGATGAATAATAGTAGTGGGTAGTGTTGGTGATTTCTTAATCCTCTGAAAAGTTAGTTGAGATGACCATAATATAACAGGAACAGATAAAAAAACAATGACTGACATGAAAAAAGTCTATAATCCCTGTAGAACTATTTTATTTAAAAACAAACAAAAAATGATTTTCTTTCATAAAGTCCATAATCAAGGCGTTTTTTGTTTTAAAGAAATGCCGCCACAAACTTTTCAAGTTAAAGTGCAGAGAGATTATCTGCCACATCTTATCATTTCTTCTTTTCAGTACCCCATAGTGCAATCGGGCTAATTTTTGTACACTTTTTCGACAGTATGGGGTCATATCACGGCAATGGAAACACGAATGTTGGCCTTCGAATTCTTAATTGTCTCTGGTTTGCCTCTGTAACACTTTACTTTAACAGAGCCCCACAGAAAATAGACCAACGGTGATAAAACGCAGGTTCCTGGCTACCACTTGACATCATCATTTCGACTAATTAACCGACCATCTTACATTTGTGGAAATAAATCGATTGTGATACGAGATGTGTGTCAAGTTGAATCATCCTGTTGAAACCAAACATCGTTCACATCAATACAATGAAGAGCGGTTACAAAAACATCGGCTATCATGGTGCGATAGCTGCCTCCATACTCTTGCGCCGTCCTCATTTCCAAGGAAACATGGACCAATGAGCTGCTCTAAATAGTCATCAAACGATTGACATAATAAATCGAATGTGGCAAGTTGCACCATCCTATTGAAAGCAAACTTCGTTTATATCAACAACATGATGAGCGGTTACAACAAAATCAATTATCAAAAGTTGTCTTATGCTTAAGCACCGTTCCCGCAAGTGTATCTATAAACTAGACCTCACGGCTTGGGTCTTAAAAAAAGATATTTTTTGAGAGCAGAAGCTACAACGACGAGGAAAACGGAAAAAACAGAAGACGATTGCTTATCGCGTCGGCATATCGTACAGTGTCCGCCCCAGCCGTACTTGTGATTGAAGGTACAATCCCCGTGGATTTGCTTGCAGCAGAGCAGATAGAGATTTATAAGGCGAAATCGGCTGGAAAACACATAACCGGTCACTTTAGGGAAGACACCATTTCAAAATGGCAGCAACGATGGGACGATGAAGATGGAGGAAGGTGGACGGCGAGACTTATTCAGGAGGGACATAAGACTATGACTTGGTCGGAAATTTGGAGATGTAAATTACTATGCTATACAAATGCTATCGGGTCACGGATATTTTAGAAAATATTTGTACGAAGTGGGCAAAACCGCCTCCCCTTACAGTCTTTACGAGGAAGGGGAAGTAATTAATGATGCAGTGCACACTGTTTTTGAATGTGCATGCTGGCAAAGCTATTGCTCTGTACTGACATCAATAATTGGAACGATTACGACCGCTAACATTGTCGGGCTTATGATTGCGAGTAGAGAAAATTGGGCCAAAGTGAGGAATTACGTGGAACGCATTCTAAGATTGAAGAAGAGAGATCTTGAGACTGCAGAACATGTAGACACAATGGCTTAGGTAATACTGGCACACATGTCAAATGAAATTGGCAACAGGGACCTGGACGAAAGAAATAGTAGAGACACTTAGATGTCTCCTCATTTATCTCTTCTCGGCGTAAAAAAAACTCTGTGAGCAGAAGCTGTAATGACAAAGAAGACGGAAAAAAACAGAAGACGATTTCTTTTGTATCCTGAATTTATGACGTAAAAAAACGCTCCGAATACCAGAAAAATATTAACCAGGAGTTCTATTTAGAGGACAGTATGCATAACTGAATTTAGTGATACAACGACATCTTGTAGGAGTCATATAAGCCATGCACGGCTATTAAGACGATTTCCAATTCAACTTGGCCTATTAATCATGTTTGCTTTAACGATTGCTTGGCCCGTAGTGGTGAGGGACCTATTCTTTTCGAAGAGGATTCGATGTCTAATTATCTTATGGGGTTCGTTATTGATATTACTGCCCCAACCTAGGCAAATGAGCTGACCTCAGAAGGAATTCTTTAAAGGGAGACAATACAGACATAATTGGTAATTACAAACACTCTATCTTCCCACAGTACTTATGTTGGATGTGTTAATTTTTATGTACATGAGTGGTGGGACCAACAGTTTAAAGTTGACTCTGAATGAGAAATTTTATTTGGCAATTTCTATTTACTTTTAGAATTTTCCCAGGAATCTGTTGGAAGGCAGTTGGAGAAGAAATATTTGATTTGTAATTTATTTTGTTGGAGATGTCTGATGTGGGGTTTGAACACTGGCTCTTCTATTAATAAGCGAACAAAACTCTCTGTTTTTCTATATTCAAAAGTGTATTGTTGGTGCTCGTAGGCAAACTCTTTAACTGCTATTACCACGTCATTTGGATTTCTTTTTACTATACCTTCCATTTATTTTATTGCCATATTAGATAACCGATTTTAGTGTTATTGAAAAACATATCGGTTATCACTTTCGGATTATGTTGCAAGCCTTGAAATTGTTAAATCTTTGATTAGGTCGGTCTTGGGGGTCTTGTCTAGACTAATTTAAATTGTTATTGTTTTGTTATTAAAAATCGATATTTAATTGTCATGTTTACATACAATGAATGACGCATTATTTAGCCATAAACACAACGTAAGGCGGTCTTATAATTTGATCGTCATTTGATTATAATTTTGAAAACAATACGTCTCTGCATTATCTTTGTCATTGTCATTGTCACACATTGTGAATGAATGAATGCATGGATGTCACGGTATAAATGACAGTTTAATAACCAATTTCAACTATGATGTGAGGAACAGGTTCAAACATTTAAAAATAAATTAAAAAGGCTGTCAAAATATAAAATACCAGCATAAAGGCATTCAAGAAATTCATCATGAATAAACAAATGAATGAATGAATGGATGGATGGATAATCATTAAGAGAAAATGATTATAATTTCATAAAATAGGAGAGAGGGGGGGAGAGAGAGCAAAGACGAAAACGTATGAAATGAAATCAAATCAAATGTAAATGACCCCAAACATGGGTGATGGATTTACGAGGTAAATCGATACGTTTTAGCCTGAACTTCTACGACACTTGTTTGTTGGCTGCCTATTCACCTGTCCAACTAATGGGATGGGATATTGAATATCCATTTACCACTAAACATTTACGAATACCTGTTGTTTGTTTCGTTTTTTTCTTTTTTTTTATTTAATTATGATGCATTTCTTTTGAATACAACACATGAAAATATTTGAAAATCTTGAAATAAAATGTTCGTTTTGATTGATGTCCTTTGGTGAAATTTAAGACACCTTTTTTCGACTGTTTGATTGTGTTTTCTGATTTTATGAGAAAATGTTTAATAAAATTTGAAATATTATTGTGTATTGTTTTCGTTTTTTTTGGTTTCATTTTATTGTTTGTCAATAGTTTGTTTATTTGTTTAATGGTTTGTTTCTGTCATTGCATTTCATTCGATTTCATTTCAATATGAATTTTTGGTTTTCATTTCAAATTTGTTGAATTGTTTTATTCATGATACATGATAATTGCTATTTTTGGTTTTTTGTTTTTTCTTCTCTTTTTTTTAATTTTGATTTCTCTTCTCTTTTGTTTAAAGGTTGTGAAAAACAGCAGGAGGTTTCATGGCGCCACTGAAACACGCATATAATGCTATGATTTTGATTTTTAAGAAACCCTTTTTACCATTTCCAGCATTGTTGTTTTTGTTGTATTCATTATGAATATGCATTTTAGTTTTACTTGTTTTTCGATTTGTGAAATTTTTATCAAAAAAAAAAAATTTTTTTTCTCTCATTTGACATGATCAGTTGGGGCGTTTCAGACAGCATGGTGGTGGGGAGAAATTGGCCAAAAAATATGCATGACTGCACTAAATTGTCGGTAGTTTTGTAATGAAAACATTTTTAGCAACTGTTCACTCACTGGTATACACACACACGTATCTTCATATGACTTTGAAACTAATTTTGTTGGTGCATGTACTTTCAAACAAAAGACTTAAGAAACAAACTCGATTGTAGTTCTCACAGTTCAGTGTGATTTACATAAAAACTACCGAAAACGTATTGAGAGGACATCAAAATTAAACATTTTATAAAGCCTAACTGAAATCAGCAAAAATATAGAGAATTTAGCTAGTGGGCATATTAGGCAGACAAATTATTGTTTTCAATACAATATTTTATTGTTAAAATAACCATTTTTTTGACTACGAAATAAAACGTACGTTACGTACGTCAACACTAAGTAAAACTAAGCATTTGATTGTAAAATATTTTTAAGCAAATCGAAACGACCTAAAATTAATAATAAACAAAAGCTACAAACACAAGAGATAATGTGTACACAATACACACTAACCACACTAATAGCAACGAGTCAGTTGTAATTCAGTCAGTGTTGTGTGAAGACAAGTTGTGTGCAAAGTAAAATCTAACGAAGAGTTGTTAGAGTTGACGCGAGCAGAAATGTTGGGCTTACAAAATCGTTGTAAGCACAAGAAAGCAATTATTGTTGTATCAGTTAAGTATGAACAGTAACACAAAAGTAGTGCAAACACTAAAGAAAGCTTAATTGAAGTAAGCCTCATATTTATTTTTACTTTGTTTACAATTAACAAACTCATATTGAATGTTTTTAAAAAGTTAAAAAGCGTAACAGTTTTTCACCTAAAAAAATTTGGCACTTTCACTGGAGTGACACACAAGTAATTCATCGTTACAACCGTTCAATCATATTTATTTTCTCTTACCACTTACATATGTATTTCTGTATCAGAAATCAGCAATGAGTATTCAACACGATTAGAAGCTTCGAGTCATACTCATAATTTCTAATACTTTTATGCATTCATACTTATGTTGGAAGTACTTATCGCACTCATACTTAACAATACATCATGCTGTTGATTTCGACTCCCCCGCTGCGTAACATTTACAAGAATCACAAAATATGTACGATTCGCTTACGAACACTACAATACTCACAAGAAGGTTGTGTGTTTACTTTGATTGCTGTTTTCATCTTTTCTTTCTTATTCTGTTTTGGAAATGCATCAACAACTAAGACTTTAAATTTTGATAAATGATTCGAATCACTTGAATCATTTATTTGCTTGTATTATAACTGTTTTTCTAAATTTATGAATCTGAATGAGTAGGCGAATGAATCAAACATATTTCGAACGTTATAAGTTTGATGTCAACGTTGTATTCATACATATTGCAACCTATGCTTATAAATCAATGTTATAGCGAATATGAATGAATCAGACTACATAGTTGAATTTTAATATTGTTAACGCACTCATAATTAAAATTCCATGAGTACTTATGAGTAGCGATAAAACGATTCATTGCTGACGTTTGGTGTGTATTAAAGAAAGTCAACTTCAAACAACACATTTTAATTAACTACCAGAGTTTTTGTAGGAAATCTGCTGAAAGGAAGTCGCCAAAGAAACATTTTTCTCGTATTTCGTTTTTTTGAAGGGGGATTGAACAGCGGCCTCACATCTAATAAGCCAACACTCTATCAACTAGACTACAACGACTTTGACCATTCCAACTGGACATGGTTTTTAATTTTAGTTATCGGGAAAGAATTCTCAGAGTTTTTACTAAAGATCCTCGTCTAAAGCTTCCTCTATAGATAGAATTGCGGTCGATCGATGCTGGAACATAAAATAATTTTTTAGAAGCTTTTGGACAATAGCAGACCGCTAAAAGACAGCATAATGTGGTATTTGGGGGAGAAATTTTTTTTGGACTTTGGTTTAGACATTTAGTAACCAATTTTTGAAGTGGAGATTTGAAAAAACTTTTAACCATTGCTTTGCAATAAGAGAGAGAGAGAGAGAGGCAGGCATTACTTTGGACATATAAAAGCCATTTTCAGAATAAGAGATGTCATGATGGTGGCGTATTACAAATATGGCGAGTTGATAGGAGTTTGATTCAACTCGATAAGTTGGCTCTCCTACAGCCAGAATAAATGTACTGTGGTTGCAAAGATTTAATGTTCAGTTTTATAAAGCTCTCTCAGTTGTGAAATTTTTAAAGCATTCAGCATTCATAGGCAATAGGCCTATGGAAAGACGTTGTTGGACTACAAACTAGCTTCTCACGCCGTCAGTATGTTGTGTGCGTTAATTTCCTACATACAGTGTATCTGTAAGGGGTGGGACCTACAGTTTAATGCCGTCTCCGGACGACAGATTTTTTGAGAAACAGTTTTTGCCAGAAATCTGCTAAGCGGAGGTAGCCAAAAGAAATATTTTTCTTCACATTTCGTTTTGCTGGATATTGTCTGACTTGAGGTTTAAACGGTGGCCTCACATCTGATAAGTCAACACACAACCTACTAGACTATGGCGAGTTTATTATTTGTTGTTTTGGATTAAAAAAATCACCAGCCAAGTTGTTTATTCTTTTGCCACATTTTCAATGTGTGTAATCACGTGTAACATTTCCAATTTTCAAAACTGCCTTAAAAACTCAAATCAAAGCCTTAATAAAGTCATTTAAATATTGTATTACGGATTGGAAATTTTCAATCCTGTTTGCATAATTAATGCTGAATGAATAAATTCGTTTCATAAAGTCATTAAAACGTAAACGAAAAACCTTTTACGGTCATAACGTTAATTTCCGTTCAAAAAAGTAACACACGATAAAAACAAATCTTTTTCTCGAGAAAAAACAACACGAACTCTACGAAACTCTATTAAAACTCTAGCAAAAGACAGAAGAAACAAAAAAAAAAAACAAAACAAAATCAAAATAAATACGATGGCCAAATTTGTTTTAATTAAAACATAGAAAAATCATTTTTAATGCCATGATTTATGATCAAAAATTTATCGAAAATTTCAATCTGCGTTTAAAGCAACGCTTGCTTGCTTGTTTGCTTTATGGCTTTGGCTAAAAACAAGTGTTTTAAAGGTTTTTCATTTAAAATCAAATTAACAGGGCTTAACATACTTAATTTAACCCCGAAGCAACAAAACATACAACAAAGATTTTAAAATGCTGATACAAAGGGGGGGATATTATAAACAAATTAAATTGATACTCACTGATGGCGGTATCATACATACATACAGATGTACAATGTATAATTTATAATAGACAAACAACAACAACAAAAAAAAAACAACAACATAATATGATACATACAACCATATTCAGATAGTCAACACAATCATAAATCATTTTGAAGATTTAAAAACCAAATCAAACGAAGGAAATCAAAACAAAACTATTGTCACCTGTAGTTGTAGTAGCAGGTTTCGTATGCTGGAGACTACCATACCATACACCTAGAGCACTATAATTAGAAAGAAATTTTTTTAATTTTTTCATAAAGGGTGGGCCATTTAAAAGTTTAAATTTGAAATTTTAAGGAATTTATTTCTTGTTCATTGTGAAGTACAATTTGTTCCGGTTAAAAATGGAAGATTATTCCATTAACATGGCTGACGCGGATGGCCCCATAGTATCTTATTCGTTCGAACCAAATCTCGTGCAGTTTTTCGAGTGTATTTCATTAATATGACTGCCGCGGCTGGCCTCACAGCAGTCCATGCTATCGGGCCAAATTTCGTGCAGTTTTTCGAGTGTATTTCATTCATTTGGCTGCTGCGGTTGGCCCCATAGTATCTTATTCGTTTGAACCAAATTTCATGCAGTTTTTCGAGTGTATTTCATTAATATGACTGTCGCGGCTGGCCTCACAGCAGTCCATTCTATCGGTCCAAATTTCGTGCAGTTTTTCGAGTGTATTTTATTCATTTGGGTGCCGCGGCTGGCCCCATAGTATCGCATTCGTGCGAACCAAATTTTGTGCAGTTTTTCGAGTGCATTTCATTCATTTGGCTGCCATGGCTGGCCCCATAGTATCTTATTCGAACCTAATTTCGTGCAGTTTTTCGTGTGTATTTCATTCATTTGGCTGCCCCGGCTGGTCTCACAGTACCTCATTCCATTGGACCAGTTTTCATTCAATTTTTCAAGTGTATAGAGTCGAATCTCGGTTGTGGCATAATGAGTCTTTGCCTTTAAATGCTCAAATTGTCTTTGGTTACTCCGGTGTCCGAATAATACTTTTCTTAAGGCGCCCCACAGAAAATAGTCCAGCGATGTCAAATCGCAGTTGCTTAGAGTTCAATTGCTATCACCATTCCGCCTAATTAAATGGCCATTAAACATGAGATGTGTAGCAATCATTCTGTTGAAATCAAACATCATTTAGATCAATACCATGAAGAGTGGGTGCGGCTACACTTATGATATCAGGTACAATCCCTGTGGATCTGCTGACAGCAGAGCGGATGGACATTTATAAGGCGATATCGACTGGAAATCACATAACCTGTCATTTCAGGGAAAACACCACTTCAAAATGGCAGCAAAGATGGAAAGATGAAGATAGAGAAAGGTGGACGGCGAGATTTATTCAGGACGGGCATAAGACTATGAATTTTGGTTGGAAATTTGGAGAAGTAAATTACTACGTTACACAGATGCTATCGGGTCACCGATATTTTAGGAAATATCTACACATCTACACAGAATGGGAAAGACCGCCTCCCCTTACAGTCTATACGAGGAAGGGGAAGTAATTAATGATGCAGTGCACACTGTTTTTAAATGTGCACACAGGCAAAGCTATCGCTCTGTACTGACGTCAATAATTGGAACGATCACTAACATTGTCGGGCTTATGATTGCGAATAGAAAAAATTGGACCTCAGTGGAACGCATTATAAGTCTGAAGGAGTGAGATCTTGAAGCTGCAGAATATGTAGATGATACTGGCACACGTGTCAAACGAAATTGGAAACAGGGACCTGAACGAAAGGAATAGTAGAGACACTTAGATGTCTCCTCAACTCTCGATAGGCTATCCGGACACGGATATGAGCAAGCAAGGGCCAAAGAGCCAAAAGAACTCCACTCCGAAGTAATACTACAGTAGTTCCGGAGTTGGCACAACAGTCCACGAGACGAAAGGGGGATTTAGTGGATAGGGCCCCACACACGGAGGATGTACCAACTTCCTCTATGGTGAGGTTAGGTACATTTACCCTTCCTCGGCGTAAAAAAAAAAAATGAAGAGTGGGTGGAAAAAAATCGGTTATCATGGTGTGCGATAGGTGTCTCCATTGACACCGTAATGATTTCGCCATCATCATTTTCAAAGAAATGTACACCAATGGTGCCTCCACTCCACAAGTCGCACCAAACTCACTAGTCACTCCTTATGGGTACATTGGCTTCTGTAAAATCACGTGTGGGTTTTCTGAGCACCAAAAACGGCAAATTTTGTTTATTAATGTATCCACCAAGATTAATAAGAGTTTTCTGATGATTTTCTTTTGGCAAAATCGACATCACTATGCAATTTCTCGTTGGCCCAATAAATCTTAACGTTTTTCAAGCGTAAATCAATTCATTACGTTTAGTGGAAATATACCTTCAGTCAGGATTACGGCCTAGCTTCTCAACACAAGTCATGTTATCTGAGTTAACTTTATACATGAGTGGCGGGACCTACAGTTAAACATTGACTCCGAACGAGAGATTTATTTGAGAAACTTTTTCATGGTAGGTTTATTGAGTCTCAGAGTTTTTGCCAGAAATCTGATGAGAGGAAATCGCAGAAGAAATATTTTTTTTGTTTCATATTTTCGTTTTGATGCCTGACCTGAGATACGAACCCGGGCTTTACGTCTAATAAGCCAACACACTACCTACTAGACTATGACAACTTCGATAAAATGACTTACGTATTCAAAATAAAACCAATGATTCAAATTTAAACCAATAAATGGCCTACCCATTACAACAACAACCAGAAGAGCAAAAGAAACATTAGATGTTAAATTTGAAATTATTCTTGTCAAAATTATGAGAAAAACTGAAAAGATTATAAAATCATAAAAGATAGGTATTATGCTGTGTGAAATACTACATACTCTCCACGGCTGCATTAAAAGGATCATCAGCCAGCTACTCAGTGTCAGTATCAGTATCAGTTTCAACATCAGCATCACTCGCCTTCGTTGTATACGTTAGAGTCGAGTGTTATACGAGTAGAACATAGTTCACATACGTATAAATTTAAGAGAAGAGAAGGCATAAAGATTTTCATTTCGTGATAAGCATGTGATTTAGGCGCCTGCTAACTAAATGCCAAAACGAGTTAAACATGCAGATAAAGATCTCTTTTTTCTGGCACATATCTTCCCTTTTTTGTTTCTCCTCTCTTACCGCTTTCGGCATTCATTTATTGTGTGGTGCGAATGAATGTTAAAAGTACGAGAATTATATGAGAAAAGGTTAATTCGTCTGCAACCAATAAACAAATTAAAACTCAAAAATATGGGTGTTTCCATAGGGACATACACACACATACATAAAAAGCAAGTTTGTCTTTAAGGGCTCTAATTTTGAAATGCACTGTACACTGTATGGATACATATATGTACACGCCATGGATGATTTCATTTGTCTTCCGGACAATTTTTATTTAAAATGGGTCTTTCCACAGGGACTTCCGAACTTAAACGGTCTTGTTAGCGTTACACCTATTAAATTACACAAATACTTGCCCAATTGGTCATTACAACCCTTTAGTCTGGATTACAACCCAGCTTCTCACACCACACTTATGGTGTGTGTTAATTTTTATACATGAGTTGCGGGATCTACAGTTTAAAGTCAACTTTGAACAACAGATTTTTGAGAAGACCGCCCAATTCATTTCAAAAAAGTTATTGTTTGGTGTGGACTTGAGGCTGGCGTTGCCTACGGTTTATATTTCTTCGAAAGCAACGTTAGTTACATAGATGGTGAGCACTATAGGCTGATTACCAATTTTTTCGGCCAGAGTTTTATGATCTGAATACCAACGGCATGTGGTTTTAACGGGACAACACTACAAGCCAAACAGTTCATGCCATATTGGATATTCTGCACGGGGATTTTAAGGGCATGGTTACCTCATGTGTTAGGTTAGGTTAAGTCAGAGGACGTGTACTTGTCAGTTACGACAAGTACAGTTCCCGGAGGTGGAAATTGATCCATTGTATAAAGTCCTTAGAGAGGGAAGGAAATAGAGTGATGAGTGATATAAATTGGCTACTGAGATTGTGCGTCGTGACTACGTTAGTATTTTTCTTGTTGGCTTTGCTTAAGTTTGTAATTGTTTTTCCAAAATAGAATTTCGATAATAATTCAAACGTGACTTACAGTGACGACAAGTTAAAACGATTGTGGTTGGGAAAACCATTAACGATAGAAATGTATTTGATGCAGGGTTCAGATTTGCTATCAAAGGACTGTGGAAAGTAATTTTTACGGAAAATTTCTTTCTATTAAAAGTTGGAGACTTTAGGTCTAACAGTGATAACAATTGACATACTACGAGAGCTTTGTTTCAAAAATCGGAGAAAATTTTGCTTAACACGTGGACTGCCGCTGTAATCTTCAGAAAAATAGCCACAAAAAACGACAACTTCACATTAGTGAGTACGAAGATAACTAGTAGAGTGGCTCCCTAGAAGGTAACGCAATCTATGAGTTATCGCGTAGTCGGCAGTCAACGTGTGAAATATGGTTTATATGTTGAAACCGCCGTAGTCCACTAAGCAGCGCGTTGGATTATTAGACGTGAAACTATACATCCCTCCACTCATATATGGAAGTAACACACACAACAAAGGTGTTGTCAGAAGCTTGGTTTTAATCCTAACTGAAAGGATTGCAATAACCAATTATGTATATTGCACGAAAATAGGAAATAGAAAATGGTATTGCCATTTAATATAAAAATGATAAACAAAAGCTACAACAACAAAAACAATGAACTTGTTTACATGAACAACGAATAAATAAAAAAAATATACCAACAACACTAGTATACAGGAAGGGAATAAACAAGTAAACAAGAAGAAACAATTACACACAGTTACAAAAGTATAATTATAAAGATTTTCAACGAAAACGAATTGGTTAAAAAATTTCTGAAATTTGTTAACCGTATGTATACTTTTGTAAATGTATGTATACTGCAAGGATAATGTATACAAAATACACAAAAAACAATAAATAAACTTGTTTACATTTATACAGATTTCGCGAAGACAAATGACATTCTCCTTCAAGCGCATTAATCACACAGCTTATCATGCGATATAAAAGGGAAAACAGAGCAGGCAACGGCAATTCAAAAAGAATTCAGTCGGTCCTTGTGTGAAGATTCGTTGCGTGTGAAGAGAATAATTGTGGTTTAAAGATCTCCGTATGAAAGATCTAACGAACAATTGTTTCTGTGTACGCGGAAGAGTGCAAAAGAAGAATAACAATTAAAGCAAATTGTTGTTGTTGAAATCAAGCCGTGAAAGGTGACACACGGAAGTCTGCGAACACTAAACATTCATTGAGGTCACGATTCAAACCCCCCGTTTCAGACATTAAAACGAAGTACGAATACGCTGAAATAGTTCAACGGCAACTTGCTCTTAAAAGAGTTCTAGCAAAAACTCTTAGAGTAAATAAAATTTCTACGAAAAGTTTTTTTAAAAATCTGTCGTTGGAATATGACTTTAAACTCCGTCACTCATGTATAAAATTAAAATATACAACATAAGTGGTGTAAGTAGCTAGGTTGTAATCCTGACTGAAGAGTTGTAATAAGCAACTACGTATGAATGGTTTATAACTGTGCTAAACAACTGTTCAGTATCGTAGGGAAATAGTAGATATATTATCGTTACTACATACATAATTGGCCATTACTACCCTTCAGTCAGGATTACGACCTAGCTTCTCACACCACTTATGTTGTGTGCGTTAATTTTATACATAAGTGGCGGGACCTACAGTTTAAAGTCGACTCCGAACGACAGATTTTTGAGAAGCTTTTCATGGCAATTTTTACTGTCAGAGTCTGTGCCAGAAATCTACTGAGAGGTAGTTGCCGAAGAAATATTTTTCGTTTTGATGTCTGACCTAGGATTCGAACCCGGGTCTTTAGTCTAATAAGCCAACACACTACCCACTAGACCACGGCGACTACGCTACTACATTTACATAAAAAGGGGGGACAAACTTGTATCGTTGATTAAAAAAAAATTAAGGAATCGCCTTTGTTTTCCTGAACAAATTTCGCATATGCTTAGGGAACTAGAGCCAATGTGAACTCTCATATTATATCACTCTAGATAAAGAAAATATAATCCTAGAACATTTCATATTTCATTTAAAAGGAACAAAAACTATAAAAATAAAGATTGATGGTCACCATATTGGTGGCTGTCAATATTTCAACAAACTATTGCACAAAAAATTCATTTAAAATTATGCATATGAGCAGCTCACTTCAGGTGGTTATTTCTGAAAAGATTTATTTTTACTTTTAAGCTAGACAAAACGATTCAATTCATAAATTAAGACTGTTTAACAGTTATCAATAAGAGAGTTTGGATAGTGTATTGTGCCTTTAAAAAGCTGTAATAAATTTCAAGTTAATCAAAAAATAGTTTCCATTGTTGCTTCTGTTACCCTTTCTTCAATATTTCAATTTATTTACATAAAAGAAGAAATAAAAACTCTTTCAGCCACCAGCCAATAACATAATATATCACATACGACAGCCCTCCGGTATTACCAACATAGATTAGAAAATCCCTAAGGTGGCTGACTTAATATTGAAGCTGTGTGTGGACCACAAGTGTTTTTGAACACGTCTCCCTTTGCAAGTGATGATTCGTTGTGATTAAGTGATTTCCACAATTAGTGACTGCTGCCGTCTCTGACGATGGATGATACGATGGATGATTCGTTGGTGGGTTACCAAACCTATAATTTTTTTCTTTCTCCTCTCTCCCCTTTCTCCGTTTGTGTCCCTTTGTCTTCTGATCAAATGATGATTGTTTAACAAAATTATGGAAATTCTTTTTGGCTGCCGTTTAGAAAATGTTTCTTTGGTTTTTCCTCTGTCGTGGCTTACGCGTACTACTTCATCAATGTCGAACATTTGGGTTTGTTTTGTGTGTGTATGTGTGTGTGATTTAAGATTTTCGATTTGGGATTTTGAAATTTTTTAATTACAGCTTATCTATGCATCTTGTTTGTAGACAGACCGGGCTTTGAAATGTTTCTCACGATTTTATACTCTTGTTTTATTGATCACACAGCACCAGCAATAGCACCAGCAACAGCACCAGCACTAGCGTTAGCGTCATCACCATCATTATTGACAGCATTGACAGCATTTGGCTGGCATCCACATCTATTTGTGCTACTTTTTTTTTTGGTTCGTTTCCCCATTTAATTGTTGGTTTTCTTATTCGTTTAAAACAGTGATGGTGTTATTCAAAGTTGTTGTTGTTATTGTTGTTATTGATGGAATTTTATCAAGAATCCAATAAATATCGTTTTTAAAAACCCCCCTAATCAGCATTTATCACTTGCTCCATTCATGCTGCAACAAATGCTACACCCTACATGAGGTATATTTAATCAAACATCATCAATGCTTCAATGTACAGTGCAAAACAGGTTAATATCCTTGGCTAGAAAATATTCTACCAGCAAAACAAGTGACTGCTCCTCCACGATTCAGATTTTCGCAATCAGTCTCTAAGAACAGTTTAGTTAAATATACAGTATTCCCTCGATTTACGTAGTCTCGATTTACGTTGTTTCAATTAACGTCGTAAAAAATTTTGTTCCCTTCTACTTCGCTTTTCATCAGCGGAAAAAAATCGCGTGAATTCTGTATAGCAAAGACAAGAACCAAGGTTTTATTCCATTACAATTCAAGTAACAATTTGCCCAAAATATGTACAGCCCATTCAATGGTCAATTTCTCCTCTGGGTTGGTGGAATCCGGTCAGTACAGAAATGGGCCGGAGTGCGTGCTCAAGTCAAATTTGTAAGTCAAAGCTATCACTTCGATTTAACCTAACCCTCTTCAAGATGTTCTTGGAAAAAAATCCGTTTCTTCCTGAAGTGCAAACGTTGGGAATAATATCTGCTGCCTATATCCGGACATTCTGATGTTGGACAATAACCTTCAAAATCAAGTGTACCGGCTACTATGAACTACTATTCGGTTCTCGAATGAATACAGAGAGGAATGCCCATGACGCCTGTGGTTTAAACATAAAATGCCCAAAATCTACGAGTTAAATACTCCAATACAATTGAGACTTAAGGCCCCTAAAGCCCTTAAGCAACAGTGTTTATATTTAAACTTCTCTCTTACGTATGTACTCACATACATAATTGGTCAATAGATGTCATCAGTCAGGATTACAACCCAGCTTTTCAGCTGGTTAGATTAAATTGTCACCTCATCTCAATGGGTACAACTTACTTGGGGTCGTACGTATGAGGTGCTGCTGTGACACCGTATAAATACTAGAATAGCATTTGGTTGGCATTGCTCAACCATTTCGATGGTCTTATGAAAGCGAGAATTTTTTAAATCGCTTTTGGCTAGACATTGTAACTGAATTCTGGGGGTGTCCAAAATCTTTTCTTTTTAGATTTTACAAGTGAAACTTTACTTATTTCGATTAAGTTAGGGGGTGTTAGTAAGAATCTGAACATTTGTACATATCGTGGGGTTCCACATCTTTCCTTAGAGCATACACTTCGACAATATCACTAGTGCCAGAGGCTTAAGCTTTGGCCCCAAGTCCTTCCAATAACAGCATGAATATATGAAATATAGGCAGTAATAGGCTGGTACTTTCTGAATTATTCAATGCTTGTAGGGCACACATTGAAGTCGACCATTATTGTATGGCATAATGCTGTTTGGTTGGGCCAATGCAATTAACTCGTATCATTTTATATGCTTGTATATCTACTTTTTCTAGCTTCTGTTTTCCAATACAACCAATAATTTTAAGTTTTTTTTTTCCTTTTTATTTTTAATCGTAAATGCTTCGTATTATTGAAACTTTATTCACTAATTGTTTGGAGGTTGCTGCAACTGCTGCTGTGTTACTGTTACTGATGCTGATGCTGATGATGCCTGATGCTGCTGCCGATGTTGTTGATCTTTAAGATTCAAATTGGCGCCCGAAAAGCAGAAAACCGAACAAACAAAATTTCGATCTTAACTTGGCCAACTGACTGGAGCAAGAATAACAGAGGAAAATAAAATAAAACAAACTGCTATTATCTTGTAGTTGTTGTACTATGGTATAGTTGATTGTTCATTTTCAACTTTTTTAGACTATCAGTTCAACGGCATCTTTAAGTCAACCATTTGCTGCCCGTCTCTTTTTGTTTTCGTTTTTTTATTTTGATTTTTCAGTATCATTTTCCAAATCCCTTCTTTTATCATCATACGTACAGTCTTCCTTTATACGAAATACAATATATTTTGTCGATACCATTTTCATCGATTATATCTTTCACAATCTCCTCAAAGTTAACACTGCATATCGATTACAAATGAATAAAGAACAACAACAACAACAATAAAAAAATGAAACAAAACAGGCGAATAAAAAAAATCATTAGCCAAGACAATAATTGATGCCAGCATTTAAAACAGGATTGCAGCACATACAAGATTGTGCTCACTTTTCGGTCCACTTTAAACAGAACAGAAGTCACATTTTGTAATCGATACCGCGCGCCTGTGTCTTGCATTCTGTTTAACAGATTTTTCTTTCATGTTTTTCGATATATTAATGCTTTTCAGTTGCAGTTTCAATTGTTGTTGCCAATTTTATTTAGATTCTCTTTTATGATCTCTTTTTTTTCGTTTCACTCATTTTCCATTTGTGATCTCTTTTTGGCATTTTATTGTTTGAATATCCTCTTGTTAGCATTGCCACCCGAGTATGCTTTTAAGATAAATGCTATCGAAAGCATATCGATAAGTAATTTTAAAGCGATCGTATTTAAATCTCTTTTCTATTATTTATGCTTTGTTATGCATAAAGATCAATCACGAGAGGGAGCAGTCTTTTACATTTAAAATGCAGCTGCCGATGCTCTTCTTAATAATCAGGGGCTAAATGACAATTTGTATGAAGTTTTTGCCTCAAATAATATGCAAAATGCATGGTTTTTTCATTCATACCTTCGTTGTCTTCCAATAGCCTGCAAGGCGGAATTAACTCGGTCAGTGATTGAATGGCCAGTTTAAAATATATCTTCTTTTTATTACACTTTCCAGAAGAGAACACCGTAGCCTAGCAAGTATGGTAAATTAGATATGAGCCCATGGTTTATACTTCAGGCCAAGCATCTCCAACAAAACGATATAATAAAAAATATTTCCTCCCCGACCTCCTCTCAGCAAATTACTGGCAAAAACTCGGAGAGTAAATAACAAAACTCATAAACTTCTGCTACTCGGAGTAGATTTTCAACTCATGTATAAAAGTAACGCACACACAACATAAGTGGTGTTAGAAGCTAGGTTTTAATCCTATCTGAAAGGTTTGCAATGACGAATTATGTATATGCATAGATCTGTATATATATTGTTACGAAAATGGAAATGGTATTGTTGTTTAATATAAAAATGATAAACAAAAACAATGGACTTGTTTACATGAACTACGAATAAATATAAAAATATAGCAATAACATCAGTATAAAAGAAGGGTAAACAAGTAAACAAGAAGAAAGAACTACACACAGTTACAAAAGTATAATTATAAAGATTGTCAACGAAAACGAATTGGTTAAAAAATTTTTGAAATTTGTTAACCGTATGTATACTTTTGTAACTGTGTGTAAACTGCAAGGATAACATAAACAAAATACACAAAAAACAATAAATAAACTTGTTTACATTTATAGAGATTTCGCGAAAGCAAAGAGATTCTCTTTCAATCACACTGCTTATCATGTGATCAGTCAGTCTTTTGTGAAGACCCGTTGCGTGTGAAGAGAATACATAGATCTCCTTATTAAAGATCTAACGAAACAATTGTTATTGTGTACACGGAAGTGGGCAAAAGAAGAATAATAATTAAAGCAAATTGTTGTTGTTTAAATCAAGTCGTGAAAGGTTGCACTAGGAATTCTGTAAACAATAAAGAATTGATTTGAAACTAAATACAAATTTAGTTTTATTTCATTATAAAGGCGACGGCCTTCTATTCATAATTTACATTGTTTGTAATAATAAAGTTCCTTTCCTAAGTCTTTTGTTTTTCACAGTAAGTCGAGTTTCAAAATATTTTTTGAATTTTTTTTATTAAAAGGAATCAAAATAAATCCATCTAAGAAGCTGATTAGCCCCTGGTCGCTGTCTTCTGGCCCTCCAGAAAGGAAATAATATCAACGAAACGATTTTACATCATCCAAATATTCTAACACAAAGGGCTTTGATTCTACATAATTGTTCATTATAATGAGTTTCAAATCAAAATCATGAATTTGGTCATGAACTTACTCCTTGATTAGGGATCGAAGTCTATCTAGACTTTTGTGTTTCTAAGGAACGTAAGAGAACCTGTTTAAGTGTAGAATACCATACCGTGCTTACGTTCTTTACGCGATTAAGCTCGTGTTTAAGCTACAGCAACCACACAGCATCCTAAGGGGCCTCATTGTAGCCGGGGAGAGATAAGCATTTCGAGGCTTTCGAAAGGAATATCAGAATTAATCCTCCTATCAGAGTTAATACCATAAATACTACCTTTCAAGTCCCAAATGACTTTAAACTTGTAGCCAACAATACACACACAATTGGAAATAGAAATCAGAATAGATCAGATTTTGTTTTATTGGTCTGACGCGGGATTTTCGCGTGTAATAAGACAACATACTACGTACTAGACTATGGCGACTTTCTACGGCTTGAAACCTACTGCAGTAGATCAATCATGTTTTTAGCTGGAAAAAAAATGATTCATCGAACGAAGACAAACGAAAGAAAATGATGATGAAGATGGTATGGAAGCTACTCTGAAACCATTCTATGATCATTAAAGGAGCAAGTGTGAGTAGATCTACTTTTATTATTTTCACACATAATAAAGGGTTATCCATTTCGTGGTTTCAAAAGTATGGGACTGGAATTCGACATCTGTCAAACGAAGTTGTGAAACCAATTTTTTTGTTTTCAGTTAAAAGTCTGACGTTAACGAAAATGGATCGCTTAACAATCGCACAACGCATAAAAATGATCAAAACCTACTACAAAAATGGTGATTCTGCCACAGCCACATATCTTGCTTTAAGAGGATCCAACTACGCAAGCAATTGCCAAAATTGTGAAGAAATTTGAAGAGACTGGTGAGGTTACAAATATTGAAAGGCTTGTGCATCATCGTTTCGCTCCTTCCGCTGAAAATATCGCTATTGAAAGTAAAAATTTTTGTTGAACACCCGAATGTGTCGATTCCTCGTCGTTCTTAGGAATAGGGACGATTTTACGGCACATTATAGCGTATTTTGCATTTAGATCCACACCTACATCCATATAAAGTTCAGCTCACGCAACAACAGAAGCCAGCTGACCATTCACAACGTCGTAGATACGTGGAATTGGTGCTTGGAAAACAGGCGGTGGACGGCAATTTTTCGAATAAAATTTTCTTCAGCGATGAAGCACATTTCACACTCGGTGGTTATGTTAATAAATAAAATGGTCGTATTTGGGGTTCTGAGAATCCTCAAGTAATTGAAGAGAGGCCATTATATTCAGAAAAAGTCACTGTTTGGTGTGCTATTTGGTCCGAAGTTGTGATTGGACCTTACTTTTTCGAAAACGATGATGGAACGACTGTCACCGTCAATTCGAAGCGTTATGGTCATATGACAACGGACTATTTTTTTGCCTGCTATTGAAGAATACGACTTGGAGAATACAACTCGAGCGAATATGGCTTTATTGCAAGAGACATTTCCTGGCCGCGTGGTTTCTCGTCGTGGCGATATTAACTGGCCACCAAGATCATGCGATTTGACGCCATTAGACTTTTTTGTGGGGCTACGCGAAAGACCGTATTTTTGCAAATAAACCTTCAACTCTTGAGCACTTAAAAAACATTCGTTAAGTTATGGCTGAGATACCGCCCCAATATGTGTCAAAAAGTGGCCGAAAATTACCTCAAAAGAATCAATGCTTGCTACTCTTCGCGTGGAGGTCCTTCAAATGATGTAGTGCTTCACACATAATGTCAACGTTGTTCAAACTTTACAATAAAAAAGAAAAATTCATGAAAAAAATATTTTATACGAGTGTTCGTTTTATTTACGTTTACTTTTGAAACCACGAAATGGATAACCCGTACAACCCTACACAGCGTACAACACGGATTGTCATTTGCAAGCGTTTTTTTGGAATGCCCAAGTATAGATTTCTAGAAAATCCTTAAAGAGCCATAAAAATTATTTGTAAACGAAATTCATATTTCATGGTTGAAGAATGCAAAGTTTTAAACAAAAAAAAAAAAAAAAAATATATTAAATCTGGCTTAATAAGCCTAAGCCTGTATAGCGAACCGGGTGATACCGTGTGTGTACCTGTTTTTGGTTCTCATAATTATGTGGCACATAATAAAAACATTAATCGCCACTAAATGAGCATAATTAAATGCCCATTTTACCAGGAACTATCACCAGCTTAATAAGCTGTGTCAGGCCCCTTATATTTTATGGTTGATTTTGTTTCTTCTTCTTCTTTTTTTTTGTTCTTTTTCTTTCCTGTGAAAATCTCTTCTTGACAATTGTTGCTGTTGTTACTGTTGGTAATGCCCGTTGTTGTTGACTACCATTGGTATTGAGTGGAGTGGTAAACGCCTTAAATACAATACGAATACAACGCAACACCATGCAATACATGATGCATACTTATGTACACCACTATACAATATGTACGTACGTGCAGGATGATTAATAGTTTTACGTTGAATGGTTTTTTTTTCTTGTATGTGTTGCCTGCATTTAATATAGTTCAAGTGGCTATTGTTAACTGCACGTTATTCTATGATGTGCTTGTTATAGGCTACAGGTATGACTAGACGCGACGTTCATAAAAGGTGTGGCAGCACAACACAATGAATTCATAATTTTTGTGTTTCCTCGAAATTTAAATCAAGGCAATTTCGTATATTCAATCCTATAATTTAAATTGGTTGATAATTAAATTTGAAGTTTGATAAATCCCTGATCAAAAGCATCCTTATTAGGCCATAAATCCAATTCGATTATTAATCACAGGCAAACAAAATTTATGTAAATGGTGTTAATTTAAATGTTTAATTTTGTACAGAAAGAAAGAAAGAGATCGTCTAAGCAAATATTCAAGTATGCTTAGAATTTTAAAGGATTATCGTGTTTAAATTAATCTAAAAAACTTGTTGATTTGCTAAGCTTAATTATATTAAAAGGTCTTTACATTAATCTTGTTGCGGGTTTTTTAAAGAACTTTTAAATTCTCCAAATCAATTGATATTAAATTCAGAATATAATAAATTCAGAATTTATAAATTTTCTTAAGTTTTATTTCAGTTTGAAATTAAATCTCTAGGGCACGTGTAGTGTGATAAAAAAAAAGTTTGTTTCTTAAGTCTTTTGATTTTGATGGTAAATGAAACATTGAATACAGTAATCCCTCGATTTACGTTGCAGTTGGGTCCAAAAAAGACGACATAAATCGAATAACGATGCAAATTGAAGTTCAAGGGAACAAAAAAATTTGACAACGTAAATCGAAACTACGTTAATCGAGGCGACGTCAATCGAAGGATTACTGTATTGAAAATAGAAAATGTGGTGTTTATAATGGACAAGAATCATAAGCAGCAGGTTTACTTGCCGTTGGCGAAAGGCGTAAAAGTCGCCGTAGTCTAGCAGGTAGTGTATTGGCTTATTAGACGTGAGGTCATGCTTTAAATCCCAGGTCAAATATCTCAAACTAAACGAAATGTGAAGAAAAAAAAAAAATATTTCCTCGGCGACTTCCTCTCAGCAGATTTCTGACAAAAGCTCTGAGAGTAAATAAAATTGCCATGAAAAGTTTCCTTTAAACTATAGGTCCCCGTCACTCATGTATAAAAATAATACAAACAATATGAGCGGTGTGAGGTGGCTAGATTGTAGTCCTGCCTGAAGAGCTGTAGAACCCTAGTCCGCTGTCAAAATATGTGGCTGTAATGGTGGAAGCCATTTTTTTTTTTCGAGCAATCACCCTGATGATGTAGGTTATTTTATCTTTGGGGGAGCAGGGCTCAAGGAGCTCTTTAAATAGCTCGTTAAATTTAACAAAAAAAATTTTTTCAAATAATATGCTGAACACCAGTTTTTAAGGAATCGATTTACTGTTGGAAACAATAGACTTAGACTTCATATTACAAGACAAATTAAATTTATCAAAAGAATGGCTGACCCCCCAGGTGGATTTTCTCTCAACTTATGTTGTTTTATTTGTTAATTTTATACAGGAGTAGCGGGACCTACTGATTAAAGTCGGCTCCGGCCAACTTTTTCCACTTTTGGCCAGAAATATGCTGGGAGAAAGTCGCCGAAGCAATATTCTTTTCTTATTTCGTTTTGTTTGAGATGTCTGACCTTGGATTTGTACCGTGACCTCACGTCTAATGAGACAACACACTTCTTACTAGATTACGGCAACTTCAGAATGCCATCGGTCAAGTTAGGTTGGAGTGGGAGCTCTGATATCGCAAAGCTCACTTGTGTAAGTATAGTGAACACAGTCCCGCAGTACTGACCAAGTTCCACTGAAATCAGGGAAGAGGAAGAAGTTGGTCAGCGCTGCACAGAATGCCATACTTATCTACACAAAAAGTCTGTTAAACGTGCCTAGATTGTCTAGTTTGTAGTGATAAACCTATTGATCAATTATAAGCCTGCATATGGGAAATAAGGTATAAAGAAAAACGGGGAAATGAAAGAAGCTAGAAGATACTAATTAGCAATAATAGCACCGATAGATACATTTTTTTTCTCTAAAGACATCCCTCTAACCAATCAATTCCTTTTATGAACTCTATTAGATCCTAAAGTCTGTATTCTTCCAGAACTATTAGTTCCACGACAAACCAATCACGTAGCCATTTACCCACGTGCAGTGCAACATATTGGCGGATGAGATGAGCCGACATATTGGCGGATGAGATGAGCCGGATATACTTTAGCCGTCTCGAGAGTCCAGGACGGACAGCGGCTATAAAAGCGGAGGAAAGAAGGACTTCCATGCGCAAATGGCAGACACGATGGGAGAGCAGTTTAAAGGGAAGATGGACATTCCAGCTTATGCCTTCTATAACCCCTTGGATGGAGAACAAACATTGCGAGTTGAACTATTACGTCACCCAGTTTCTAACTGGTCATGGATGTTTTAGGAAGTACCTGCACATATTTGGACATGATGTCCAAACTGTGTGAATGAAGAGGAAGATCCGGAGCATATTCAAGTATGCTGCCCCAGATTTAGATTGCCCGGAGAAACTAGATTAGGACCAAACCGGCTCATGGAGGAGCTGTTGAATTCTAGGACGCCATGGCGCCAATACAGCCAGAAAATGACCGAAGTAATGATAGTACTCCGAAGGTTGGAGGAGCGAAGGCGAAATTGGAGATAAAGTGATACAGCTTTCGAGCTAACCAGCCGCCCGCGAAGTAATACCCAACGGCAGACGCGCGGGGGGGAATGGTCGGAGTGTAGAGGGTGGCTTAGTACGTGATAATAAATCGTGCATGCTTTTGTCGGAACAAAGGTGTCTTTTGAAGATTTACCACCACCGGCCCAAGGCAGAAAAAAAACGTGCAGTACACGTACAGTGGCACCTTTATCTAACGTACAGAAATTTAGAATATCTCTACTTCATCTGCTGAATCTCTACTCCATCTCCTATGTCTGAAGTAGACATGCCTTATGATAGCCTTCATCTTAGAGTTCCCTATTCGATATTGTCATATTCGGTGTGCTATAAAAATGGCCATCATTCGTCGATAGTCGGAATAACTTCATGTTTTTATACTGTTTGAGTATTTAAATTCATTCTTTTGTAATTTATTACTCAGAAGTTCATTTCTTCTTCATTCGTCTTAGATTAGCCTTGCTTAAGAACTTGCCTCATTACCGATTTGTAAAAGTATGTATAATCACATCACGCCAGAGATACTCTCAACAAGCGACAATTGCGGTAAGCCAATATCCTGATTTCTAAGCAATTGAGAAATGAAACAAAATCCACTTTTTAAACACCAAATGACAACAAACTCTTGCAGGAAAAGAAACACAAAAAACAACAAACAAACGACAATCAGTTGATGACATATGCCACTCAAACAATTGTAAACCCACAACAGAGGATCACATGTAAGTACACACATTGCATATGCTAAAGCAGGATAAAGAAATCCTTTTATTGTGTTAAACATACAACAGGAGACAGCAACCAAGCAAGCCATTAAAATAATCTCTTTCTCTAGATAAACAAACCCAGAAATAAGACAAGGAGTAAGAATAGAAAAGGAATAGAAAAAAAGGCAGAAAACTACTCCGAATTTAATTCAAACTGAATTTGTTTTCTGTAAAGATCTGATTGCTTTCATTTAGATTGTATACATTAAGTCCCTTTTAAGTAGCATATGCGCATGTAAATTGTTAAACAATACAACACAATACAAGAAGGATGCTATTATTGTAGCCATTATTGTAAATTACATACTCCTACTGTCTCTTAAGGATTTTGTATATTTCTGCCTTGTTTTCTTTGAGAGCGAAACAATTTTAAAATTCTTATCTCAAGTGGTATTTGGTTGTCATTCGATTAGGATTATTAAGGATACGTTTCATGTATTCTTTTGAGTTGAGTTTTAAGTATGTTTTCATTTGTTGGTGATTATTTTTTGTAAATCACAATCACATACTTTTGTTTGCTCTTCTTGCCACATGAGTACACAATAATTGTTTAATTTGTTTAGTATTCCAATGAAATATAGAACAATTTTTGAATGGAGCACCATTAATAACCTAATAATGACAGACATTGAAGTAGTACTCCTAAGCGATTTAATTTCGGAATATCTTCCGAAGGATTTACAATTAAAAATTAAAAGATTTTGACCCTCAAAACTTGTTTAACACATTCGTTGCCAAGGACGAGTATACTCGTCTTTGACAGGGTATCACACACTGCCAAGACGAGTATACTCGTCATACTTTAAATATATTTAAACATGCAGGCTTTTGAATTAGCAAATTAGTGAATTTCTAAGTGTTGCCACTTTTCGAAATGTGCTTGATTTACTATTTGTTTTTCTACTAAAACAGTACGCAAATACGATAAAGGATATCGAGTCTTTCTGCCTTCCTATTGCCAACGACGAGTATACTCGTTAGGGTTTTGGTAAAAAATAACTCTCCAAATATAAATGGTGATGGGAATGACTTCATATAATGCGGGCTTGGTAGCGAATGTGTTAAAAACTTCAGCATTTTATAAAAACGTTATTGCCTACTAGAAGAAGACCCCGTAGTCCAGTAGATAGTATGTTGGCTTATTAGACGTGAGGCCGGCCTCGGCTTAAACTCAAACGAAATACGAAAAAATATTTCTTCGACGACCGTGCCTCTCAGCAGATTTGTGGCAAAACCTCAGAGAATAAATAAAAAATTTCCATGAAAAGTTTCTCAAAAATCTGTCGTTCAGAGTCTAGTTTAAACTGTAGGCCCAACCACTTATTTATTAAATTAACACTCACAACATACATAAGTGGTGGTGGGAGAAGCTAGATTGTAATTTTGACTAATGGATTGTAATGACCAATTATTTATGGTCAACGGCCAAGTGAAAGATTATTTGTATTGGATCATATTACGAACGAGACTCTTTAGGTACAGTAGGCACAAGGCAGTGCCAATTATGGCGAGAGCTATTGGCTTCCAACAGGCCTGTAATGGGCGAAATATTAGCTTTTCAATCTTAATAGCTTGTTTGATGCAAAATTTGTATTTTTTCTTTCTTTTTTGGGCCCAACACGAGAGAGGATTTGAGATAAGCCCCCTGCCATTATCCTTTAGTTATGGCATTGAACGAGATTCGAATAAAACCGACCAGTTCCCTTAAGCTGGAACGAATTGCAATCATCTGCTACTGTTCTGCCTAATTATAAAACTAACACGCATCGTTTACAAAAATATTTCATATGGTAACCTTGATTTTACAGGACAATTGTTCGAAGTGTGCGGGTGAATCGTTTTGGAACAAACTCTCAAAAAAAATTGAACTTGTTTCGGAATAAAATGCTTATTGGGTGAATTCAACAGACGACCTTCAAGCATTCTGTCGCACAAAAACCGATGGCGTCTATTCTGAAATGCAAGTCACTCTCATAAAAGGTGTTGGAAGAGTTCCGTTTGCTTTACATCATAACAGCTTCTGCAATAATCCTGGTGGAAAAGTATATTCCTTTAGAGGTACATGTACCCTCTCTATCGTCTCCTCTTTAGGCATCTCTCCGATCACTTTCGTATTAGTTAGTTCGCCTTTTCGTTTCCATCTATGTCACTGTAGCCCGAAAGTAGAGACCGGTGTTGTGGCGACATATGCAGTGTAAAGAGTCCGCACAACGCCTGACGAAAGAATAGGGGCATAGATACATAATTGATCATTATAACCCCCCTTCAGTCAGGATTGCTACCTAGCTGTTCACACTTGAGTGGCGGAACCTACAGTTTTAAAGTCAACGGTAAACGACAGATTTTTGAGAAGCTGTTCATGACAATTTTTTATTTACTCTCAGAGTTTGTGCCAGAAATCTGTTGAGAGGCACTCTATGAAGAAATATTTTTTTTCATATTTCGTTTTGATGGCTGACTTGGGACACGAAAATACATCAACACATTACATCTAATAAGTTAACACACTACCTACCAGAGACCTGCGCCGAGCAAATTTGTCGGCGGCGGCGGCTAAAGTTGAAAATCTTCGGCGGCGGCTTTAAGCCGGCTGTCAGCCGAAATATGGTAAAGTTTCGGCGGCTCTTTTATTTATTTAAATAATATGTATACATTTCCAACATTTATGTATGTAAAGAACAAAAAAGACGTGTAAATCCATGTATAAAACATTAGCCTCACATAATTGGTCATTACAACTTTTCAGTCAGGATTACGACCTAGCTTCTCACACCACTTATGAGTGTGCGTTAATTTTATATATGAGCGTTGGGGCCTACAGTTTTAAAATGGACTCCAAATGATAGATTTTAGAGAATCTTTTCATGGCAATTTTATTTACTCTCAGAGGTTTTGCCAAAAATTGCAGTAAATTTACTAAATAATCATTGTTAGCAAATCGATTATTAAAAATAAGCGACTAAAGAAAAAATTAGAACAAAAAGTAAAATTACACACAAGGTGGCAACACTGGTCTGCTGTGATCCGAAATGACATAAATAAAATGACCCTGGTTGCTCCACCATGTTAAAGGGCCTTAGATCTCTGCAGCACATTTGCACAAGTAGACATGCGTTAGCAAATTTTTCGGAATCTGCATTTTCAGAACTTCCTGGCAATATGGTTTTAGGTTTGGCATTCGAATTTTAAAATTTTTTCGATTTTACATTAATACCATGAGCACGTAAATGGTTACAGAGGTTTGATATCGACGCAGAAGCTCCAAACCTGAAATTATTTCGCGTATTATAACACCTACAAAACAATTATCAGAAATAAGTATTCAAAATAAAATTTTCCAAAAAAATTTGGCTAAAAGCTAATTGAAATTGAAGTTTCAATTATTGTTTTGGGAAATCAATACCATTAAAAATAGCATGGTCGTCATCGGAATCAGATGAATTTAACTCATTTAAATTATTGAAATTTGTAGTTCTTTAGTTCTCCATTTCAATTTTTTGTCTTTTAAAAAATTTAACGTAAAGTTAAAAGTATTACCACATTCACCAAAAACAAGAAAAGGTGTTCAAAATTTCCATATCAAAAAATTAAAAATTTTTCTATTAATATATCACAAAATGAACAAAAAAACTTCAATAATGTATTTAAGTCAACTAAAACAAATATGTAAATATCATATATATAATTAAAATTTACTGTATACAATTTTAAAAACATATTTTCATATATTCTAATTTTCTTACATACATACAACGGCGGCTAAATTTAAGCCGAATCAAGCCGAATAAATTTTCGGCGGCGGCGGCTTTTAAATTTTGTCGGCGGCTCGGCTTAGCCGGCTGTCAGCCGATCGGCGCAGGTCTCTGCTACCTACTGGACTATGGCGACTTCATTTTTAATGGGATTCGTAATTGATTTTTTTTTTTTTGTTATAATTCTCACATCCTTTTTCCTATTTGCAGACAATCAAATATAATGTCAGATATCCAGAGTCTCTGGTGGGAAATGAAACCCACGGCCTCGGGATTTAAAGTTTAGCACACTGCAAACTATGGCTTCGGGAGACCTTAATATCATATGAACAGGGAGAAACAGGAGGCAATAGAACTTTTGCTCTCTGAAAGCGATTTCTAGGCAAACATTAAAAGAGAGGACTTTAAGCTTTTTATCGCAATTGAACCGCTTTATAGAAGAGAATGTGGCTTCCATTCCTAGAGCTGAAGTTATTTTTCTGAGAACTATAACAAATAATACGTATAAACTCGGTGAAGCAATCTTACTTAACCCTTTCGGCAGTTATGCGGGAATTCCCGTTATTAGATTTAATAGAGAATAGTGAATGACTGCCGAAAGTGTTAAGTAAGTTTCCACCAGTTTATACATATTATTTGTCATAGTTTTCAGACAAATAACTTCAGCTTTACGAATGCAAGCCACATTCTCTTCTACGTCATTAGATTAATTAGAGAATAGTGAATGACGAGAATTCCCCCATAACTGCCGAAAGTGTTAAGTAAGTTTCCACCATGCGGGAATTCCCGTCATTCACTATACTCTAATTAAACTAATAGCGGGAATTCCCGCTGATATTGAAACAAGGTTTTTAATTGTAAGAGCTGATTTGTGTTATTCTTTGTACAAAGTGAGCATTGACAAAAAGGCGGAAATACTTGCTCTTGATTTTTGTATGGAAAAAATAAGTGATTCTCTTGGAAGCAACAGTTAAATTTAAATGCGGCTAAATGGGTTATTGAACGTCAATTGAACGTTACAACCGTTTAGTCTAGCTTGTCGCACCACATATGTACGTTGTGTGTGGTAATATTATTCAAGAGTGGCAGGATCTAAAGTTTAGCGGTAGTTTTAAAAACTTTTCATGGAAATTTTTTTTTACTTTCAGAGTTTTTAACAGAAGACTGCTGAGAGGAAGTTGACGAAAATAATATTTTGTTTCATACTTGGTTATCGCTAGAGATATTTGGGGATCAAATCAACATAGTTGGATGTAAAACAAAAATTCTATTGTAGTATCGTGCTACTTAAGGCAATTTCTTTAGATTATGTAAGCAAAACTGATGTTAAGTTTTATGTTAAGAAAATCAAAAACTTGTTTAAATTTCCATTGAAAAATATTCTTTTTGCCATATTGGTTGCACAGAATCGAATCAAAAAAACCTTATTAAATACCATAAAATAAAATGAAAAATGATGAAAAAAACAATATCAATATTCATATTGCCACACACATTCCAACATATGTATGTACAGGCATACATACTTTGTTGCATATTTTACTATAATTATGTGTAATTAAATAAATCAACGGACCAAACCGAATCAAATCAAACCAAACTAAACCAATACCGAACAGAATATGGCAATAAATTATTAAAGTTTTTAACAAAGTGAAATCAAATCTCAGCCATGACAGATGATTTTTTTCATTTTTGTTTTTGTATTTTGGGACAACGAACAAATAATGTCACTCACACGTTTCAGTTCAGTTCAGTTTGAGTTGTTTGTTCGCTTGTGAACAAAAATCCACAAGCATGACTGACTGAATTTTAACAAATTCATTGCAAATTTAAAGAATTTGTCAAACATACTCGTACACAATGTTGGCATTTCAAATATGCCACACACACGCTCTGAATATGGCCAAAAACTTTTAACTTTTGCTACGTCGCTGCTAGCACTGCCACTGGGACTGGCTTGGGCTTTAGCTGTGATACTGATACTGAGTCATGTGCATAATGTAGAGAGAGAGAGAGAGAAAGAGAGACGGAGAGATTTTTGGCAACAAAAAAAAAATTCATTTTGGATTTCAAATTGAATGATAAAAT
Source organism: Sarcophaga peregrina (assembly GCA_014635995.1). Lineage (NCBI taxonomy): Eukaryota > Metazoa > Arthropoda > Insecta > Diptera > Sarcophagidae > Sarcophaga > Sarcophaga peregrina. The sequence continues at coordinate 17,186,887 of CM025792.1, read as the reverse complement.
TCACTTCAACACAACAAAACTATTCACAACTAAACTGTTGGCCAAACAACCGTACGGCTAGAGTGGTGGTTACCAATGAGCTTGAAAATTTTCGTCTTCTACAGTGACGCGACGCATGAACAAAAGTCGTAAAATCGAAAAATTAACAAAAAAAAAACTTTCAGTATCCATCACTGTAACAAATGATGCTTGTGGTGGCATTTTCAAAGACCAGCAATCCGAGTGGCAGTAGGGAAAAGAAACGCTGAAAATTTAATTCAATGATGACGATTGACAATGACGAGGATGAGGATGAGGCTGAGGATGAAAACAAAACGGCGTCTCATTATTTATTATGAATTCTATAAATATTAATGGGATTTTTCTAAATGTAATTATAACAACTAATTAATCATGTGCATTTTTAATTATTCGACAAAACAAAATGCCAAACAGTAAACACACAGAAAAAGAACAAAAACATTGACAATTTCTTTCATTGTATTCTTGCCTTGTCTTGTCTTGTCTGCATATGGATTGGATGTATGGATGTACGGAATGTATTGTATGGAATCAAATCAATGAATTGGTGTTTGCTTGTTGTGATAAAGTGCAAATATTATGAATTCATACAAGGTGGCCAGATGTTTAATGTTTTTCAAAGAAAAAATTTAAATTTCATTGAAAACTTCTTCCAGCGATCGTAAGTACAGTATTGAAAGTATTGTTACGAAAGTGGAAATGGTGTTGTTAAAATAATAAACGAAAGCTCCAAAGACAACATAATAGACTTGATCATTCATATACAAAACAATGGACTTGTTCACTGTAATCAAAGAATAGACAAATATATAGCAACAACATTAGCATAAAAAATATAGAAGAAAAAGATGTAAACAACCAACAACAAAGTGCAGCGTAAAAAAATAAAATAGCGGATAGAGAAATACACAAGCAACAAGTGCTCTGCCTGACGAATATAAACAAGATACACTAAAGAAATGGAAACAAGTTCTTTACATTTTTGAATCTTTCATTCATCATCACACTGTTGATCCAGCGATATAAAAGGCAAAACAAAGCGAGCAATTAGGGGAGTTCGAATTAAGTTAGTTGTGTATGACGACGTCACGTTGGTTGCAGTAAGAATTCACTAAGCTGTGTGTGAAAAAGTCGCTGCACTCTAATAGAAAGTGTATTGGCTTATTAGCCAACTGAGACATCTTCAACAAAACGAAGTACAAAAGAAAATATATCTAGGACGAATTCCATTCTAAGAAACGTAACAGAACCCGTTTACTTCACGTTACTCAATAGCACGAAAGGCGAAAGTGTTCCCACCACATATGAAATATCACAAGTGAGTTCCAATTCAAAAGCATGAATTTGGTCATGAACTTCCTTTTCTGATTAGGCATCGCAGTCTATTTAAACTCCTACCCTTCCTAAGGGTCCCAGAACCCATTTACTTCACGTTACTCAATAACACGAACGTAGAACAGTGTTCACATATATGAAATATTACAAGATAGTTCCAATTCAAAAGCATGAATTTCAGTTATAAACTTCCCCTTTGATTCGGGATAGGAGTATGTCTAGCCTCCTCTCATTTTAAGGAATGTAACACATACCGATTAAGTATAGATCGAGCTTACATTCTCCTCTCGATTTGTGTAGCTTCATATGGGGCCTCATCGTAGCCGGGCAGAGATAAAGATTCCGGGATTGTGATACCAGAAATAACAGAGTTGATGGTATAAATACTACTACCTTTCAAGTCCCAAATGACTTTTAACTTGTAGCCAACAGCACGCACACACAACTAGAAACACTAGACAACACAACAGCGATAAAATTTTCGCTCTCGGGTTGGCCGACGACGCCAAAAGGAGAAGGCAGTACAAACAAGAGAAACATACATACCGGGATAGACAATAGAGTAGTCCAGCAATGGCAGTAGACAAGGATATCTCCCATAACGTCCTATCCTTTTGATCCTGAAAATTTAACACTTTTTGAGTGCAAGTAATACTCATACTTGCTGTGCAATAGCATTTGCCATTACAACTGACTCCAAACGGCAGTTTTCGAGAAACTTTTCATGACAATTTCATTTTCCAAAAAGTTTGAGAATTTTTGCCCGAAGACTGGTTAAGTGGAAGTCGACGAAGGAAATAATTTCTTTTGGATTTTCCTTTGTTCATGATGCCTGGGGTTTGGATGTTGAACCAAAAGGCTATCGTCTAATAAGGCTTCTTTCTTACCATTCTAATGACCAATAATTAAGGTAACTTTACATATTGTTACGAAAGTGAAAATGGTATTGTTAAAATGATAAACAAAAGCTCCAAAAACAAAGTAATGGACTTGTTTACGTGATCAATGAATAAGTAAAAAATATAGCTTGTTTATAAGATCGATGAATAAACAAAAAATAAGGGATAAAAGATGTAAACACTCAACAACAAAGTGCAGCGGACAGAGAAGTAAACAATCAAAAACAAAGTGCAGCGTAAAAAAAATAAAATAGCGGATAGACAAATACACAAGCAACAACTACTCTGGCTGAACGAATGTAAACAAGATACTCTAAAAAATGGAAACAAATTGTTTACATTTTAGAATCTTTTATTCATCATGACACTGTTGATCCAGCGATATAAAAGGCAAGACATAGCAAGCAATGATGGAGTTCGAATTAAGTTAGTTGTGTGTGACGACGTCACGTTGGTTGCAGTAAGAATTCACTCAGCTGTGTGTGAAGAAGTCGCCGCGGTCTACTAGGTAGTGTGCTGGCTTATTACACGTAAAAGCCAGAGTTCGAGTCCCAGCCCAGACATTAAAACAAAATACAAAAAGGATTTTTTCAGCGATTTCCTCTCAGCAGATTTCTGACAAAAACTCTGAGAGTAAATAAAATTGCCATGAAAAGTTTCTCATATAATCTGTCGTTCGTGGTCGACTTTAAACTGTAGGTCCCGCAGCTCATGTATAAAATTAACACACACAACATAGCCATGAAAAGTTTCTCATAAAATCTGTCGTTCGCAGTCGACTTTAAACTGTAGGTCCCGCAGCTCATGTATAAAATTAACACACACAACATAGCCATGAAAAGTTTCTCATAAAATCTGTCGTTCGCAGTCGACTTTAAACTGTAGGTCCCGCAGCTCATGTATAAAATTAACACACACAACATAGCCATGAAAAGTTTCTCATAAAATCTGTCGTTCGCAGTCGACTTTAAACTGTAGGTCCCGCAGCTCATGTATAAAATTAACACACACAACATAGCCATGAAAAGTTTCTCATAAAATCTGTCGTTCGCAGTCGACTTTAAACTGTAGGTCCCGCCACTTATGTATAAAATTAACACACACAACATAAGTAGTGCGAGAAACTAGGTCAATAATCCTGACTGATGTTGTATGTATGTATGTGTGTGAGGACATGATATCGAATTATAATTCAGTCAGTCTTGCGTGCAGACAAGTTGTGTGTGAAGACAACAGTTGTAAGTGTTATGCGGGCAGAAGTATTTTGCTTACAAAAAGGTTGTGAGCAAAGAAACATAACGAACAAGTGTGGTTGTTTACAAAAAGGTTGTAAGCAGAGAAATACAACGAACAAGCACGTATTGTGATAATTATTTGGTATAAGTTCAAACAGTGGCACAAAAGTAGTGTGGACAATAAAGAATTGATTTAGAATTAAACCAAAATTTATTTTTATTTTATTTGCAATCTACGTACTGATATTTTTAACGTTTTTAAAAAGGTAAAAACGTAACAATATGATTCTTGCGTCTTGCAAAGCCAGTACCCGGACCTACTGTGAGTGCAGGTCCCGCTAGTCTTGTATAAAATTAATACACACAACATAAGTGGAGTTGTGAGAAGCTAGGTTGTAATTCTGACAGAAGGGTTGCAATGTATGTTGTTTTAAGGAGTTAGCGCAAACACCTGGTCACCTCTTAAGGCTTGACTTTTGAAATACGAGAAAAAAAATTCACTTAACTCTTGACAAGCCAAAAATTATTGACAGAATTTGGTGGGTCCGTTTTTTCAGTGTTTTTTTAATGTTTTTTTTTCTTCACATGTGACTGTGAGAGACGGTTTGTCATGAAACTGTTGTATTTATTGACATTTTTCTCGCATTTATAAACATTTAAAGTGTGTGTGAGTATTTTTTTGTATTTATTCTTCATGAATTCAATTTTTAAAACCAATCTCCGGGCTTCATTTATAGTCCCTAAAGGCAAAGACAAGACGATATTTTTATTAAAGAAAAACAAAAAAAAAAAACACGAGCAAGCTTTGAAGGCATTTATTTTAATTAGTCTCTAAAGATGTGACTAAAATGTAAAAATGTTGTACTTTTTTTTTTTATTTCATCCATCTAATATAATTTATTTAATATTGTTGGTGTTGGTGCTCGATTTTTGTTTTTTTGGTTTTTGAAGGTAACAAATCTACTCTGTTTTTGGGAGATTTGGGGTCAGAAAACTAAAACAAAAAATAGAATTAATGATTCGTTACCTTTAGTTTCTAAAGGTTACATGGATGTTGTTTTTTTTTCTGCTTCTTCCTTCTTCTCGTCTTTTTAAACTATTAACCTTAAATTTTTCGTTTGTTTTTTGTCCATTTTCTTCTATTAAAGTTAGTGTGTGAATATTATGTTGAATGTTTCATTCTATTTTGATGGCATAAAATCCTAAATGATTGTAGAAAAAAAATTCAAAAAAATTTAAAAACGCTTTACCTACAAGCATATTTGAAAAACAAAAATGTTTTCCAATAATTTTTGAAAAAAAAATTCTTTTTTTTTTCATTTCTACTGCCTGTGTGAGCCTGTGAGAATTACAGACGTCTGGCGCGACGTTGTTAAATCATCGAAAACGCCCCTGTCTCCGTTAGTTAGTGAAATATTAACGCATGTACGAACGAACGTGTACATGTACAGCGTGCTTGTACAACTGCTGCCCCATGCATTTACCTTAAAATCAAGGCACACGTCGATCTTCTTCTACTTTTTTTTTAGTTTTTTTTTTCGAAAGGTTTCTGCTCTGCCCAGCGAATAAACATAAATAAAAAGAAAGAAAATTCAAAAGAGAGAGAGATGAAAAAAAAAAGAAATCATTGATCATCACGCTTTTGTAAGTTTAAGCCACAAATCTCCAAAACTTAATCAGTGGCATCCCTTACCATGTTTAAATTCAAACGTTTTAATAAGTTCTCCTACTCACACACACACAGACCTTCTCACACACACGTACATACGTACATTTTCGGTACTTTAAGATATGGATCTTCAAGCCACCGCACTATGGCATCTTTTTCTCTTCTCTTTTTTTTTTGTTCATTAATATTCTACAACTCATTCATATTATTTTTAGTACAGTAAAAGCCATAATATAAGGACTGTAAAGATGTATTTACAGTGTCGTATAAAACTGAAATACGATATTCAAGTTGTAAGAATTTTAATGCAGAAAAAAATTATTTTGCCAAGTGACTATTCAATTTAGAACTCATGGCCATTATACTATAGGGTGGGCCAGGGAGCACTGGCGAGTATGATGCTAAATACTGGAGGACCAGATCCATTCACGAGGAGGATAATTTCAGCGGTAGTAACGTCGATAATTTTGAAGTCGCCGTGGTCTAGTAGGCCCGAGTTCGAATTCCAAGTCAGACATCAAAACGAAAATATGAAAATACTTTTTCGGCGAATTCCTTGAGAGTAAAAATTGCCATGAAAAAGCTTCTCAAAAAAAATCTGTCGTTCGGAATCGACTTTAAACTGTAGGTCTCGCCACTCAACGCACACAACACGAATGTTGTGAGAAACTAGGGCTTTGTACTATACTTGTCAGAATTGACAAGTACACGTCCTCTAACCTAACCTAACCTAACGTCGATAATGCTGTATGCTTGCCCCGTATGGTTGGAGGCTCTCTCCGTGGGGGCGACAAGGAGAATACTGTCCTCGGTGTATCGTCTAAACGCGATTAGACCGATAAGTGGCTTCAGGGCAGTGTCTGATGAAGCGGTATTGTTATTGACAAAGACAATACCAATAGACATATTGGCGGATAAGATGAGGTGGATATACTTTCGCCGTCTCGAGTGTCCAGGACGGATAGCGGCTATAAAAGCATGAAGAAAGAAGGACACTTCCATGCACAAAAGGCCAGTCATGATTGGAGAGCAGTTTAAAGGAAAGATGGACATTTCACCTAACCCCTTGGATGGAGAACAAACATTGCAAGCTGAATTATTACGTCACCCAGTTCCTAACTGGTCATGAATGTTTTTTGAAGTACCTGCACAGATTTGGACAAGTTACTGTCCCTATATATCCAAACTGTGTAGATGAAGAGGAAGATACGAAGAATATTCTAATATGCTGCCCCAGATTTAGATGGGCCGGAGAAACTCATGGAGGAGTTGTTGAATTCTAGGATGCTATGCAGCCAATATAGCCAGAAAATGGCTGTAGTAGTGCAAAAACTTCGAAGACTGAAGCAACGGAAGCGGAATTTAACTTAATGTAATAAAGCTTACAAGTTAACCAGCTCTCCGCGAAGTAATACCTTACGGCAATTCCGCGGGGGGAGAGTGGTTGAAGTGTGTAGGGGGTAGGTTTAGTACGTAAGCACCAGTGATGGTGAATTGTGCATGCTTTGGTTGAAACCAAAAGTATCTTTCGAAGATTACCATTATAGGGTGGGTCATCTATCGGTTTAAATTTGATTCAGTTTTTTCGAATCTGGCAATGCTAATGTCATTCTATTCTATCACAAAATTCAATAAATGATCTCCACTGAACGTATTGAATTGATTTAAGTTTGAGCAACGTTGGGATTTATTAGGCCAACGAAAAACTCTACGTGAATGTCGATTTTCCAAAAAAAAATCATCTTTTCGGATGACAGATCTCGTATTCATCTTGGTGGGTACATTAATAAGCAATATTTGCCGTATTTGTGGCTCAGAAACTCCACACGAGGTCTTACTAAAGCCAATACGCCTATAACGAGTGACTGTTTAGTGTGGCTTGTGACGGGATTTTCTTTGAAAATGAGGACGGAGCTACCAATACAGTCAATAGAGACACCTATCGCACCATGCTAATCGATTTCTTTGGACCTGATCTTCATGGCATTGTGTGTGAATAAATAGTGTAACTTGCCACACATCTCGTGGTACAATCAATTTCTTGCATCAAACATTTGGGGGCCGTTTAATTAGCTCAAACTAATGTCAATTGGACGCCAAGAAGCTAAAATTTGAAACTGTTGGACTATTTTCTGTGGGGCGCCGTTAAAGAAAAGTGTTATGTCGACAAACCAGAGAGAATTGCTCAATCGTGATGCCATTGCCAAGACAGAACCCTTACATTTGAAAAATTACAAGAAAATTGGTCCGATCGAATGAGGTACTGTCTGTAAGGCCAGTCTCCTGTTTGCCAAAGTGCAGGCCAGTGACACAATTAGGTAATGATCATAAAGCCGTTGTAGTTACAGAGCTCATGTGAATAAGACTACATAACAGTTTCGCTGAGTGTTTAGTAGAAAAAAATAAATTTCTTGTGATTATTGGGCATTATTCTTAACAGAAAAAACTTGCAGTTAAAACAAGATTCAGTTTCACTTCTTTATACTGTAGGACCTGTGAATTATCAATTTCAATGCTGTACTGGATTTCGTTATGGCCATACAGTGAATGGCATGAAGTACGGTGAAAATTCTGAATGCTCTATAAAATCCTAGCTAGCTGAACATCAGAAAACAACTTCACAATATGGCGATGGCCAATTGGAAATTGAAAGTTTTAGAAATCTTCTATAGCCTAATGAAGTCGCCGTAGTCTCGTAGTAGGTCTAGTGTATTGGCTTATTAAACCGTAAAGCCCGGGTTCATATTCCAGGTCAGCAGGCATCAAAACGATAAACAAAACAATAATATTTCTTCGTCGACTGCCTCTTCGCAGATTTCTGGCAAAAATCTTTGAAAGTAAATAAAATTTGCCATGAAAAATTTTCTCAAGAAAATCTGTCGTTCGGAGTTGACGTTTAATTGTAGATCGGTCCCGCCACTCACGTACATATAAAATTAACGCACACAATATGAGTGACAGTCTTGTCACAGTTGACAAGTACAATTTCTCTAATCTAATCTAATTTTCTATAGCCTATCAGCAGTGATTGCCAATTGGGCCAAAATAGTGTTTACAACTGTAAAGCTTGACCAATGTTCTACTTTTAAACTTCACTGTATTTTTTTTTTCACATTCGGTCGACAAAATTTATTTTATTTCGGTTTTTCATTAATTTTTTTCGATATTTTCATACATGAATGCATTGATTACCAGTAGACATACTTACATATACGTTTGTAAGTTTAATTTGAAACCAAAAAAAAAAAAAAAACGAAAACTTATAATGGAAAAAGAAAAAGGAACTGATCAGAGACAAAAAGAAATTCCCCAGTTTCGTTGTTTCAAATAAAATGATAACTTTGTGTGTGATGATCATGCCAATGCCAGACAAATATTTCATTTCCTTTTGATTTCAATTTCACAAACGCAAAAAAAAAATTGTTTTTTGGAAAAAAAATTAACACAGATATCGTTGTTGGGGTCGCTTTCAAACTGATGTTCATATTTGAACGGCGTCTGGTTATAGTCTCTGTTGCTTTCAATATTTATAAGAGGCAGGGTGCGTTCTTAATTCATTATAGTTTTTGCAACAGAATTTTATACATACATACATACATACACAGTTGGTGACCACAACCCCTTAGTTAGGATTACAACCTAGCTTCTCGCACCACCACTTATGACCAATAAGATATTTTGAGAAATTTTTCACGGCAATTTTTTATTTGACTCTCAGAGTTTTTGCCAACAATCTGCTGCTAAGGAAATAGGCGAAAAAATATTCAAATTTCGTTTTATTGGAGATGTCTGACCTGGGGTTTGAACCGTGGCCTCACGCCTAATAAGCCAATACACTACCGCGACTTCAACAAAAAAATTTTCTTCCACACTAATTACCTTAGTGCTGTTGCTATTTTCTTTTGCATCATTTTAGTGTGTGTCAAAGCTTAGTTTTTTTACCTTCATATAGGGTACTTGTGTATGCGACCTATGCCATGCACTCAACGTATTAATTTTGTTTTAACATTTCAGTTCGTATTAATTTTGTGTGTGAATGATCACATTTAAAGTAGAAAATTATAGTTCAGGTTCGTACATATTTGCACCTCTGAATTTCTGAATTTCGGTGTGGTACTGATTTGTTTCTACACAATCATTTGGCGTTTTCGTTAAATCTTTTCTTTTTTTTTTTTGGTCGAATTGCTTATTTGTTTAAGTTTTCTTGAGTTTTCTTGTTTTAATCGTTTTAATACCGTACAACTACAGTGGGCAAAAAGAAGGAAAATTGTGATTTAAAAAGTCATCTTATTGGGAGCTCATTAGAAATCAGATCAGAACCAATATTCAACTGTTGAGACAAAAGCCAAATTCTAACTGAAAGTATATGAAATTGAGGACATTAGAACTACTATCCAAGGCGTGGTCGAAATATTGCTTGCCAAGTTCAGATTTCCAAATAATATGGAACTGTTGACCTAGGTGCTTGTGTGCTTTTCAATTGTGACAAGTACAGTACCCGGAGGTCGAATTGACCCATTGTAAAACGTCCTACCTTCTCAAACCGCTCGCGTTGGGTGTGTTAATTTTATACATGAGTGGCGGTACCTACAGATTAAAGTCGACTCCGAGTAACATGGAATTAAATACGATCGCGATGAAGAATTTTTCGGCAGCAGAAGTAAAATTCAACATTTGCAATGGAATCCAAGTGGCAAAAAGAAATATTCAACGCACACTCACGCAAATTTGAAAATGTTGGGGTCAGGTTAGAACCAGTCACAGCTACACAGCTACAGCAGCAGTAAGATAAGTTCCATCGGAACCACTTAACTTTTTTGTTATAAATTTTATTCATTTACGAATTAAAATTAAATATTCCGAGGAAAACCAAAAAACTACTTGAGTTCGCACACTCTAATAGGAATTCTAACGGGACTCAAAGCTATTGACAGTTTCACTGTCAAGCACGATCTGCCATACCAGGGTTACTGCAGATGCTTCCGTGATATGGAGGAAATGGAATTTTATGCGAGTGTCCTGCACTTCAGAGCAGACATCATTGGTTTTTGGGGTGACAGAACGTTTGATGATCTGGCAATGGCGGCGTACGTGCCACAAAGGAAACTGGCCGGTTATATCGGAAGCTTAGGCTGTTTCAAAGCTACCACTAACGAATCCTGATTGTAGGGAATACAATGGGCCATATGGCCACCGAGTAAACCTCTTAGTGAATGGCAATCAACCCGCTAACCAAACCTAACCTAAATATTCATTTCAAATATTTCTAGCATTTAGAAAATTTGTGGCATTTTCAGGTAAATTCTTTTTATCAACGACTAGTTAGGATAGGAAGCGTAATCAATCAAAAAAATTGAGCAGAAAATATTAATAACGCGTCTGTTTCAGAAAAACAAGCGAAGCACCATAGCCTGGTGCGCTAATAACGGACTGTGCTTGTTAAGTGATGGATTTTCCAGGAAAATCTCTTGATTTACATGGCCAACCAGGTTGCTATTAAGATCTTATTGAACGCGGTTTCAATGTCCGTATTTTTCCATAAATGTAGAGAATTCCTAAAAGAAATTTCCTATCATGCGAAGGCAACTTTTAAACGGGTTCCGGAATATAGGCCAGATCGTTTGGTAATTGCATTGCTGATGAACTGACCGCAATAAGAGTCGCAATCTCGATGTTACAGCCATAGGTATTCCGTTGTCTTGCTTATTTGGATATTATGCATGCGTTTTACAGAGAAACTTAATTTCGTTGATAGCAGGAAAAGAAAATATGAAAATATTTGGCGTTTCCTCTAGCAATAACTCTGAGAGTAAACAAAATTGCTATAAGCTTCTCAAAAATCTATCTGAGTCGACTTTATAGTAGGTCCCGCCACTCATGCATAAAATTAACGCCAGGAAGGTGTATGAGAATCTAGACGTGTGAATGGGTCAATTCGACTTGGGTATGACTGTCACGGTTGACAAGTACAGTTCTAACTAACCTAACTAGGGAGATTGTTGATAATGCATGCTGATGAACAGCGGAGAGTACGCATTTTGACGTGTTAAAGCCATGATTCGATGCATTCTTAATTTGGATATTATTTCTGCGTTTTACAGGGAAGCTTCATTTTTGTGGCAGCTGGCGCGTACGAGACCCGAGTTCAAATCTTAGGTCAGACATCAAATATTTCTTCGGCGTCTTCCTTTAAGCAAATCTCTAGCAATAACTCTGAGAGTAAATAAAATTGCTATGAAAAGCTTCTCAAAAATCTGTCGTTCAGAGTCGACTTTAAAACTGGAGGTCCCCGCCACTTATAACTAAAATTAACACACACAACACGAGTGGTGTTGAGAAGCTAGGCCTTAATCCTGACTGAAGGGTTTGTTATGACCAATTACGTATGTATGCTCTAAAGAAAAAAAAAAAGAGCAACAATTACACATTTTTATAGTATAGGTGCACCGTGTTCTAGTAGATTAATCCCTGAAAAAAATCGATGAAATCTTGAAAAACAAATTATAAAAAACGATCGGCCTATAAGCATCATGGCAATCATCACTTCAATCATTTGAAGGAAGGTAATGGTGGGAGAAAGTATTGGACACTATGAGTCTACATAAATCGCGGTGGTCTAGTGGGTAGTGTGTTGGCTTATTAGACATAAGGCCCGGGTTCGAATCCCAGGTGAGACATCAAAACGAAAAAATATTTCTTCGTTCGGAGTCGTTCTGTCGTTCGGAGTCGACTTTAAACTGTAGGTCCCGCCACTCATGTATAAAATTAACGCACACAACATAAGTGGTGTGAGAAGCTAGGTCGTAATCCTGACTGAAGGGTTGTAATGGCCAATTATGTATGTATGAGTCTACAAGCTGATCATACGGTTAATTCAGATCTTCTAACAATTAACGAAACTTGAACCTAACTTAACCTAACCTATGGAGATTGTTTCATAATTACATTGCAGATGAGCAGGCCCGAGACATGTCCAAGGCCATAGGTATTCGGATTGTATTTTTTAATTTGAATACTATTCATGCGTTTTACAAGGAAGCTTAATTTCGTTGACATCAGACGGGTACGTGCAAGACAGCTAGACTCTGCTGGACATCTTGTATAGACAAAAATCGTTTGGCCATCCACAGCACAATAGCGATTCTTACGCTATTTGCCATTTGGGCGAATAACTTCTGCAGAAGCTATGGTTATAAGAAGGAGGAAGAGGGTTTTTTTTTATTGAATTGCTCCACTGTGCAACATTTATAAAAAAAAAATTGACTAATGCTTAGGTATTATAACATTTAAAGCCAACGACGGTTTCTTATCATATAAGTGGCGTGTGTGGCACTCGCATACCATTGAAACAACAAACGACGTAGCCAACGTAAGATAAACAACCAACTTTACCATGCCACCGCCGATCGGTTGATCGGGACAACACAGCAGCAAACTGTTGAAGAAACACAGCATCAGTAGACCGACAGTAGTTGTAAAAGCCAAAAAAAAAGAACTCAATGAGTTGAGTTGGCATAAAATTTTTTTTTTTTTGTACTTCTGCTGCCTTAGTAGAAAGAAAAAATATTTCAAATGAAATAACATTTGCAATGGAATCCAAAGAGGGAAAAAATAAAGAAATATTCATACACACACACACAAACAGACAAACACACACACATACATACGTATACAAATTTGGTTTGGTTGGCGCCAGGCCAGTAAGAAACAGTAAGAACAGCTCCATCAGAGCCATTTACTTAGCCTAACTTAAGCGAGGAGCATAAAATAATATTTTTTAATGAAAATTTCATACGTTTTTAAATTTGTTAACATGTTTGTTTAGTTTTTTTCTGTTTTTTTTTCATTTCATTTAACAACACTGGATCACAGCAGAACGATTTAACGTGGTGGCCCTTTGGCATTTCTTTCTATTTTAACTGCGATTGCTGTGTTGAATGTCTGGTTCGTCTGTTTATATGTTTTACAAGTGTGTTGTATTTCTTTTGTTGTTGTTTGTTTTTGTTTTTGTTTTCGTTTTTTGTTTTTCTTATTTTTCTGTCTTAAAACGTTAAATATGTCGAGGGGCGATCATTTTCGATTTTTAAGGTTGCAACCGTAAAAATGCTGTTGGCGTTAACGAGCCTTTTGACAGGTTGATTCATTCTTTAAAGCTCCCATGGCACATTTTTACACAATCATTTCATGCAACATTGAACAATATGTACGTACGTACGTATGTACGTATGTATGTTATGTTCATACATTCATTTTTAAACAACAGACGACGTCTGTCTGTTTCATTTTAAGAGAAGTTTAAAAAGTTTCTTTCTGTGCCTTAAATTAAAACGCGTATTGGTTTTAGTTTGTTATTAAAAACAAAACGTTTGTAAATGATTATCATTTCAAAGAGTTTGGGAGTTGTTACATCAACAATTGTTTATTACCATTATTATTAATTATTGTCTTACTAAACAAATAATAAAAACAAAAATGAAATATTTTTAGAAAATCATAAAGAAAAAAATACAAAACGATTCAAAAAAATCATTGAAACGACCTTAACAAAACCGAGAGTGAGTGAGAGAGACAGAGACAGAGAGAGAAATAATGAATGAATGTTTCTTTTTTTTTTTGGTTTTGACAGTTGAACCTTTCAAAATCAATGTCACGAATACCATAAATGTTCTTTGAACTGTTGTAATGTCAAGTTTTGTAAATCATTTAATCAAAAAGCAAACAAGTCTTATGCATACTATATTCAGATAGGAACTTTAATTGTGTTAATCACAATAAACGGTATTATTGAGCTCAATATTTCATATCGTTGTTCTCATGTAGAAAGGTCCTAACTAAGATATTCTTTTTTTTATTAAATTTTTGTGGAGAAATGTATGTATTAGTGTTAAATGTATTGGAATCACAAAAAAAAAATCAACTTCGAAAAAAGTGTGACCTTTCTAAATGAGATAGACGATATAAAGTTTCAATTAATTATTGCGCAATAAATATGCAAATTGTTATAATATTGAGTAAAACCTAATAAACAGCACTGTCTTAAGTACATTCAGTGAGCATATTACAACATTTCGAACACTTTTAATTGCTATTTTGCAACTAAAATGCCAACAATTACAAACAAAAAAAAAAAAATAACAACAATGTTGTTGAAACAACCATCTGTTTTGTTTACCACTATCAATTAAATATTGCGTATATCATGTGTCTGAACACTTAAAATATTACACTCAAAGAAACGAATATTAACTTAATAAAAGTGTCAGTCTGAACATCGTATTATAAAGGCCTATCCATTTCGTTGTTTCAAAAGTATGGGACTGGAATTCGACAACTGTAAAACCAAGTTGTGAAACCAATTTTTTTTTTCTTTTCATTTGAAAGTCTGACATTGACGAAAATGGATCGCTTAACCAACACACAACGCATAAAAATTATCAAAACCTACTACAAAAATGGGTGATTCTGCCACAGCCACGTATCGTGCTTTAAGAGGAGATTTTTGTTTACATAATCATCCAACTACGCAAGCAAATGGAAAAATTGTGAAGAAATTTGAAGAGACTGGAGTGGTTACAAATATTGACAGGCCAGTGCATCATCGTTTCGTTCGTGCGGATGAAAATATCGCTATTGTAAGTAAAAGTGTTGTCGAAGACCCGAATGTGTCGATTCCTCGTCGTTCTTACGGCACATTATAGCGTATTTTGCATTTAGATCAACACCTACATCCATATAAAGTTCAGCTAACGCAAGAACTGAAGCCAGCTGAACATTTACAACGTCGTAGATACGTGGAATGGGTACTTGAACAACAGCCAGCGGACGGCAATTTTTTGAACAAAATTTTCTTCAGCGATGAAGCACATTTCACACTCGGTATGTTAATCCAAGATCATGCAATTTGACACCATTAGACTTTTTATGGGACTACGCGAAAGACCGCTTTAAAACCTTAAAACCAGACAAACCTTCAACTCTTGAGCACTTAAAAACCAACATTCGTCAAGTTATGGCTGAGATACCACCCAATATGTATCAAAAAGAATCAGAGATTCTCTGTTAACATTAACATCGAATCGAATATCTTCTCAAAAATGTGTAGCGAGGTTTTTCAGCTACAATCGTTTGTATATCGCCTATCGTTGGTGTAAAAAAGAAAGCACACCCCAAATGAAATTTAAATAATAATTCTCATTTAGTTCATAACTACTTAAGAATCACTAAATGTAATTATATTCGGAGAGTGGGCGACGGTAACAACTTGTTACGGAAATGGAAATGATGTTCTTAAAATGATAAACAAAAGAACCAAATAGGAAAAAATGGACTTGTTTACATGATCATCGGATAAACAAAAATATAGCAACAACATCAATATACAAAAAAAATAAGGGGACAAAGAAGTAAACAAGCAATAACAAACTGCAGTGTATATGAAAAAGTGGGTAAACAGACAACAACAAAACTATATAAAACTTGTTTACATTTATTGATCTTTCGCGAAGGCAAAGACATTCTCCTTCAAGTGCATTCACCAGACTGCCGACCCTGCGAGCAAGACAGAGCAGGCAACGGGAATTCAGAAAGAAATCTGTCAGTCTTGTGTGAAGACGCGCTGCATGTAAAGACAATAATTGTGTTTTGGAGTTCTTCGTATTAAAGATCTAATGAACAATTATTATTGTGTAAGCGGAAGAGTGCAAAAGAAGAAGAATTAAAACAAATTGTTGTTGTTTTAATCAAGTCGTGAAAGGTGGCACACGGAATTCTGCAAACAATAAAGAATTATTTCAAAACTAAACACAAATTTATTTTTATTTTATTTGCAATCTATGAACTCATATTTTTAACATTTTTTAAAAGGATAAAAACGTTACAGTATTGGCAGTTCAACCTTTCAAGCCTCAACAGACACCCAGTGAACCATTATGAGCTTTCAAATAGGGAGTCAAAAATGTAGAACAGAAAGGCGAAGAAGTAGTGATCAAAATTAGAAAAGAAAAAAAGGAAAGGAAACGTTAATCATAGTACCCAAAGATAGTTTTCTACCTCTAAAGTTATCAACCTAGCCAGACAAATCAAAAATAAGACAAAAAAAAAAAGGAATTTGTCATTTGGCCTGGGATCACAGAAAATCTAAGTTTTCTTATCAATTGAAGAAATGAGTTACGAAACGCGTATACGCCCTCTTTGGAAATACAGGCTGATTCATATGGTCTACCTTTGAAATTGCATTTTATAAACAACGTTTAATACTTCGTCATTCACCAAATGTTGAATTCATAAAGTTTCCTAGACATTGTTTTCTATTTGACAATGGCTTAAAACGAAATTCTTCGTCTTCTTCTTTGAAATGTTTATGATTTTGTTTATTTGCCTTTGGACTTCTCTAAGCGCTGTGCTAACTTTTTTTCTTGCTTTTTTTCATTTTTTTCTCAAAATTCTTAATATTTCTGCCAACTACTGGAATTAATTGTTTGCCTAGACTGTGAAAACTTCTTAAATAAACGTAATATTCTATTATATATTCCACCTTTGTATGGATGTATGTACATACCTGTTAGCCACGTTCAAATAACAACATCATCTTCATGTCAACGTCATCATCATCAGCAACAATCATAATCGCATTCGTTAAAAAAGCCAAGGCTTTTTTCGATTCTAAAACAAAAACAAACAAAAACAAAAATTATCATAAATTACAGACAAAGTAAGTAAAAAAAAACAAAAAGTAAAAAAGAAATCACACTCCTCCAACTTCTACCTCCTACTGCCCGCCCGGCTCTTTAAGGTGTCCCACATGGTATTTGAAAATGAGACAAAAAAGAAATCTAAAAAAGTCCATAGAATACAGTCCATGCAATACAGGAAAAATAAAGAAAATTTACTTGTTCTTGTTCTTGTTATTTGCTGATATGTTTGTTGTGCATTGTGGACCCAACAAAAAGACAAACAACAACGAATTTCACAGCTTAACGCAATTGTATAATGAGACACCAATTCACCGTAACGCATCGTGTCATGCCAAATGATTCCCCACCACATGCAAGCTATAATAGCCACTGGATTCATTACATTATCCATTATCCATCCACTCACAAACAACAACAACAACAACAACAAATCTGAAGTGGCTATTAACGCCAACAACAACAACAACTCATTATAAATGCTACCTAGTATAAGTGAATGTGAAAGCCAGAACAACACCAACACCAACAATATGAACATCAACTGCAACAAACAAAGAAAAAGTATTTCGTGGAATTTTATCAACGTTTCAATTGAATTGAATTAATTTACGCCTCACGAATTACTCTTTTTTTCCTTCTTTCTTCGATTCTTTCTTTAACTGTTTACTGTTTACAGGCACTGACACGTTGGTGATGGTTGTGTTGCTATTCTATCTCCACTTATTGTCTTCTATTTACTATCCTATCCAATGACTGTGTTTACATAAATCCATAAACATAAGGACAGTTCTTTAAAGGAATGAATTCATTAACGAATACATTGTATTCAAACTCGCTCTCTCTCTCTCTCTCTCAAACGAACAGTGTTGTATATTAGGTTAGGTTAGGTTAGGTTAGAGGACGTGCACCTGTCGGTCAAGACAAGCACAGTACCCGGAGGTCGAAATTGACCCATTGTGTACATTGTCCTTAGGGGAGGAAGGAAATGGAGGATATAGGAATGTAGGGAAAGGGAGGGAGAATGGGAAACGGAGGAATTACATATAAAGAAACAGACACAAAACAAAAGAGGTTGAGAATGGGACTACACGTGTGAAGCCTTAGCACCTCTCAACCAGCCCAAGCTGCTAATGAATCTGTGGAGAGTCTTGATGACAGCTCTCGACACAGAATCCAAGTTCTCAATGAAGGCCCTGCCAAGGGTTCTCAACCTACCAAGGGGTGGGCAGTTGCAGTCTCCAACTCCTCCTCATCGCAACATACCCTGCAATAGTCCGGCTGGGATCTGTTCCAGATCCCCGTCAGCGACCTAAACTCGCCAACAACCAACCTTAAGCTGGCCTTAACCAAGCCCAACAGACACTCTGTCCTCTTGCTGTCCAAAGCAGGCCATAGACGCCTAGAAACAGAACAACCCGATCCGTTCTCCCAACGCCTCTGCTCTTCCCTCCCGACCCATCCATCAATGAGGCCATAGAGGTGGCAGACTGGGGGGTCAGGACCAACTGACCTAACCTAGCGAGGGCATCCGCCGCCTCATTGCCCAGTATTCTGCTGTGACCCGGAACCCAGCAAAGATGGATACGGTCCGGTCCAAAACTCCTCAACGACTCTTTGCACTCGCGAACGAGCCGTGATTTGCACCAGACCGACGCAATGGCCCTAAGAGCAGCCTGACTGTCAACGAAGATCATGTAAGATTCCGTAAAATAGGTTTTACTCAATATTACAACAATTTGCATAATTATTGCGCAATAATTAATTGAAACTTTATATGAAATATTGTGTTCAATAATGATCCTTATTATAATTTACGCAATAAAAGTTCCTATGTATTCGGTAGAAGGATGGAAAAGTGTTTGCAAGCATTAAGTGTATGGTAACAATAGCTTCGTCGAAAGAATTTTACGCTTGCGATGCGAGTGCAACTGTAAATGAATATTCTCCATACTCAAGCACGACTAATGTTTTCGTTCGGAGAAAATCTAATCCCAGAATCTTTCACATATCACACTGATTGTGCTACATATAGGGATGCAATATCATTGAGAAATTGCATGTGAATGCATTCTTTTAAAGTTCTTGCTATGAAATTTCCACATTAAGTTCTGTATTAGTTTTTTTTCCCAACTTTTCCTATTGTTTTCATACGGTAGTAGTTGTGTATCCAGGCATAATGAATTATTTACTAAAACGGTTAAGAAATTTACACCTGGTCTTTCGCGGCCCTATGAAAAAGTCAAAGCAAATTTAAGCCTTTTGAAATGTATTGGGGCCAGCGGTTACCTTACTTCCACTTAATTGTAATGGCTTAACAAAGAAACTAATTTGGAACAAGATGGAGAAAATTTTGAAATCTCCACTAAAGCCACGAAATAACTGAAGCAACAGGATGAATGAATTTAGAAAAGACTGAAATCGTTGCCTTCACTAGTTCATATAAATGATCCAATGAAGGTCCAGCTAATACTTGAAAACGGTTTTTATTATCAGGGATTACTCCTAGAATTTAAAGTAATTTGAAAAGAATGATCGAATTTTATTGTAATTTTTGTTCTCTATTTCGCGGTACTAGGCATTTAGCTCATCCGCTTATAGTGGTCACTCCTAATTACTGCAATAATTACCGGGTGGTACGGAAAAGGTCTCTGCGTCTCTATTTGTTTTTATACTGATAGTCGATCCGGAAAAAGTTTACTATGTCTCTGCTTGTTTAACTCCAGGGTCGATGAGTTCGTCAGAGCTACTTCCGGAAGTCTCGTCAATCCATTTGGGTATACCAGTTACCTCGGCTAAATTAGCCATTAAGCGGAAATTCTATCGGGACGCCAACCTATTCTGGGCCAAAAGAGAAGCTTGTTCACATTGCCAGGTTCACTTGGATGGATAAATGGCGCATCAACCAACTACTCGGACTTGATCGTACTTTCATCTCGATCACAGTGACCACGCTTACAGTTCATTGCGTTATGAAAAGAATACGCTGAAAGGCTGCAGCTCCCTTCCAATGCCTTCTGGCGTGGGTGTAGACCTGCTAAAGTAGAGGAAACTGTTATCCACTTTCTTCATCAATGCCCATCTCTTACGAGGAGCAGATATAGATTATTTGGCTCTCCATTCCATGTCAGCTTAATGGAATTATCAACCATTGATGGATATAAATTCGTTTATTAAACTTAAACATGGGCGTTTTCAATGTCGCAGCTACCAAGGCAGCGAAACTAACGGGGGATATGTTAAGCAAATATTGGCGGCCCAAAACAGGCCAAACGAAAATTGATTATGGTGACGACGAACTTGATATTGCTGTAAGGAAGCGAGAGATATGGGGAGATGCCATAGTTATCAAATCTAAGCAGAAAATATTGAACAGCGGCACTAAGAGTTGCCTCGGCCTACCGCCCCATATCGGGCGCTATAGTCCTTGTGATTATCGGTGAGATACCTATTGACTCCTACTGGCATTTGAGCGAAGAAGATCTTGGAAAACGAAGGGAGTAAATTTCGTCATTAGTAGCGCAGATCTCAGATCTCAAACACTACGGTGATGGCAAAGTAGATGGAAGGAGGAAACAAACGGAACATTGACGTGTGTAGAGGCATGGATACGAAGAAATGTTGGGGAAATTAACTATTTTCTGACCCAGTTTCTTTCGGGCCATGGTTACTTCCGATAATATCTATACCCCATAGGTAAAGTGAACGATCCTGGCTGCATTTATTGCGAGGAAATAAGTAACGATGCTGAACACATATTCTTTCATTGCATCAAATGGCAAGATGAGAAGAACATGTTGATAGAGCAAATTGGTGAATTTACCCCCGACAACATTGTGGACACATTGCTCGAAAGCGAGACGAAATTGAGCGCTCTGAGAAGATATGCACGTTGATTGTGTACTCCGCAGAAAGAAGGTCGACCTTGACACAATACAACGAAATAGTGCATGAGAAGACGAGCCAATATAGCATGAAAATGGCTTCAAATATGGCATACCCAGACGTTGGAGTGTAGACTACGTCTCGTTCTCGGCCCTTCCCAAAGTAATGCAGATACCCGTCCGGTGAAGGAAGTATCCTTAGAAGAGGAAGTGTTTTAGTGGAAGCACCACTCAACGTAGTTGGCGACGGTCCCTGTAAGT
Organism: Sarcophaga peregrina; assembly: GCA_014635995.1. Taxonomy (NCBI): domain Eukaryota; kingdom Metazoa; phylum Arthropoda; class Insecta; order Diptera; family Sarcophagidae; genus Sarcophaga; species Sarcophaga peregrina. The sequence goes on along the minus strand of CM025792.1, from coordinate 17,165,893 downwards.
CCGAATGCATTTTGAATCCTACCTTACACGCAAAAAATAAAAAAAAATTCATTACTACGATCAAAACTTTAAGGATTAATAGTAGGTAGCTCGCACTTGACACATAACATAAGTATGTATTATTGAATTGACTTTAAACTTGAACCAGGATTATGATAACAAATGTCTTGGCTTGCAAGCCACTTTTAATCGTTTTTTCCCTTACTTACGATGGCGTAGTAATGGTAGTAGTAATCTTTGCAATTCAATGTTTTTCTGGGTCTTTTTTAATTATTCCAGCTGTCCTTATATTTTTTTTATTCTATTCAACTAGTAAGTCAGTCTACCGCGTAAGCCAGTTTAATTAGTATGCCACTTAATTTGTGTCTTCTAATCAAGACAAATACTACCGCCATCAAAAGTAATGATAGTAGCAGTAGTAGTTAATAGTAGTAGTAATAGTAATACTATTACTACTACGACTACTATTACTACTACTATTACTACTACTATTACTACTACTATTACTATTACTACTACTATTACTATTACTACTATCATTACTTTTGCTGGTGGTATTATTTGTCAGTCTACCGCGTAAGTCAGTTTAATTCGTATGCCAGTTAATGATCATTATGTGTCTTCTAATCAAGACAAATAGTACCACCAGCAAAAGTAATGATAGTAGCAGTAGTAATAGTTGTCGTAGTATTACTATTACTATTACTACTACTATTACCACTACTATTACTATTACTACTACGACTATTATTACTACTATCATTACTTTTGCTGGTGGTACTATTTGTCTTGATTAGAAGACACATAATGATCATTAACTGGCATACTAATTAAACTGGCTCACTGCGGTAGTAATAGTAGTTGTAGTAGTACTAGTTAGTAGTTAAAAACTGTAGTAATAAGAAAAGGTGTTAAATAGTACTTCGTTTCCAACTCTCCAACACCCCTTGCTTGCCATCGTTTTGTCTCAATAAAGTACACCATTAATGCTAATGACGTACGTTTTTTTAGTACTTTTTAAGACAACCAGGGAGAGTTATTGCTGTTGTAAACAGATAAACCTGTTGAGTAAAGAATATAATCTGTTTCCCCTCTTCCTCCAAAAGCAAGAAAAACATTAAAAAAATATTAAATTTGTCATAATAAAAGAAGAAAGAAAGAAAAAAAAGTGTACAGAACAGAAACATTAAATACTCCAACGTTTTTTGTTTTTATTTTTAAAGCTCTCTTTCTCTTTTTGTCTCTTGCCCTGTTCCCCTTCTCTTGCTGTAATTATTGTTTATTTTAAAATATTACCGTAGAGTATATGTACGGTGGTATTGTATTGTCGTATTTATTCGATGAGTTGTCGTTTTATCTGAAGGTGTTAAAATGCATTCCCCATAATGATTCAACAATAATAACAATAATACGGGACATTAATAATAATCAACGGCAATAACAACAGCAATAACGAACGCAATTATAATTAATAACAACAAAACAAGTTGTATGTACATAATATATTAGGGTAGTACGCATCCCTACAGTGTAAATTTATTTGAAAATTCTTGTAAAACCCATCATAGGTTAGAGACAATTACTGACTTATACTATGTTCAAGGCAGAAACTTTTATTAAGTCAATATTCGTTTATTTGAGTACAATATTTTATGTGTTCAGACACATAATGTACTCAATATTTATTTGACAGTGGTAAACAAATCCGCTGGTTGCTTCCACAGCATTGTTGTTATTTTTTGTTTGCAGTTGTCAAATATTAATTGAAAGTATTCGAAAAATTGTATTATGCTCACTGAACATATGAGCATTTTAAGTTTTCCTCAATATTATAACAATTTGCGTATTTATTGCGCAATAATTAATTATTGAGCTCAATAATGGCGTTTATTGCAATTTACGCAATAAAAGTGCCAGTCTGAAAGTAGTATTATTAAATATCATCCTCATCGTTATCTTATTGCCTTCTAGTTCGGGATGACCTCCAGATTGATCTATTGTTTTACTACACCTTTCTGTTCTTTAGAATTTTTGTTATTTGCTTGACATTCCCATTTATTTTAAATAGTCTTTTATGCAGTTTATGTCCTTCTAATTCTAGTTCGCTTCCGTCTAGTACCTCTGAAATCGTAATTTAACAGCGTCATATGTACACATGTTCTGATCATGCTTCTCTTATTCACAAGAACTGAAGCAGTTCGATGTTACTTTTTTTGGCACAGTGAACGTTCTGCATAACGCACTGAGCTTATTATTTGCGTGTAGCGTTAGATACCATGGATTACGTTACCAACTGTACATGTGTAGCACACATTGATTTTACATTTGCTTGGAATAGTCGGAATGAAACCACTCGAACCTATTTTCTAAATATAGGGCGGGATATCTATCGGTTGAAGTTTGAACCACCGGTTATTTCGAATCTGGCAATCTTTATGTCACATATGACTATTCCGTCACAAAATTCAGTATATCATCTCCACTGATCGTAATGAAGCGGTTTACGCTTGAGCAACCTTGAAATTTATTAAGCCAAAGAAAAACTCCTTGTGGATGTCGATTTTTCCAAAAAAAAAAAAAAAATACCTTTCCGAATGTAGTCTATTTTCATTTTGGCGGGTACGTTCATAATAAAAGTTACCGTATTTGGGGCTTTGAAAACCCACACATTTTCATACAGAATTCAATGCATCAATTACGAATGAATGTTTAGTGCGTCTTGTGGAGCGGAGGCATCATTGGCCCTTATTTCTTTGAAAATGAGGACGGCATAACCATTACGTTCAATGGAAACACTTACCGCACCATAATAAATAATTTTTTTGTACCCGCTGTTCAAGGTATTGATATGAAACGATGTTTGATTTCAAAAGGATTGTGCAACTTGCCACACATATCAAGCTGCAATCGATTTATTGCGTCAAACATTTAATGGCCGTTTAATTAGCCGAAATGGTGCAGTCAATTGGACATAATTTAACACCGTTGGACTATTTGTCTAAGAAAATGTATTCGCAACCAAGAATTGCATGTCTATATTATGCCTCTTACTCGAAAAATTTGCTGATGAATTATATTACAATATATTACTGGTGATTCATACCTGTTACGTTGGCCATTTTTAGTACGATTTATTGTGCCCCATATACATTATTGTGTAGTACTACACTTGTTAATTTATTTGCTTTTAAATCTTTTTTTTTATTTGTTCGTATTACTCAGTCGATTTAAATATTACTTCTGTCACGAGTCGAAAATATGTAAATTTATCGCAACGTTTTTAACACTTGAACCCACACATAAAAATAGGGGGGGTGGGGGGGAGGGGGGTTCGGTTATTAAAATTGCGGTTCTGGTCAGTAAGCACCAAAGCGGAAAATCGCTTTAACAACTTTACGCATGAAGTTTTCAAATGTTTTCATGGAATTATAATTGTCAGAAACACTTAAAAATTGCGTGTGTGGTACATAAATAATGACGGATATGTAGGAAATGCCCTCTCCGAGCACATCTATACATATTAGAAAATTATCTTTTTAAAAATCAATTTCAATTTAGTGTGTATTGCTGAATTCCTTTCTGTTCCTTTAAGAAATATTGAGGTGCTGTAAGGCATTACCCCTATTTTCTAATCACTAACAAAGAATGCAAAGTAAGCGTTAACTTGGAGGTTGCTCGGCATATTGGCGTGGAGTTTTCTATGCCTAAATAGGGAAAAAAATTTATTTCAGAGGAACTGAGCTGTTCCTTAATGAAATTCTTGAATATGATTCGATACGGTTCAATATCAGTACTTGCATTAACTACACTTTAATGGGGTAATTTCACTTAGAGCCTACAGACAGGCTAAATAAATTCTTGCAGATAAGGTTCACATCATTCAATATTGAAGGGTTAGAAGCTCTGTATGTTCTGGGCATTAATATTAAATACAATGGTTGCTGAATCCAGGAATATTTTATAAATGACAAATAAGTGGTTTCAAGTATTGTGGTTTCTTAAGACGGTCCAAGAAATACTTCATTTCAATTAATCTTACTTTGAATAACGTTGGCCAATTCATAACAAGGAGAATTTATTTCATAAATACTTCGTCAACTTTCCTCTCTCCCACAGCCAATTTTCATAGTTCCAAATCCATTTAACCCCTGAAAGATATAGAAGTGTGTCTCCTTCTATATCCTTCCATTCAATTCTCAGTTAAAGGTAGGGTTTCTTATTCCAGCTAATAATTTTGGTTCTAATAGACACTTTAAATTTAAAGACAGGGATAGAATAGGTTTGCTGCTAGACTAATAAAAGACCTAGTCTGGGGTTAATTATTGAATTTATTACAGGGCACTGCAAGATTAGATCGCTAACAAGGATCTGAAACGGTCTCCAGCTGAACTATTGCAGAGGGAAGAGCTAGAAACTATCTAACACCTCTGTAACTGTCTAGCGCTTAGCAGGTTGAAGACCCTGGGCAAGGACTTTTTCGAAAGTTTGGACTCTTTGTAGCGTGCTGACGTTAAGGCTCTTCATAGATTCGTAAATAAGTTCAACTGATTGAGAAGGCTGGCTAGGGCATCAAGTTTATAGTCGCGCTTTCTTGTGTGTTTGCAGTTTGTGTTTTTCTTCTGTCTCCTTATCCTTCCCTTCCTACCTCCTTTCCTTTGGCCTGTCTCCTTTATTAGCCCCCTCTCTTTCTCTCCTTAGGACGTATCACTATGGGTCATTTTCAACTCCCAAAGATAAACACACGTCTTCAAACCGAACCTAATCTAATATATTAAATTCTCGTGTCATGGTGTTAGTGATTAAACTTCTCCGAAATGGATCGACCGATTTCTATGAAATTTTGTGTGCATATCGGGTAGGTTTGAGAATCGGACAACATCTATTTTTCATATCCCCAAGTGTCAAGAGGGCGTGGCAAATTGTTAAAATTTAATTTTGAAGTACATATTGATCGTACACGAATAAAATTTGGGGATAAGAGTTCGTAGAGTCGATATCGACAATAGGCGTGACAACCCTCCCCCCTTAAGGGATACCTATAACTCTTAAATTATTGAACCGATTTTAACCATTCTTTTTTATTCGAAAACTTAACATAGGTGGTATAAAAAAAGCAATCATATAGCAAAAAGTAGGCGTGGCAAACCTTTAAAATTGAATATTTAGGGACAAAATGAGCGTGGCAACCCTCTGCCGGGTAATTTAATGGTTCATATGTACATATATAATATGTATGTCTGTTAGTTTTTGTTTTGGAGCGACTTCATCAGCGCTTCCCATAATTCGGAACTCTTATTGTTATTCTTTGTATTCCTAAATAATGTACGTAACGACTACGATTAAATTTTGAACTAGATAGATCTGCGTATCGGGCGGTACGAAGTTCGCCGGGTCAGCTCGTCTAACCTTAAATTTAATTATTTGTATGCATCCCAAATTTATGCGTAAAAGGTTCCCATTTTATTATTTCTGCCATGCCAAAAACATGATCATTTGCGATCCTGTAGGCAACCTGTTAGAGGATAGACTATTGACGCACCAAACAAGTAAGCCAGTTAAAATCGTATCAAATTTTAAAGGAACTAATTGCCAAGAAAACCGTCCTCTTCCCAAATCATGGATAAAACCAACACAAACATGAGTGACGTAAGAAGCCAGGTTGTCGTCCTGGCTAAAGGGTTCTAATACTTAATAACGTATGACATAAAAGAATGGTAAATTAATCTAAAATTGGATTCGGATACCCGTGAATGTTGTGGCTTTCTGCCGCCAAGCATTGTGGTGTAGGGTATCTTACAATAAATTTCTTATTATGAATAATATTTCAAGGATTTTTTTCATATCTTATTTACAATATTTATAATATTATTATTTATTATTTAAATTTTTTTTTTAATTTTAATAAATAAAAATAATTCATTTTTTTAAATGTTTTTCTGGTAGACAATTTGTTTTCTTCTCCAGACAATTTTGTGTAGACGCTGCAATGTTTATCCAATGGAAATTTCATAAACAACAATAACAATAAACAATTTATTGTGAATCAATAATATTTTTATTAAAAATCATTATCAATAATACACGAACAATAAAAAAGAAGAAACCAAAATCTGTCTCAATTGATATCGAAAACAAAACAAAAAAAATTGGTGATAATTTTAATGCTAATTTACGGCGATTCTTGTATTCTTTGCCGATCAATAATTCAAGGTACAAAACTCACCAAATTATAGGAATAACAACTGAAAAAATAAAATAGTAGAGTATAGTAGCAAATAGCAGATGTTAGTAAATATTTTTAAAAAAATTGTGAAATTATAAGATCTTGATTTAAAAGCATTCGACAATAATGACATACTAATTGCTACAAAATTATTTATTTATAGAAAAAATTCTTTTCTTTTCATTTTATTTAATTTTTTTTTTTAAGATTAAATAAGAAAATATTCCATAAACTAATTTTTTTTTTATACGATGTATAAACTTACAAAAATGTTTCAATTTTAAAATAAAAATAACGGTAATTTATTAATGTTTATTTTTGTAATGTGCAGTATCTTTTGACGCTCACTGTACATGATTGGTCATTACAATCCTTCACTAACTAACTAACTTTTCACATCATCAGTTGTGTGAGTTAATTTTCGACCTCAAGTGGAGGTGGGACCTACAGTTTAAAGCCGGCTCCCGAACGACAGATATTTGAGGAACTTTTCATGACAAATGTATTTACTCCCAGAGTTTTTGCCAGAAATTTTCTGAAGGAAGTCGCTGATGGAACATATTTTTATACTTCACTTTGTCGAAAATGACCTGTGATTTGAACCTGTCCTATAAGCCAATACACTACCTACTACACTATGGATCACAGTTCTACAGACCCAAGACTATATAAATTCGAATTCCACACAAAAGAATTCTGCCGTCGATTCTATGGTTAGTTTAAAGTCCTTTAATGCCAATTGTTTTTATCATATTCATTGCATAAACAGGTATGATCAATAATTTGCTATTTTCCTCCTTCCGATTATTTGCTTCAAAATATTCTCATACAGCTTTGGGACCCCGCTTAACGCAGAAACGCTTAACTACATACATAATTGGTCATTTCAACCCTTCAGTCAGGATTATTGACCTAGTTTCTCACACCACTTATGTTGTGTGCGTTAATTTTATACATGAGTAGTGGGACCTAAAGTTTAAAGTCCACCCTGAACGACAGATTTTTGAGAAACTTTTCATGGCAATTTTATTTACTCTCAGAGTTTTTGCCAGAAATCTACTGAGAGGAAATCGCCGAAAAAATACTTTTTGTATTTTATTTTGATGTCTGGCCTAGGACTCGAACCCTGGCCTTACGTTTAATAAGCCAGCACTCAACCTACTAGACCACGGCGACCTTGACTATGTTTCAGTATTACGCGGTTGCCAATGAAACGGTCATGCACCTTTCCTTTTTAACACTCTTTTGTTAGTCTGTCCAGAATATAGATCCTAAATGAATTTTCCAAAGTTGCAATCACAGAACGAACGTATCTTTCCTGTGTCACAGTTGATTTATTACTGGGCATTAACATTACTAGGTGAATACATATGTGCGTGTTAAGTTGCTTCGTTTAATGGTGTTTCGTTCAGCGCTGGAAGTTATTGGAACGTATCGACCGCTTTAAACGGGGTCTTACTGTACTTACAAGCCTATATTCCCTAAGCTTGTGCTGCGGTTAAAGCAATGAAGGAGAAGGTAAATGAAAAAAAGTGTTTTCACGCAACTCGAACGAACGTCTATGCAGGGAAATGTGTTCCTTTATTCGTTTCAATAATTACGCATTCAAGTGTTCGCTGATATATCTAAATCATGTTACAAAATCTTAATACATGCCTTGTACTACTCAAATACTGTACTGTACTAAGCAGACTGAAATAAAGCCTATAAAGATCCCCTGTCCCCATAGCTACATCCCTATGAGCAAAGCGGTCATTAGATATTTAGAGAATGTGTAAACCACATCTAAGATTGTTTAAGCCTAGCACGAGTCTCGTAAGGAGATTGTATTACATTCGACTATGGGTTCCCATACCCAGGACTTTCCTCTACAGCGGAGCAAACAAATGCTTCCACACAAACTACATTCATTCTTTGGAAAAGAAAGACGGAATACTGAAATCACTCGGCCGAGATAACAGACTGATCTGGTCCGATACAGACGTAAGCAAAATAAAATTTCCTTTAAATCAGGGCAGAAATCAGTATGGATAGCTGCAAGCTGTTAGAAAGCACCACTGGCTTCTAAGTGCACCCATTCGGATGATGGCAATACCATACAATGACCGTTGCTAAAGCTATAATAGAATATCTTCGGAGACCTGCGAAGAAGAATGCTGGCAAAGCCAGAATTTATTAACAGAATCTGAAGTGAATTGACAGCCGCTTAAGGATCTAGGTAGGCTCTGTTTACTAAAGCGGCTGCCAATTCAATCTAATCTATGATTCTGTGATTGAGAAACTAAGAAGAAAGATTCTTGCAAACACAGAATTTATTGGCAAAGCCGAGAATGGAATTCACAGCCTCTTAAGGATCTAGGTAGGCTCTGCTTACTGAGGCGGCTGCCAATTCAATTTAATCTTTACCTAACTTATGGAATGAGCTATAACGTTGTGTGTAAACTGAAAATAAATAGGCCTTCAATAGATAATTAATTTTTTTTTTGTGATTTCAACAGATTTTAGCATAAATTTCGAAATCTATTTTGATTCATTCAGCACTTTTAATTTTAATGGAAACAAGTTTCATGCCGCCAAACCATTGCCATTGGCTTATATACATACGCTGCCATTAATTGGAGCTTCCCATTCAATTTGCAGCAACACTTCTCATGCTCATGAAGCGTAATATTTTTGTAATTTTCTTCTCCATCCCTCATCTTCTTCTGCGTCAGTCGCACAATGATAGACGGCATTTACAATATAAACAAACATGGCAACATGTTGCATGTTGCATGATGATGATGAAATGCTACAATATCTTTTGCATAAATTTTTGCAACATGAATGGCCGGTAAATTCATTTCCACACCATTAACGTAACATCTCACGCCAACCATCACAACAAATGTTTGGAAAATATTTTCTTTCTCGTTTTTCTTCTTTTCTTCTTTTTCTTTTTCAAACAAATTCCAACAACAAAAACGAAAAAGAAGAAGAGAAGGAAGGAGGAAAATTAACAAAGAAAAAAAATGAACGTCTGCCAACGAATTTTTAACGCTATACGCCTGCGTGAAAATCGTACAGAAAAACTAAATAAAATAGGGGAGTCTAAGGAGGAAATATAAATTAATCTCAATAACCTTGAACTTGACCTGAACAAATTTTGTAGAAAAACACAACAATTTTCCTTGGTTATTAAATTGGTTTATTAACTCATGCCTCATCATTTCAACACGACAGAAAAAAAAGAATTGAGACTGAAACCAACCAAAACGAAAAGAAGATTCATTTCAATTTAATAGACGTCTGGGTTACACCCTCGATTATTACCACCGAACTCGTAACATCAGGTGTATACGACAGGCATGTAATTGCCACACTACAGTGACAAGTTCTAGTAGCATTTATTAATTTGTTGCACTCTCAAGTGCCTTTATTTTGTTGGATACTCATAACATTGTCTCAGATTGGCCTTCTAATGTCATGCATGACATGACCAGCCTTGACAGACTAAGGAGTTTACATTGCGAGACATGCACCACCTCCCTCTTGACAACAACAAGTGTACGTTTTAGTTCTTCAAGTGTCTCTCTAAGGACATACGACAGGCGGCGACATTATTTTTATTTATGAAACATGGATTTCAATTTTAAAAATTTTTGGCTGCTTTTGTCGGCCCTTTATAGCAGGCCAGTGTCTGTATTTGTGCCACTACTAGGAAGGCGGTTTCATTTAAAGTGCTCTTAAAATCATTTTCATTTACAGTTACTTTACGAACATCGAACCTTAAGTGTACATTCACTATAAGACATCCTTACTCCGGATGATCAGTTTGTCGCCTATCACCGCAATGATTCGCTGCTTAAAACGGTAAATACATGGGAAAATCAGAATCGTTATTTGTTTTTGTAATAAGAAAACCAGCAAAACCTAACCCCTAGCCCATTAGCCCCTAGTTCGACTTTCCTTCCACTGCAAACCTGTTTGTAACTCTAAACAAAAATATAATAAAACCAGAACTCGGCCTGCATTCGAAAGTAGCAATAGATGAACTAGTGGACCAAACACATATACATACATAATTGGCCTTTACAGCCCTTCAGTCAGGATTACGACCTAGCTTCTCACACCACTTATGTTGCGTGCGTTAATTTTATACATAAGTGGCGGGACCTACAGTTTTAAAGTCGACTCCGAACGACAGATTTTTGAGAAACTTTTCATGGCAATTTTTTACTCTCAAAGTCTTTGCCAGAAATCTGCTGAGAGGAAGTCGCCGAAAAAATATTTTTCGTTTTGATGTCTGACCTGGGATTCGAACCCGGACCTTTCGTTTAATAACCCAACACACTACCTAGTAGACCACGGCGACCAAAGCCTGCAGATATTTCACCAGGTTAGACGTAAAAAAAATAAGTTTATAAGTACTGTGAGAAGCTAGCTCGTAATCCTAACTGAAGGGCTGCAATGGCCAATTATGTATCTACTAGACTACGGATCTAACAAAAGTTTCTAGTAAAAATAAAAAACAAACCAAAACCGAAATTCTCCGAAGAAAATGAAGTTGAATTGGACATAAATAAACCGAGCATGGAATGGAACTCCTTTTAAAGTACAAGACTTAACCACACTTAGCTTGTTGAAGAGTTTACTTAGGAAAGCCACACATCGAGCCTTACAAGAAATCCAGCGAGTCAGCAGGGAAAATCGGTAATGCTATGTACTACATCTCTACCCCTAAGTTGTGTCCTTGCAACATATCAGGTCTCCAAAGAAAACCAGCCACTGAAAAAAGAAATTCGAAAAATCTGTATACAACGACTCTCATAAAAAAAACCTGCCAGTCAAAAAAGGAGTTTTATAAGGCTGTTACTACATTTACTAGCCTTAAGCTATGTCCTTGCAACATATCGGCTCTCCCAAAAAAATCTGCCTTGGAAAAAATGGAGTTCGATAATTCTGTTTACAACATCTCTTACATAAAAGCTTCCCAGTCGAAAAAGAAGTTCGACAAGTCTGTATACGACATATCTACTCTTAAGCTGTGTCCTTGCGACAGGAATACCTGCCAGTCAAAAAAGGAGTTCGATAAGACTATATATGACACCTCTACTCTTAAACTGTATCCTTGCAACATATAGACTATCAAAAGAAAAGCTAGTCAAGAAAAGAGTTCGATAAGATTGTATTCGACATCTCTACTCTTAATCTGTGTCTTTGCAAGATATAGGCTCCCACAGGAATACCTGCCAGTCAAAAAAAGAATTCTATAAGGTTGTACACGACATCTCTACTCTTAATCTTTATCCTTGGAATATATAGACTCTCGCCGGAATACCTGACAGTCAAAAAAGGAGTTCGATAAGGTTCTAATCTACACCAGCGTCCTTAACGTATCAATCCCCAAATTACAAGAGTTGAGTTATGTGGGGACTACAAGATCTATTAGAGAAAAATTGAGATCGACACAGTAGTACTGTGAAGATAGTATCGGGTCCGCCATCTAACGTTTTTTTTTTTCAACTAATGCTTATTCGTGAATGGTAACACTTAGATTAAGTCTGATTTGACAGATAATTCGTTTTATCCGGCCGCTGAACGAATATGGTTGTGTATACGCGTTTTCGCTTCGCTAAGTGGGCCTACAATCGACTTACAGAAAATGCCGATTTTGGCAAAAAAAAAAATCATCTTTTCAGATGAAGTTCATTTTGATATTGGTGGGTACGTAAACAAGCAAAATTGTCGCATTGGGAACCGCACAGAAAACCCGCACGCATACATTGAAAAGCCGACGCATCCAAAACGAGTCACAGTTTGGTACGGATTTTGGTCTAGAGGCATAATTGGGCTACATTTTTTCAAAAATAAGCAAGGAGTGGCCGTTACAGTCAATGGCAATCGCTATCGGGCCATGTTGAACGAATTTTTGTTTACAAAAATTAAAGCGGAGGATATTGGCAACATTTGGTTTCAACAGGACGACACTACGTGCCAAACTCGATGCTTTGCGCCCTGTTTTTGAAGATCACATTATCAGCCCTAGAGCTGATGTCGTTTGGCCACCTCAGAGCTAGGATTTGACACCGTTGGACTATTATTTGTGGGATACCGTCAACGATAAATGTTATGCCAACAAACCAGAGACAATTGCCGCTTTAAAGGACAATATTTGTGAAGGCATTGGTGAAATACAGCTGCATACAATCGATAATTTGCTTAAAAAATGGACCGATTGTGTAGGCTACTGCATGGCCAGCCGAGGCAGCCATTTGAATGAAATTATTTTCGATTATTAACCGGAAGGATTGTACTTTCAAATAAAAAAAGAAATTTGAGAAAATTTTCAGATTTTTTTTTTAAAGCGTTAAAAAAAAATTATTTGGCGGACCCTTTAATGAATTTTATCTTTCTACACTTATATATCCAGCAAATTAAGAGTTGGTTGCATATTTATTCAATTCAAATTTCTAGCCATCAGCCTTGCAACGCCTGATAAGAAATTACGCTCAATTTCGTTATAATTTTAGATTGAAATTAAATTTGCTTTTATAGTTTTCGATGCGTATTTTGTAAAGCTTAAGTTTTTAATGAATGTTAGGCTTTTTAAAAGTTATTTGGCGGACCCTTTAGATAGAGAAAAAAGCTGCTGCAAGACATAACAAAAGTAGCAAGGATTCCTTTTTAATACGACTTATTTTTTAAAATCGTTTCCCTCTATGTCTAATAAGAAATATCCTTTAGGTGTTCTAATTCAAAACCATAGATGAACTGGGTAATAAAAATCATTTAATGTCACATAAATTTATTGAACAACCTTCCAAATAAATGCGTGTTTGTATTACGAAATAGGAAGAAAGGGAAAGAAACAAAACTCATACAGAAGTGTCATTTGGTTTGTAATCTTCTCAAAATAGGGCCATAAAATGTGAAAAAAAAGAGGGAACCAAAAGAGATCGGCAATCGGTAAACGGCAAACGGGATTACAATTGACAACAACAGCAACAACGACAACAACAAGCGTAGCTAAAGAGGTAGAAATGTTCTAAATTACGTGTCTCCTGTGTAATAAAATTAATCGAGTAATGGCGCCACCACAAACTGTGAGTATATACGTAAGTGTGTGTGAGTACAATGAAAGGATATTGAATGTCCTTAAAAATTATTTGAATTTATTGTGGCGTGTCATTGCGATGCTACCACTACTACGTACTTAATGTGGCTTCATATGTATGTTTGTTGTAAGTGTAAGTGTAAGTATGGTAAGTGCTGGGGGCTGCTAGTGTTAGTCAGATTCCTATTACAATTTTGTATTTTTGTTGTTGTTGTTTTTGGTCCTTTTTTTGTTCAAAGATTTAATTTTCTGTCAACTGTACTTATCTCATTTTTCCACTGTTTCACCAGCGAATACTAGTGCTACTGGTTATTTTCCTTATCTCTGCTGGCGGATCTTATTGTCACCGAACGATATCTTTCGCTCTCTATCTCTCTCGCTCTCAATTGCAAAGGTTGCGTTGGTTAGTAGTTTCGGTACTGTCAAGACATGTGTTTTAAAATCGTTTTTTTTTTTTTGTTTTTGTTTTTAATTTTATTTTCTTCCTACACTATACTCTACTGTATTGTGCGATAAGCACATAAATTGTTATTTGAGGTTTATTTTTTCTCTGTTTTTGTCATCGTAATCTTTTCTAAAATGTTGTCGTAATTTGTTTAACAGCTTCCGTTTTTTTTTTTCTCCCCCTTTTGCGTTGTTTGGTTGTTTATTTAACAATTTTTATTTTTTTTTTTGGTTTCTTTTCTCTTAGGAAGAAGGAAGGGAAAGGGTTCGGGCACTATTTATTTGTGCCATGTTGTTGTACTAACGTATTACAATTACTTTTTTTGTTTTTATTTTTATTTTTTTTATTTAATTGTGGTTTTTTGTTTTGTTTTGTTTTTTGCCTCATTTCGTATCTTATGCTGGTAAATTAAATTCTTTAATGTCGCATTTAGTAGGCAATTTTTTTTCTTTTAAAAATTTTTCCAAATTTTTATCTCTGCAGCAGATGGTTTTGTGTTTGATATACTACTAGCCCCTGTAGGCCTATAGCTATTTTTATTAAAAATAAAATAGATATGTTAAGCCATTAATTATATGGCAATACAATAGAAATCTAAACTGTTTTATTTATAAAGGGTGGGCCATATATAAGTTTAAATTTGAACCATCGGTTATTTCAAATCTTGCAACAGTTATGTCATTCTGTCATGAAGTCGCCGTGGTCTACTAGGTAGCGTGTTGGCTTATTAGACAAAAGATCCGAGTTCGAATCCCAGGTCAGACATCAAAACGAAAATTTGAAAATAATTTTTCGGTGACTTCCTCCCAGCAGATTTCTGGCAAAAACTCTGAGAGTAAAAAATTGCCATTGCTTCTCTCAAAAAAATTTGTCGTTTGGAGTCGACTTTAAACTGTAGGTCCCGCCACTCATGTATAAAATTAATCCACACAACATAAGTGATGTGAGAGGCTAGGACGTAGTACAATGGGTCAATTCGACCACCGAGTACTGTACTTGTCAAAATTGACAAGTATACGTCCTCTAACCTAACCTATGTCATTCTATTCTGTTACAAAATTCAGTACATCAGTACTAGGGATGCCAAACGGGATCGATTTTTAAAAATCCCGGGATTCGGGATTTACAAAATTCCGGGATATTTCGGGATAATTCGGGATCCAAAAATCCCGAAAAATCACGGGAAAAATCGCGATTTTTTCTTAATAATAAAAATATTTTGTTGAAAAAATCATTTATATTCCAATTATATCAGAATTATATCTCATTAAAAATAAAATATAAAAACAGCAAGACAAAAAGTAACAAAAATCGTAAATTAACAAAAATAAAAATTATTCACACATATAAAGAAAATTATTTGGATTCCAAAAAAAAGATTAAAGCATCTAACATGTGATCTGATAGGTTTGAACGAATTTTGTTGAAAAATACTTCTCGCAATCAACATTTATTGGTAAAATAGTTCCAAGATAGCTGTATGCTACCACCTCCTGATGTAAATAAATCTATTTCTTTGGACAGTTGAGTATCTAAATCAGTTACCCTATTAATTCGTTTTATAGAGCTTTTGCATTCTTCGATGCCATCAAATAATTTTTTTTCAATGGAAGTAAAGTTTTCCTCATCTGAGATGCTATTATCGAAGTAAAGTGATATAGAATTTTTTATACAGGACCTTTTGTAGGGTCAAAATACATATGAATTCACAATCCCGAAAATCCCGAAAAATCCCGGGACAAGTTTTTAAAAATCCCGGGATTCGGGATTATGTGAATCCCGAAAATCCCGGGATTTCGGGTTTCGGGATTTCCCGATTGGCATCCCTAATCAGTACATAATGAATCGATTTAGTTTTGCTCAACGTGAGGATTTTTTATTGGGCACGATAATGCCGATTTTCTTTTTTTTTTATTAATATCGTGAATAAAACTCTAATGGCGTAATAGTTTTTAACGCTGCATATTTTAATTTTAAGTTGAAAACATTTTCTAAATCATTTGTATGATTGTAAATATATTTTTTTTTTTTTGTAATTTGATCGAATGCTAAAAATATAAATTCATTTTCAATATTTTTTGTTATTCTTATGTTTTCTTTTTTTTTTTGATATTAAATTTGAAGGGAACTTTGATAGACTGTTTCCAGCCACATGGAAAGAAAAATATTTGAAAAACCTCTTAACACTGCATAATTTTACACACTTAATTTGTGTTATCTGCTTTTGCTTTTTCTTTCGGAATAAATTATATTTAATTTGATTGTAAATTTCCATAAATATAAGGTGTAGTTAAAAGAATTCCATTATTTAAACTTTACTAAACTGAATATTGTATTAGTAACGGTCAAAGGATAGGATATTTCACTGATGCTGTCAAATTACTTGCGAGTTACAACCCTTCAGTCTAGGCTTACGGCCTAGCTTTTCACACCACTTATGTTGTGTGCGTTAATTTTACACATCAATGACAGAACCTATAGCATAGGAAGGTCCCCCACATGAATAAGAGTTTAAATCACTCTAACACTTGATAGTAAATAATCATATCGGCTTGGATAACACAGCTCCAAGCTGTTAACACCAGACTGCCACCTGAGTACACGATTACACACTACATACACACCTAACTAGTCATTATAAGCCTTCAGTCAGGATTACAACCTATTTTCTCACAACACTTATGTTGTGTGCGTTAATTTTATACTTAAGTGGCGGGGCCTATAGTTTTCGAGAAACTTTTCATGATCTAAAATCGATTTCGAATAGCAAATTTTTGAGAAACTTTTCATTGCAATTTGCTAATCTTCTGAGAGGAAGTCGTCCTAGAAATATTTTCTTTATACTTCGTTTTGTTGTAGATACTCATTTATTAAGTCCACACACCAACTACTAGACTACGGCAGTCTTGAACAATTATTAGAAAACGACCAACGTTCGCTGAGTTTGCTTTCCAGAGCAGTTGCCAAGTGATCCTAACGTTTACAGAAATATAAGCTTAAGTGAAGAACCCCATTTTTAAATTAATGAGTTGAATTTGGTGTGTTACCAATCCACATGAGAGCCAAGAGCATTCAATCCAATATTTTTTGGAAACGATGTTGGCCAGTAATTGTAGCACACGAAATATTGGATTGTTCGCATGTGCGATTTGAGTACAGTAATCCTTCGATTTACGTTCCAAAAAAAGGTGACGTACATCGGAATGACGTAAATCGAATTTCATATTCCTTATACGGTTTTTAACATGGAACTTAAAAAGTTATATGCATTTACAGTAATCCCTTGATATACTTCGCATTTGGTTTTTAACGGCGAATGTCATATTGCTCATATTACAAACTGGTATGTTTTTAACAAGGAACTTAAAAAGTTACAGTAATCCCTCGATATACGTCGCAGTTGGTTAAAAAAAAGCGATGGACATCGAATGACTACGCACATTGAAGTTAGAGGAAACAAAAAATTTCACGACGTAAATCAAAGGATTACGTACATGGTCATACATGGTCTCACAGAATACGAGATAACTCGTTCGCAATCTACGAGATAACTCGTTCGCAATCTAGGAGATAACTCGTTCGATTGCGTTCCCATCTAGGATGCCAAACTACGAGTTATCTCATAGTTGGCAGTCAACGTGTTAAACTAACCCCTTCTTCATTAGAAATCGTTTTGGTCTTTCAAAAAAAAGGGAGGACATTCTGTGCTCGTTGGCAGAAATCTGCTGGACTTGCAGAAAAAGGAGAGCTTTCTCTGCTCGTTTTATAGGAATACTCAACCTTGTTCACTGTAGGAAATACTGGAAAACTCTGCTGGTCTTGAATGGACAAGAAGGGGGGACTGATTTACTTTTCTCCTTAAACCGCATAACAGTCAATTACACAGGTGATATTCTAACAGACCACTGTCTTTTTGGAAACAATCTGATATATTTGTCATTTCAACGATTAACTTCTGTAGTAACTGTGGGCCTAAGGAGGGGCAAATATTGCACCAGTAGAGTGAAAGTTGCACAATAAAACGACTGCTGCAATAGCAAGATTTAGTGTGCAGTCAGAATGATTTCCTTTTGGAGGCTATATGTTCCCTGAATCAGTACACTTTGATGTCGGATTTGCAAAGGGCCAGACTTTAGTTCACCCTGAACAGAACTTCAGTATTCGGGGAGCTTAAGGGACTATCGAAGTCTCAACTCTTACGCCATAACATAGTTTGAGAACTTCCAGGTATTGTTATAAACCAGCAGAACCCAACATATTCCATTAAAAAAAAGATCGTTTCAACTTTCCAAATGACATAAAAAAGGTATGGTTTTTAAATTTACTACACCTTTATGACTTTAGGTTCGTACAAAATTATTTTGTAGAAAAAAACTAAGAAATTTAAAAAAAATATATTGAAGTGAACACCTTTAGAAAGGTTTTGTATGTATGAACGAACAGCACCTGCATTTATAAATTGAAGATTAAATAAGGAAAACAGCAGCCAAGGAGTCAAGAAAATAGCCGCCAAATACAATTGTTTGCCATGTTCATGTAAAATTTACAACAACAACAACGAATTGCAGATGCCTTGAAAGTATCAAATTTCCTTGAATTGAAATTCTAGAAATACAAAAATAAAGAAACAAAAACAACAACAAACGCAATTGCTGTAGAAAATAGCACTTTTTAATTAAACGTAAAAGCAAGCAGGCAAGCAGCCAGCAAGCAAGAAGAAGAAATAAGTGATAACATTTGGGAGGAGTTTCACGTTCATGTTCTCTATTAAATGCGTCAAACAGAGATGGAGTGAGAAAATCTATTAAAAACAAGCGTTAACAATAGCACTTAAATATGAGCCACACTAAGTACATTCTTATTGTTAAAGTGATCACGAGAGAGAGAGAAAGAGTGAAAAAAATGGTGATCACTGATCATGTACACATTTAAAATGCTTTCATATTGGAAGGAACGAACAGAGAGCCATCAATTATCCATGAACCAATCACCAGCCAAACAAAACAGGTATTAAGAAACTGGTTTCCGTACTAATCAGTGATCGCAACAAAAAAAAAAAAAAACAATAAGAGAGAGAACAAGATCACATTGAAAGAGCATTGCAAAGAGCATAAGAATGAGTGAATTTAGGGGGCAGATATACATACATAAGCATGACTAAAACTGGATTTGTACAAGCACTAGTTAAATATCGCCAAAGCAAGTTAACGATCAGTTATTAACTAAGCGTTGAGTAATTCAGATCGTTTGGAGATTTTAGAAGAAATAAAAAAGAGAACAAAAAATTTGTGTGAATGTATAATCGCAATACAGTTGAATTAAATATTATTAAGTGTTAAATAATTTGGTATTTAATTAGTAACAAATAATATAAAAATAAATAAAAACAAACAAAAATTCATAAAACAAACTAGTTTTAGCCTATTTTTTAAAACTAAATTATAAAGAAATGAAGAAAAATCTCACATAATAAAACCAGATTAAACATCGTGTGTTAAAAATTAATTTATTAAACAATTAGAGTAAAAAAGTTTAACAAAAAAAACATAAATTTTATTATTCATTTATTTGCTAATTTATTAAAAGAAAAATAAAATTTAAAAACAAAATGTTTAACGTTCAAGAATTAATGGAATATCGTATGCAACAACAGATTGCCCAAGAAATTTATCGCCAACAGATTATGCAACGTATACCGGGTAAGTTTATTACAATAATGTAACATTAACGATTAATTCTTATAGAAAAAATAATTTAAAACATTATAATTTAATTTTTTTTTAATTTAAAATCCAAATTTCAATTAAAAAAATAACAAACTTTTTACAAATTTTCTTATTCGTTCATTATAAAGAGTATTCACTGTTTTTGTTGCTATTTATTTAAAATCTTTCCTCATTGAAAGTTAAATTTTAATCAACTACTGAAGTCGCCGTAGTCTATTAGTTAGGCTAATAATTAGACTTATAAGATGTGATGTCTCGGATCAAACCTCAGGTCAGATATTTCCAACAAAACGAAAATATGAACAAAAATATTTCTGCAACGACTAACATTCGCCAAATTTCTTGCAAAAACTCTGAGAGTAAACAAAAAAAAAATGCCATGAAAAGTTTCCCAAAAATCTGTCTTTCGGAATCGACTTTAAACTCTAGATCCTTACATTCATGTATGAAAGTGTCACACCGAACATAAGTGGTGTCAGAAGCTTAGTTATAATCTTGGCTAAAGGGTTGCAATGACCAATTATGTGTGTTTGTATGAAGTCGCCGTAGTTTAGTAGGTAATGTGTTGGCTTATTAGACGGTAAAGCCCGGGTTCGTATCCCAGATTAGGCATCAAAACAAAATATAAAACAAAAATATTTTATCGGTAATTTCCTCTCTGCGGATTTCTGCCAAAAACTCTGAGAGTAAATTAAAAAATGCCACGAAAAAGTTTCTAAAATAATTCTGTCGTTTGAAGTCAACGTCAAACTGTAGGTTCCGCCACTCACGTATAAAATTACCGCACACAAAGTGAGTGATGTTCGCAGCTAGGTTGTAATCCTGGCTAAATGGTTGCAGTTACCAATTATGTATGTTTGTATGTATTGGCATACGGTCCACGTAATTTAGGTACATTTTTGGAACCAATTCCGCAGATGGCCTTATAGTACCACATTGAGATCAGAACAGTTTTTAATTCATCTCGTTTAATAATAGAACTTAACAATAACGCCGAGTCTAAGGTAGGTAAGTCAGCATAGGCTAGTGAAAATCGTTATGATCTTTTTTCACATCATAATAAAAGTGCTGAGTTACGACTTGTCCCCGACAAGTAAAAGGGTTCGAATGCATTGTTGAAGTTGAAGTGCATCTTTATTCTGCAACAAAACACTAAACATATGCCCTAACTTGACTTAACTTAATTAGTTGGCCTTAATACCCCTCCATTGTGGAATTTTGAGGTAGCCCTTTCACTTTCTTCCAAGCGTATCTGCTTTGACCGTGTCTTCGTCTGTTGGTTAGAAAGAACACAGGCTTTCTTCATCCAAATCAGGCATGTTCGTTCTCGGCGCCAACGTCCGTTTATCCTCACTTCAAATTCTCGTCTTGCAAGAACATTCTCTTCCATCCCCACAGAATGTCCGAAAAAAATCGTAGTCGCTGGATGCTAATGAGCTGATCAACGTTTAATCATTGGGGGTCGTATATAGCTAAACGAGGACTTTCTGTTGCAGTTTTCTCTTGAATACTTCTAGCTGCAGATGTATCGTAGCGTAACCGCGTTTACGCTCCCGGAAAACTATAGGAACTCGTGGAAGATAAGCGACTGTGCAACTCCCTTGCCTATAAAAACTATAATAACCCCTGTGTTGGCAAGAGTAATTGCACGCTTGTTAACAAGACAAGAAAAAATATTTCTTTGGCGGTTTCCTCTCAGCAGATTTGTAGTAAGAACTCTGTTTCTCAAATAAACTACATAAGTGGTGTGAGAAGCTAGGTCGTAATCCTGACTGAAGGGTTGTAATGACCAATATGTCTGTAGATATGTTATCAAGACTCTGACATCATTTTCATTGGCAAGGAAGGAGCCAAGTTAAATAACTTTCTTCGCAACAACGAAGCTGTAAATGCACGCTGATTCCCGTTCTATTGCACTTCAGGTAGCGGCAACATATTGCTTAGTATGCCCAAAAATATCAATATCGATTACAATTTTTTTTATGATTTCCTCCTGCCTTTCATAGAACACTCTCTCTCTCTCTTTATATCCTCCCACTTTATGACAAAATTTAAAAGCTCGCTTAATAAGCCCTCGCACTGCCTGTAATCTTACACTGTATCAAAAAGTTCGATAGGGTCCTTTCCTACTTTTATGAAGCTAGGCACCCTTAATAAGCATGATATTGACATGCCTTATATAGTCAGCCTCTATGTAGTGTAGTTTCTAGTAACAAGTGTGTCGTGGACTTACTAAACGTGAACTCGATAGTTCGAAGCTTAGCTGTGACATCTTACTGCATATTTTATATCTCGTACTCAGGTGATAGTCCCTACCAACCCAATAAACTGTGTTAGAAATAAGAAAATAGCTTTTAGGAGAGAGAAGAAGCAAATATAAGTTTTGAATCTGTTTATCTGTTTGCAAATGGAAGAGAAGAGGCTTCCACATACGTACAAACATACATACATAATTAGCCATTACAACCCTTTAGTGAAGAACCGCACTTCTTTCTGCAATGCATGGTTGCGCTCAATCGGGTAATCTATCGTCAGTGCTTAAGTACTACTTTACAAACGTAAAAATATGCGATTTTTTGAAATAAATCCCGTTTTTCAAACTACATTGCAATGTAGTACCTTGGGCCTCTCCTGTTCGAGGTCGAGTAGGTTTAAAATAGCATTCGCGGAACCGATGCTTCCTAAAGCATTTGCTACAAATTTTTAAATAAAGAACCACCTTTTAGAGGGAAAATGAGACCTATTGGATAGTATTTATGTGAAAGACATCTTTCGTTAAGTAATCGAATAAGTTTGTTATTCCAAAACGCATAAGCCGACGGCCTAACATTTTTTACCTTTACAATTTTTTAAAAATACACGGGATTTTTCAATTTCTTTTTTAATTTCCATTTTAATTCCTCCCTTTTTCAGATCCCTTTCCACCGTTATTACCGCTGGGTATGCCCCACCATATGATGATGCCTGCTTTACCCCCACGACCCACTTTACCTGGTAATGCTGAAGCCAAATTGGAAAATAATGATTTATGGCAACAGTTTCATAAAATTGGTACCGAAATGATAATCACCAAAAGTGGCAGGTAAGTTCACAAGAGAAAAGGAGAAGATAAATAGCTCAAAAGTTTCCAAACAGTCCTAAGCAAATATTGTCTAAGGCAACTAAGGAGGAAACAAAGTCAAGTGCAACAAACAATATTTTACGTGGCGCTAGCTCTTAAAATATTTTCCTAGTTTTAAGAATTTCAATATTTAATTAGGAAATATTGATTCAGTCATTAACGAAATCCTTAAACAATTTTCACGATATTTCTTTTTGTAGTTTTTTTTAAACTGAATTTAAATATTTGAAGAGTTAAAATGTTTGAATATCTTTCGTATGAAAATATCATTTAAAAGATAATATTTGTTTGCCATTAAAATAGAGAGTCATAGTGAGAGCTAGAGCAAGAGACAAGGAAAAGAAGGCGCCTTAAGATAAGCAAATAAATAGTTTTCGTAAAGGTAAAGAAAGCAAAGGTCCTATCAACTACAACATGTATTTTAAAACTACTACGCGCAGACAATGATTACGTGATCAAACAATATTCTTAGATAGGGCCACAAGCTTACTACAATACTGCGTAGATTTTCAATTTACAAGATCGTTAAGAAAATTGTCGATTAGGTTCACTTTCTGAGGAGGAAATCTGCCACTTCTACGGCCTAATCAGTGGATAGTTCTGGGGGGAAGAGCAGAGGCGCTAGGGGAGAGGATCGAGATTATATGTACAAATCGACGCCTCCACTACACTTAGAACGTTTTTAATGTTCTTGCATTTTTAAATTCTACGTTCTCTAACTTAAATACTCTCAAAATTTGGTTAAGATGTGCCGATCCGTGCCAAAGTTATAGGAAAAAATCTACTTAGAATACACATATCTTATGTCGCGCGTGAAAACTTTGAGAGCTTATAACTCAAAACACACTTCTTCGACTTAGTGTGTCATTTAAACAGTAACAGAACAGGTTTGCAGCTGGACTTAGATTACACCCGTCTGAGGGTTAGGTATTGTTTTAATAATAAAGCACTGCAGGATTAGATCGCTAACAAGGATCTGTAACAGATCCCAGCCGGACAATTAAAGGGTATGTTGCAGAGAGGAAGAAACTACCGAATACCTCCTCTGCAACAGTCCAGCCCTAAGTAGGTTGTGGTTTAAAGACCCTAGGCAAGGGCTGCTTCGAAGTTGTGGACTCTTTGTCGAGAGCCGACATTACGGTTCACCATAGATTCAGAAATAGGTTGAGCTGGTTGAGAAGTGGTAGGACGGGACGTCAAGACGTCTCTTGTGTGTTTGTGGTCCATCTTTTTTCCTATCTCTTCTCCTTTGTCAATTTCGCAATCACCTTCAATATCCCCTCACTCTCTCTATTCTAAGACGAATTTATATTGGGTCACTCTGACTTCTGGCTATTGTACTTGTCCTATTGAAACGTCCTCAAACCTAAGCTACTTTAAAAGCATTGTTTTTACATCGTAAATCGCCAATTTGGTAAATGAATTGCATTATTTTACCGTCAAAAGGAATGATAGATTAATCCTGACAACCTTTCAGTCAGGTTTGCACCTAGCTTCTCACACCACTTCTGTTGGACGTATTAATTTTAGCCATGAGTGGCGAGACCTATAGTTTAAAGTCGACCCCAAATTACATATTTTTGAGAAACTTTTTCATGGCAATTTTACTTAGAGTTTTTGGTAGAAATCTGCTGAGAGGAAGTCGCGCAGAAATGTTTTTTTTTCAAATTTCGTTTTGTTCGAAATGTCTGACATGGGGTTTGAAACGTGGCCTCTCGTCTAATAAGCCAACAAACTACCTATTAGATTACAAAAGACTACTTATTTAGAGAATATCGCCTGCACCGTTCTTCTGAAAACGAAGTTAGAAGAATACCACATATGAACACATTTGATCTCTATCATGCCGGAGATTGTGAGGTCGGTATTGGTTCTCAACAGTTTATCAACAATTTAATTTATGGCGATATTCCTAAGCCCTGGAACTCATTTAAGATTTCACTTTAAACGATCCGAAATTTCTTCGAATATGTTTTTTATTTGAAAACTTGACATGAAATGACTTGGTGGTACAATTTTTGACAACAAAGAATAATAGGTGATATTGATATAAATAGGATGAAGAAGATATTGAGTATTGCTGTGAAAAATCCATGAAACTTAATTAACTTTTAGTCAGGGTTCTGCGTATTTTCCGGTAGACTACATATATACATAGTTGATCATTTCAAACCTTCAGTTAGGGCTACAACCGAGCTTCTTACACCACTTGTGTTGGATGCATTTAATTTTTCTATATCAGTGGCGGGACCTACAATTTAAATTTGATTCCGAACGACAGATTTTTTAGAAACTATCATCCTAAGCATAGCTGCCTTGGAAATAAATAAATCCGCATTAGAAAAAGAGAAAATTATTATTTATTAATGAAATTATTGGCCAAATCCTGTACAATAAGATGAAAATCTTATATTCAAAGTACATGGACCCAGGTTCGGTAACGAAAAACAACAAAAAAATGTAATTTTTTCATTTTCCAAAAATAATCACCAAGAAAACCAACGAGAAACATTAAAAAATATTTACCGCTGGCGCCACAAAAATCATAAAACCAGCATTAGGTCGGGCACAGACAAACAAGAAAAGACAACAAGTGGACAAACGTTTGAGATCGGGCTCGTTCGTCGTTACATTTCATTGCCAACAATCAAATTAAATGGTTTTTTTGTTGTTGTTGTTGTTGTTATTACTGTTGTTGTTATTTTGTTATACAAACACTTGTTGTCTTGACAAACGCTTCGTTGCCAACACATTATTCTACACATTGAATGCAAGAATTGTTGTAAACTTCACAAGTGTTGACAATTTATTTTGAAACGAACAAAACAAAGAGAATAATAACAGAATGAAAGAAGCAGTAGAATAAGAAGAAGAATAATGAAAAGGGTCACCTATCAATACATTTTCAATAAATACAAAACTATGGATCCAACTACTACTACTACTACTACCTGAGATTTCACACTTTTTTGTTATTGTTTTTAATGTCTTGCGACAGAATTTAAGAGAATCTTAACAGCACTAAGCAATAACAATAGTAATACGTATTATAAAGGCAGCGGTGGCGGACGGCGGCATCTCTTAATAATTCATTATGTTCTTTGTTTTCTTATAATTTAGTAGACAGGTTTAGGTAGCCAAAGTTGGGAATTATGGTTTAACATAACGCTCATAATGTTATATTTTTAATACACAACTACACATACATACAACATAAAGTGGGTACAACAAAAAAAAACAAAAAATAAAATTAACATAATTATGTAAATGTATACGCATATGGATGCTTGTAATGTATACGCACAACAATACATATGACACTTCTGTTTTGTTATTGCTGCCACCGCTCATTAAGTTCTCATTATAATATTCATAAGAAATATCGAAAATAAAGTCTATAATTTACAATAAATTCAAATTGAACCAAAGAAAATAATAATAAAAAAAAATGTCAACAAGTCCGACCACAAAGCCCATCGTGTGGTATACATAGGCAGATGCTAACACTGCGTAATGCGTTCTATAATGATAGCCTACAGAAATCTCAAGAGATCAGATTATCGCAGGTCAAAAATAGCACCCTTAGAGTATTACTTCAGCCTATACTTACTTACTTAATTGGTCATTACAACCCTTCAGACAGGATTATTGACCTAATTTCTAGCCTGTAAGTAGTCTAAAGTCGTCGTAATCTACTAGGTTGCGTATTGGCTTATTAAATGTGAGGCCACGGTTCAATCCTTAGGTCCAGGCATCGCCAACAAAACGAAATATGAAAAAATATTTCTACGGCGACTTCCTCTCTGCAGATTTCTGGCAAAAACTCTGAAAGTAAAAAGTAAATTGCCATGAAAAGTTTCTCAAAAAAATCTGTCCTTCGGAATCGACTTTAAACTGTAGGTCCCGCCACTCATGTATAAAATTAACATACACAACAAAAGTAGTGGTGTGAAAAGCTAGGTTTTAATACTGACTGATTGGCTGTAATAACCGATTATGTATGTACAAATGTTTGCTTGCATAAGTTATCTGTTAAAGAAAGTGTGACGAATAGTTTATCCGTTCTCAGCAATTGGACTGTCATACCTTCTGCCCCAGTATTTTGCATTTAGATTTCCATCTCCATACTTAAAGTCCAGGTAACTCAATGCTTTAGTCTGGATTTTGACCTAGTCTCACACACCACCACTTGTGTAGTGTGTATTAATTTTATACATGAGTGGCGAGACCATATAGTTTAACATCGACCCTAAATACAAATTTTTGAGAAACTTTTTATGTCAAATTTATTTACTCTCAGAGTTCTTGACAGAAATCTACTGAGAGTCAGCCGCCAAAGAAATAATTTTTCATATTTCGCTTCAATAGTGATCCCAGACTTCACGCCTAATAAGTCAACGTACTCCCATCTAAACTAGTTTGATTTTAATCGTTATAAAAAATTCTCTATCGACGCCTCCATTCTAATTATAACGTTCTAAGTACACTTGCATTTTTAAATTCTAAGTTCTCTAACTTAAACAATGTCAAAATTTGGTTAACATGCGCCGATCCGTTCCGAAGTTATAGGGCAAAATATATTTAGAATACACAGATATCGTATGTCTCGAGAAAACTTTGAGAGCTCATTACTCAAAATGATGATTGTAGATATTACGTTTGATCAATTCCACGATTTTCATCATTTTATTCTCATCCGTTATCCTAAATTCCTAGTAGAGTATAGGGCCCAAAATAGGACTCCATAGCCTCATAACAAAATTATTTTCCGATTGATGCTTCGGCTGTACCACGTTGTAGCAGAAAGACTAGCAGATCAGCATGACAAAAAAAAACGAGTTAAAGTAAGATCGTAAATATGCTACAAAATCAATGAAACATACATTTTTAGCTTAAATTTTAAAGCTTGCTCTTCTCACCTACTTTTGCACAAGTAAAATTGGCATGAAAATGACATAGTTTAACTATTTAAATGTTACACAATCATATGACATGACATGTGACAGAATGTAAATTGAACATACACCTCTGAAATATGCTAATCCAGTTGAAGTAAGATCGTAAATATGCTACAAAATCAATAAAATATGCTTCCTCTTCTCACCAACTTTTATAGCATTAAAAGTAATATGAAAATGACAAAATTCTTTTAACTCTTTAGATGTTTAACAATCATATGACATGACATGTGACAGAATGTGAATTGAATATTCACCTCGAAAGCTGCTAATTCAGTTGAAGTAAGATCGTAAATATGCTACAAAATCAATAAAACGTACTATTTTCTAAAGCTTGCTCTTCTCACCTACTTTTGCACAAGTAAAAGTGGCATGAAAATGACAAAAACAATCATATGACATGGGACAGAAGGGAAATTGATTTTACACTTCTGAAAGACGCCAACCAGGAGCTACAATTGTATAAAGGAGTAGATAGCATAGATGTTACAGAGCAAGCTTAAAGGACTCACTGAAATATACTATGCTTATTAAGGCAATTTAATCTAAACTTACCTATGACATGACAAGACATGACATGACATGGTATAATGAAGAAGACAAACAATTTGATCAAAATTGTAATATAATTATTGGAATATATCAGCATTGGGTTTAAAATATTTTACATTCTTATAATGACATGACAAATGTGACAAATTTCATTTGAAAATAAATTTTTATAAAACAGTTACAGATACAGTTTCTTCTAGTCAATGTTGTAAATGTAATGGCATGACAAACGATCTCATTGAAAATCATTTAAAATTAACAAATTTTTCCACGTGTTATTTTGAACCTTCACCGAGCCTCATTATGACACTTTGATTTCGAAATTTAGTTTTACTTTCTAAAATTTTTTTGTTTTTGAAGAGTTTTTTTGTTGTTGTTGTTGTTTAAAAAACAAACACCAGCAATTAATTTGACACTTTTTATCGCATTTGACTTTCAAAATGATCTCGTTTTTATTATTTTTTTGTTTTTTTTTTTTTTGTTTATGTTTTGTTGCTTTTGTTTTTATCTTCTCCTTTCAATAATTAATCATTATTTGTCTTGGAATTTTATTGTTTTTTATGAAAATGAAGATGATGATGGTTTTTCAAGATATTGACCTGTTTTGTTTTGTTTTTGTTTTTTCTTTGTTTGTGCCTTAATTTAAATGGCCTAAATGGCGCCAAACGCTCTTTAGCCAAAAACTCCTGCTGTTATAATGATCAGTATGTCTTTAAAGAGATACAATTTTATTCTTGACGTTTGATAATTATAGCCATTTGAACAGATTTGAACACACTTGTTAGCTGGAGATGAGTTTTTCTTTGTTTTACCACTTTTCTTAGGGATTTGTATTTATGGTAACAGAAACCACAAATCAACCAAAAACGTTTACACCCATTTGCTTAGAGGAATAGAGAGAAAGAGTAATGCAAAGATTTTTCTTTTTTAGTTTTCAATGATTTATGATGTGATTTTAACATGATTTTTACGTTTTGTTGTTGTTGTTGTTGTTGGTTTTTTTTAGACGCATGTTCCCCTCAATGCGTGTTTCGGTTAAGGGCTTAGAGGAAGACAATCAATACTGTGTACTTTTGGAAATGGTGCCCATTGGCGACTGTCGCTACAAGTTTTCGGGCTCACAATGGGTGCCAGCCGGTGGTGCTGAGCCTCAATCGCCTCAACGTATGTTTTTACATCCCGATAGTCCAGCCACCGGCTCACATTGGCAATCCCAGGCCATACTCTTCAATAAAGTCAAATTGACCAATAACACCATGGACAATAGCGGTCATGTAAGTATTTTAAAACAAAAGGGGGGAAAAAAAAGCCAAAAAACCTTACAAATTAATCCTGTTTGTATCTTCTTTTAGATTGTATTGGCCAGCATGCATAAATATCAGCCACGTTTGCATATAATCAAGACCTCGGATCTAAGCCAATTACCCTGGGCACCCCAGCAAAACTACATTTTTCCTGAAACTGAATTCATAGCTGTTACGGCCTATCAGGTTGGTAGTTTCATTTTATTTCACTTTTTTTTTTGCTTTTAAATGTCACTTAAAGTGTGTTGTCGTCTAGACACTAGGTTTGTTAGCGGGGTAAAGAAAATCTTGTTCTAATATTTGAATAAAAATTTCACGCCTCTCAGACAAAAGACACTTTAAATGTCTGGACAGTTTTATTTAAAGTAGCGTCAAAACGACAGTTAAACACTTGAGAGAGCATTTGCTAATTACTGACGTCACTTTTTAACACTTTCAAGTGGCTAAACAAATACTAACTAAATCTCTATACTTAGGCCGACACTTTCACTTAAAAGAAAAAACATTTTCTTGTTGTTTTTTTTCTTTACAGAATGATCGTATAACAAAATTGAAAATCGATAACAATCCATTTGCTAAAGGCTTTAGAGAGTCGGGGCAATCGAAATGTAAAAGAAAAATGATGTCCTCGTCGCCTTCATCATCAGCATCATCAATATCCGCAACATCTTCGTCAGGCACTTTAAATAACACCGAAGAAAGTGATGATTGTCTATCGAAATCGGAAGATGATCGTTCAAGTGTTTCCAGTTTCGATTCACCTTTGCAACAGAAACGTTTAAGAGCCTTAGAGTATACCGACGAAGACTCGTTTAGTCACTTTAAACGTTCATCGTCTGCATATGAGGAATTTATGCAGAATCACTTAACATCATCAATTGCTTCATATTATCCTCCGCCACAACAACAACAACAACAACATTTAATGCAACAACATTTGCAATCCCTAATAATGGATCCTTTACGATATGCTTTACCCATGCCAGCCGACCGCTCTATGTATCACCGTAATGCCCCAGAAGAACAAACTAAACTGAACCCCCTATCAACACCAACGTCATCTTCTTCGCCTTTAGGCTTAGCATCATCAGCTTGCCACTGAAACTCCAGTTCCAGCTACAGCTCCAGCCTCTTTATCTCCTTCGAAACAGGTTCAAAATTCTAAGCCAAAACGAAATAATTTCAGTATTTCCGCAATTTTGGCCTACTAATGGATGGAGGATTCAAAGGAATCCGGCGATAAAGCAAAACCAGAAAGCTGTTGAACGGTTTACGGATTGTAATGTGTTGTGATGATGTGTTTTTAACTTCCATTTTCCATTTTTTTTCGTGGCAATGCTGTGCATTTGATTTAATTGTTGAACAATTGTTAATTAATTTATTAAATTTAAGTTTTAAATTCCTGCATTCACAATTAGTTTATAAGTTTCCAGTTGTAGTTTAACCATGCGAAAAACAAAAATTATTATTCAAAATAAAATTTATTTTATAACACAAAACAAATTGTTGGTTGAGTTGAGTTATTAATTTTCATTGGAAAAGACAAGGATATGCTGCACTGAAGCAGTCGGTTAGGTTCGCAATGTCCTGAGGACTACAATGCGTTCAAATAAATTAGGCCTTAATCATGAGTGCCAAAACCTGCAGTTTTTAAAATCTTTTTTCTGTTCTTAAGATTCAGAGACGTTTGAACCCGCATTTTTCGTCTAGTAAGCAAACCAACTAAACAACGGCAGCCACTTGAGCTAGTTTGATCTTTCCTTTCCTCGTTTAACCACATCCTAGTAGGCTAACGCTAAAAGTCGATAAGCTAATGAAGGCGGTGAAAATTATTGTGAAGGAAAATATTTCCAAGCGGCAAATTGTCATACTTTTTACTCCAAGACGATATACAACTGTCGTAGATATCTCAACAAGGTAGCGAGAATCGATATGAGGTTTGTATCACATAGATATCGGGATATAGAGACATTCTGGACCACTGTAGAGTGGTTGAACTGGCCAGAAAGGGGCACAATCACGGAACTCTCTCATGGGGATCCCTTTGGCTACAAGCTAGCTTATAAATGACAATGCAATCGTAGACCTTGTCAACACAAGAAAGGCAGATTCGAACACAAGCAGAACGGCACAGAAAATCTGGCCAAGGCTGGATAGAAGCTACTCTGCTTAAAATCGGGATTATTACAGGACATTGCATCATAGGAACGCATGCGAGGCGTATTGCACTTGGATACTTTGCAAATGATTTCTGTAGAGGCTGTGAAGATAAGGAGAAGAACTAGGCTGTTCTTTACCTACTGTGGTCATGCCCGATCAAGTGCCGGGCATGGCAGGCCCTAAATGAACTGACATTCATTGATATTGGCAGTATAAGTCGCTTTATGGGAATTTTCGAGTGGTTCCTGGACTAGGAGAAAATGTGAGGCTGTGTTGATCGCAATGAGGGGACAGCCACTTCTACCTGCCTAATGAAGGTAGTGTATCGAATTATTAGACGTGTGGTCATGATTCAAACCCCAGGTTAGATATCTACAACCAAACGAAATACGAAAAAATATTTCTTTGACAACTTTCCATCAGCAAATTTATGACAAAAACGTTAGAGAGTGAATAAAAAAGTGCCATGTAAAGTTTGAACCACAATTTAAGTGATGGTGTGAGAAGCTAGGTTGTAGCCCCAACTGAAGGGTTGTATTGGCCAATCGTATGCAGATTTATTTTTTATTTCTTTAAATTTTCAAGCAAAAATTAGATGGCAAGTTCCAAACAAGAATTTCTTGTTTTTTTATTAAAGTGCCATGAAAAGTTTCTTAAAAAATCTGCCGTTTCGATTTAACATTAAACTCTAGGTCCCGCCACTCATGTATAAAATTAACGCACGCAACTAAGTGTTGGCGTGAGAAACTAGAATGTAATCCTGACTGTAGGCTGTAATGACCAATTATGTAAATATGCATGCCACCAGGAGTGTTGGCCTTCAAATGTTCAATTGTTTCTGGTTTGTCGGCACAATACTTTTATTTAAAGGCACCGCACGAGTCGCCGTGGTCTAATAGGTAGTGTGTTGGCTTATTAGGCGAAAGGCCCTAGTTGAAATCCCAGGTCAGACATCAAAACAAAATACAAAAAAGTATTTCTTAGGCGACTTCTTCTCAGCAGAGTTCTGGTAAAAACTCTGACAGTAAAAAAATTGCCAGCTTCTCAGCAGCTTCTCAAAAATCTGCCATTTTGAGTCAACTTTGAACTCAAGGTTCCGCCACTCATGTATAAAATTAACGCATACAATATACATAAGTGGTGTGAGAAGCTAGGATGTTGTACAATGGGTCAATTCGACCTCCGGGTACTGTACTTGTCACACTTAAAAAGTACACGTCCTCTAACCTAACCGAATGACACCCCACAGAAAATAGTCCAACGATATCAAACTGCTGCTTCTTGGCGGTCAATTGACATTAACATTTCGAATAATTAAATGGCCATCAAGCGTTTGACACAATAAACTGATTGTTGCAGGATATGTGTGGCAAGTTGCATTTGAAACCAACCATCGTTCACTTCAATACCATAAAGAGCGAGTACAAAAAAAAAATCGGTTATCATGGTGCAATAGTTGTTTTCATTAACCTTAACGGTTGCGCCATCCTTATCTTCAAAGAAATAGATAATGGGTGAATTGACTTCTGTAAGACCACCTAAGTGGTTTCTGAGCCTCAAACAGCGCAATTTTGCTTATTAACATAAAAGCAATTTGGTTGAAAAGATCACTGGATTTAAAGCCTATAGGAGAACACAATCGAGCGCTTACTAAGTAAGATAGAGAGGCTTTGGGAACGAGTAAGGATAGAAGGTTTTCCTGGTCGTAAAATAAATGCACGTTTTATTTCAGTTCCTAGCTTTGGTCGTACGATGCAACCAACTAATTATTGTAATTATTTTAATTTATTTCCTTAATTTTTTAAATAAAATTAACGAAAATGTGGGCGTCAGTGCAATCAATTTCCTCTTTAATTAAAAAAAAATTACCCATTTCCAAACAACAATAAGCTTTAATTTAACATCCGTTGAAGCTTAAAATTTTGATTACGATTTAATTAAATTAATTAAATTTTAAACAAATAAAAACTTATTAAAGTCATCCATACAAGTACACATAAAAGACAAACTGCTTCTGGATGCAAAAGCCTACACATTTCCCTTTCCGCTGTGAATGACACAAAAATCCCAACGAAATAACACACAAAAAAAGAAAATAAAAACGAAAAAATAAAAATATTTTTAATTAAAATTTTTTTGGTTGTTGGTTTTAACCAAATTCATATCAGAAATGGTCAAATGATGGCGCCAGAAATTCCACGCTCAATGCCACGGTTTACAGTTTTTTTTTTTTTCTTGTTTCTTTTAGAAGATGACCAACGACCGCACACAGTCAACACTAAAGGGTACGATTTTTCATAAGCACTTATCAAAAGGCCGGGAAAAAGTACAAAAAAAAAAAACCAAAAAATACCAAAAGTCGGTCATATGGTGGTCATGGCAACAGAGTGCAAGAGTGTGAAGAACAAACCAGAGAATGTATGTGTGAATTGATTCGATCGAGGATTGAGTTGAGGCTGAACAGAAAACTGAAGCTACAGTGTGTATGGAAGGAAATGTTTGAATATGCTACTCCAGCACTTTGACGCATGCGTCTTTACTGACAGTTAAATTGTCAAAGTTGCCAACATAATAAATAAAAATTTTTATTTGAAATATTTGTTGGGAACCCAGACAGATTAGGGGATTGAAGGAGTACACTGCACTGTGTTTATCATAAAAAGATCAGGACTTAAATCTTAATAATTGAAACAAATTCTCGAGATATACTAAGTTCTACATTCAAATTTAAATGAAGATTGATGCCTCTATTTGACTGATCAATCTGATTGATTGATTGATATAAGCACTAGTTTCTCCAATAACTAGCAAAGTATGATTGACAAGAGTCTTAGAATTCTTCAGACTGAATTCTATTTTACAGGTCAAACTTTACACATTAAAGTTGACATTTCCTTAGTATATACAGCAGTGATAGCATATGTTCTGGGTTAGGCTACCATAAGCAAGCCGGTAGTTTTTCAATTAACTTGCAGAATATGGCTCGGAAAAGCATGAGAATTGTAGAATTGAATCGACTGTAGACATATTCGAAAATAGAGTAAGGAGAGGTTCCTATCAGTATTATTTACAGAGACCCAAGCTGCTACTGACGTGAGTACGTAGGTGTGAAAACCCGCTGATGTCAGGTAAATTTGAAATAACTCTACATACTACTAGAACCATTATTAGACTCTACACAAGAAAACGTTATATAGAGAAATGGTCAGAAATATCTGTGCATCAAATTTTATTTCCTATTTGGCGAATGGATGACGATTTTTCAATCAATAAAAATCACTCACCATTGAGAATTATGCTTAGGAAACTTAAGCGTTCGCTTTAGGTGTCTTGGCTTACTTTAAAGGTTGCAATTAGTTGGATGAACTTTGAATTTAACTACTGTAAGCCTATAACACACAGAGAACTGAATCTAAACACACTATCAGTTTACTTATTTCCTCCATTGCAGGAGTCTAAAAAGGATTCAGTTCACCTACAGACCTTTCCATGTAATAATAATTATTTAAATAAACTTGGCAACCCTTTCTCCCTCCTCTTAACACAGTAAAAGTCGCATAACTCTAAGCCAGAACGTAATGCAGTCTTATCACTTAAAAAGCGACAAATCTGTCTCCCCCATAACCAGACGCATCACCTTTTTAAAACACTTTTTACAGACACTCTTATTACCCCGTCACATCTATCCCTCACTATCACTGAATGTGAATATAAAAGTCTAAGCATCACTTTATTCTACTGCGTCACGTATTTTTATTTATGAAAAGCGTCAGCGACAGCAGCAGCCGCAGCAGCAAATAGCATCCAAATTCGGTAAACTTGAAACGTTTTTAAAAGCCGTCAAACTGCTGTTCATAATGGATGTCTTATCACCAGAAATTGTTTTAACTACTGGACTTTGTTAAGAGCAGTTAAAAGCTAAAATACCGCCACACATTTTACCTCTCTCTCTCTCTCCCTCTCTGTCATTCTAGCACTCACACGCTTTCGATATCATTTTAGCCTCCCTTTTTTTTTTGTTCTACCAATAATTCCTTTTGTCAAAGGTGTTTTAAGCCAAATAAAATACGAAAACAACACAATAAAAAAAATTATTTTCTAAAAACAAGAAGAAGAAGAAGAAGGAGACATGGATAAAGAGAATCTTTTCTACTAGCTAATGAAGTACAATAAGATTTGACAAATGCCAACCAACAACGATGCTATTATTGTCATGCTCTTCTCTTCTTTTCATAAGGTTTTCAAGTCAATGAAATTCTGCGCAAATAAAAACGTTTTATGGTTGTTGTTGTCATAATTCTAGATTTAAATATAGGGTGGGCCTATTTATCGATTTAAATTTGAGCTTTAGATTCTTTCGAATCTGGCAAAACTTTTATCAATTTATGACAGATTCAATATAATATCGCCACTAAACGTAATTAAACGATTTATGATTGAGGAAAGTTGGGATTTATTGCGCCGATTGATGTCGATTTCTTTTCGAATGAAGCCCATTTTTATCTGGGCAGGTACGTTAATTGCTGTATTTGGAGCTCAGAAAATCCACTTGTGGTCTTATAGAACTCAATGCACCCATTATGAGCGACTGTTTAGTGCGGCTGTATGAATCGGAAGTACCATTGGCCTATATTTCTTTGAAAATAAGGACGGCGCAACCTTTACCGTCAATGGAGACACTTATCGCACCATGATAATCGATTTTTTGTACTCGCTCTTCATGGTATTGATGTCAACGATGTTTGGTTCCAACAAGATGATGCAACTTGCCACACATCTCATGCCACAATCGATTTATTACATCAAACGTTTGCATACATACATACATACATAATAGGTCATTACAACCCTTCAGTCACGAGTACGACCGAGCTTCTTACATCACTTATGTTGTGTTACAGTTCTTCAGTGTTGTGTGCGTTCTTCAATGAATAGAGTAGAGGAGGACAATCACAACACGAACAATCGAAGATGGGATGCACGGAAATTGAATGCTAGTCGGCTAATCTCAGAAGTACACAGATTCTGTGGCAGAGTTGAACTCTCGGACAACGCGAGGACAAGAGTAGAACAAACAATTGAGATAATAAGACGCGGATGTAAAAAGGCAATGCCCTTGCTGAGACCCCCAAATATCAGAAAGAAAGCAGTGTACTGGTGGGACGACAATATCGCAGCACTCAGGCGAGAGTGCCTACGTCTACGGCGGAGGTACACGAGAGCCAGACCCGATGGACCAGCCGCTGAGGAAATACGGACATATAAGGAAGCAAAGAAGTCTCTGAAAAAGGCTATAACGCCCAAGAAGAATCAGGCATTCCAAGAACTACGCGAAGACGTAAACTTAAACCCGTACGGACTTGGATACAAGATTCTAATGGGCAAACTTAACAAAAGGAAACCAATGGAGATTATGGATGAGCGAATAATGAGAAACATAGTGGATACACTATTCCCCACTCATGAACCGGCGACAGAACATGCTTAATACGACAGAACATGCTTAATACGGAATTTTTACCTTTTTCCACAGAGGAGCTGAAAGCAACAGCGGTCGGATTAAAACCCAGTAAGGCACCAGGGCCCGACGGTATTCCGCCTGAGGTAATAGAGGAGATTGCCAGACAAAGACAGTGTTAAGTCGACTCCAAACGATAGATTTCTGAAAAGCTTTTTTGAAGAAGAAGAAGAAGTTTTTGCCAGAAATCTGCTGAGAGGAAGTTGCCGGAGAAATATTTTCATATTTTCATTATGATATCTGACCTAGTTTTTGAACTCGGGCCTTCAGTCTAATAAGCCAACACACTACCTACTAGACAACGGCTACTTACGTATCAAACGTTTAACGGCCGTTTAATTAGCCGAAAAGTTGATATCAATTGGCCGTCAAGAAGTTGCGGTTTTGAACACCGTTGAAACTATTTTCTGTTAGGGTGCCGTTAAAGAAAAGTGTTATGCCGACAAACCAAAGACAATAGAGTATATGAAAGCTAGCAGTCATGATGCCATTGCCGAAATACGACAACATACACTCAAAAAAGTGCACAAAAACTGATCCGATCGAATGAAGTACTGTGAGGCCAGTTATGGCATGGTATATGAATGAAATAATATTCCATTTCTAATTGGAACAATTGTACTTCACAACAATAAAATAAATTTTAAACCGCATTTCTTTTATTTAGTTTTTAAATTTAAACTTTTAAATGATCCACCCTATAGAATAGGGTTTTACATGGTATAATATTTTATTTTCTTTCTAATGGCTTTAACGCTTAGATTCTTAAGACGTTCAAATGATAGTTTAGTGATAGTGTTCGCGACATGTGTAGCATGATTTTCAAAGGAATTTGAAAGATGAAAACAAAATTCACCTCTTCTTTTAAGACCGTGTTTTAAAGCCTATTTAGGCATACATGCCTTGTATTTATATACAGTGAGCGTCAAAAGAAACTGTACATTAAAAAAAATATTTATTAATAAACCATCGTTATTTTTATTTTAAAATTGTTTCATGGTTAGTTTTTAAAATTGAAACGAACAAAAAATTACAAGAAATCTCGAAATATTATCAAATTTTTTCATACAATCTCCTTAAGTGGAAAAAGTTAAGTTTGGTGGATATTGTTAGAATTCTATCCATAGTGTACAGTTTCTTTTGACACTCACTATACATATTATTATTTTTATTATAATTTTTTTTTTTATTACTTCTTAAACGATACATTCATACATTCATTCGTATAAACATGTTCGACAATTTATGGTGATGTCTTATAACAAGTCTTATTGCCACTGTTGGTTGGCTGGCCGGCTGGCTGCCTGACCATGTGCCTATATTTATGCATAAATTTTTCCTACTGCTCCAATGCTGATAATCACCATAATGATGATGAAGATTATGAAGGTATCGCTTACTATTAAATTAAAATAAAAAACAAAAAAAAAATAAAATAAAAAACAAAACGATTTAATGAAACATTTTTGGCGGTAGCCATATAATGTCTAATGAAATGTCAAAACCTCAAAAGAAAATTTGCATATGAAAGCGTTCATTTGATATTTCATTAATACGTTATTAATATGAATTTACAGTCTTTTTTTTTTGTTATTGTTATTGTTGTTATGGTTATCGATTTATCGAAGAAATACAATCAAATATAATTTATAAGTAGGCTATTTTTAAAGCACATATTTCATGAATATTTTGTTTTTCTCTTTTTTTTTGTTTCATTAATTCATAGATATTATGATTATTCATATAATTTTTAATTTCTTTTGATACATAAATTTATTTTCATTAAAAATAAAAATGCAGAAGCAAAAAAAAAAAATATGTTTATCGTAGTAAAAGGTTATTAAACTAATTTTAAAAATATTTATGTAAACATGGATGCCAATAACATAGAAATTTTTAATTTGGTATTCAACAAACTTTTTTTCAAATCTTAAGAATATTTTGTTTAATTTTTTACATCTTCACTATTACAAAAACGATCATGTTTGCCTAGAAACCCTTTGCCTGAAACCCTTGTTTAATTCCCTGCAGAGAATTTCCTAGACTGTCCTACTTTTGTATCGTTTTACAGACATTATTCTACTTCTTATGTAAAGTTCCAGATTTAATATGCAGATTTCTTTATTACAATAGAGATTAAGGATGCCAATCGGGAAAACCCGAATTCCGAAATCCCGGGATTTTTAAAAATCGATCGCGTTTGGCATCCTTAATAGAGATTGATGTCCCCGTTGATAGTCAAGCAACGACCTAGACACTAGTTTTTCCAATAACAAGCAGAGTATGATTGCCATGACTCTTAGAATTTTTTACATTGAACTCTATTTTATAAGTAAAGCTTCAAAGATGGGTATTTCCTAGCCTAGTGACAAAGAAGCTGCTTGTTTCTTAAATAACATATAGAATGTGGTTGGCAAAATAATTAGAATTGAAGAATTGAATCGATTGTTGATTATGATATTCGAAGAGAGAGTAACCTATCGGCGTTATTTATAAAGGCCCAAACTACCACTGACGTGAGTAATATTAGACACTACATCGTCGAATAAACCAGTAAAGATCTAACCATTACGTTCTCTAATAACTAACAGAGTATGATGGCCTAGAGCCTTAGAATTTTTCACACTGAATTATATTTTAGAAGTAAAGTTTTCGACTTCAAAGCTGGGTATTTCCTAGCCTAGTTAGAAGGAAGCTGCTTGTTTTGCAAATAACCTGCAGAATATGGCTAGCAAAAGCATTAAAATTCAAGATGTGATCGCCTGTTTATATATCCGAAGGGAGAGTAACCTATCAGTGTTATTTATAGCGACACAATCTACCACAGATGTGAGTAACTCAGTGCGTAACGCCATTATTAGACACAACATCATCGAATAAACTAGTAAAGATCTAACCACTACGTTCTCTAATAACTAACAGAGTATGATGACCTAGAGCGACTTCAAGGCAGGGATTTGCCTGGTATATCCAACAGTAATTAGATATCTTCTGTGATAGCCTAGCGACAGCTAACAACTTTTTTCTCAAATTGCTTGCAGAATATGCCTGAGGAAAGCATTGGAATTGTAGAATTAAATCGTTTGTCGGTATACTCGAAAGGAGAGTAAAGAGAGTATCCTACCAATATTATTTACAGTGTTCCCAACTACTACTGACCAGTGTAAGTCGGTGTGAATCCCACCTGAAGTGAGCTGAAGAACTCGGCATACTGCAGCCATTACTAGACACTACATTGTCGGAAATGCCATATGGAGGACTGGTCAGAAGCATCCATGCATCACATTTTATTCCCTCTTTGGCGTCTGTATAAAGGCTAACTTTAAGGGTTGCAATTGATTGGAATAGGTTGGATGAACTTTGAACTTAACTACAGTAAGCCTATAACATACAGAATACCGAATTTAACACTATAAAAGTTTTCCTATTTTCTCCAATGCAGTAGTAAAGGATGAGCCATTTAAAAGTTTAAATTTTAAAATGCAATTAAAAACAAAAACGGGTGGAAATTTGGCAGATCTACATACTACTTCATTCACTTCGTTGAATCAATCTGAAGTTGCCGCAGTCTAATAGGTAGTGTGTTGGCTTATTATACATGTGACAACGGTTCAGATCCCAGGTCAGATATCTCCAACACGAAATATGAAAAATATTATTTCCTCTCAGCAGAATTCGGGCAAAAAAAACTCTGAGAGTAAATAAAAATTACCATGAAAAGTTTTTCAACAAGTTGTCATTCGGAATTCGATCTCGTAGGATCCCACCGCTCATGTATAAAATTAATACACACAACATAAGTGGTGTGAGAAGCTAGGTTGTAGTCTTGACGAAAGGGTTGTAATGACCAATTATGTATGTATGGATTGGCCACTGTTCGTTCTCATGTGAATCTATATACTAATGCCGCAATTTCACATTTATTATCGTATGCTGCTATCACTTTTCTACAGTTTCTTATATTCTCTCTTTCCTACCTTTCCTCCATTTCCAATCTCAATATCTAATGTGCTACCTTCTCTCTCTCTCGCTTTTCGTGGGCGTATTTACAATGACTTGTAGTCTAGTAGGTAGTGTGTTGGCTTATTAGACGAAAAGCCCGGGTTCGTATCCCAGGTCATGAAAAAAATATATTTCTTCGGCGACTACCTCTCAGCAGATTTCTTTCAAAAACTCTGAGAGTAAATAAAATTGGCATGAAGAGCTTTTCAAAAAATCTGTCGTTCGGAGACAAGTTTATACTGTAGGTTCCACCACTCATGTATAAAATTAACGCACACGGCATAAATGGTGTGAGAAGCTAGGTCGAAATTCTGACTGAAGGGTTGTAATGACCAATTATGTGTGTGTTTTAGTCTCTGGGTATTTTACTTCTCCCAATAAACAGTAAACGTCCTCAAACCGAACCTAACCTATTGTATGCTATATCTGTCCATTGTGATTTGGAAAAACAAACTGAACAAATTACAATTAATTTGACAGATGTTAACTGTCTTGCAGGAGTTGGAATCGTCTTTTGGTAAACGCAGTCATTCGATTCGTATTTTTTTTTCTTGGACACCAAGTGCTTATAGGCTATAAGTACCCTAAGATATATTTTTTTTATCTCAACTTAAAGCCGCGCATTGGCAGCATAATAAACGGGTTTTATATTAGATTTAGCAGTTCATAAATTGACTATATTCTGAGCACAGCTGATACCAAAGCAAAAGCACATAAGGTGGGTAGGTATACGAGAGTAGATCGTTTAAAACCATAAATTTCGCGGCAAATTAAAATTAAAATTAAAAAACAAAACAAATTTAAAAACAAAACAAAATTATACTAAAACCCATTCGTGTATTTTTCTAAACTGGCAGTAAATTTCCTTTATTAACCACATCTATGGATTATTAAAGCATTTGCCATTCATTAAATTTTAAATCCATAAAAAAAACTTGTTAAAACAAAAACAAAAAAAAAATAATTATGATAAGACAGCAGCAGCAGCAGCAAAAGCAGCGGCTAATCTTAAGCCGTTTCTTAAAATATTACCATCATTTCTTATCAGATTGAATTAAATAATAAAAAGAACCATAAAGTATTTATCCAAAAATAGAAAAAAATAAAGAAGATAAAAGAAAGGAAAAGATGAAAGAAATAAAACAACAAACGAAACACCTTTTAAGCACAAGATATTTGCTGCTGAGCCCTACAGTTTTCAACGATAATGGCCCCTATATCGTGAGCCTTGTGACCAGCTTACACATCTCAAATCTATTGTTCATCATGCTCTTAAGAGTCTGAGAGAACAATCTGGAATTTGGCACTTCCACTAAGGGTTTCGCAAGATACTATCGGTACTTGTTATCGTGAAGCTTGCGACCAGCTTATACATCTCCAATCTTCTGTAGATCATACCCATAAGAGTCTGAGAGAACAATCAAGAATTTGGCACTTCTACTAAGGATTTCGCAAGATGCTATCCGTACTTGTTATATCTCTGCTGCAGCTAAAAATCCACATTTATTAACACATAATTTCGTATTTGTTGGAATGAAATTTTGAGAAAGACAGGGAGTTACCATTCACTATGTGTAACTATGGACAACACCAGTTTTTCCATCAAGTTTATGAAAATTTCAATGGAAAATAAGCGAGAGCATCAGATCTAATTGCCCCACATAGCACGCATACATAGTTGGTTTTTACAACCTTTCAGTCAGCATTACGACCTAGCTTCTCACACCACCACTTATATTGAGTGTATTAATTTGGATACATGAGTGTAGTTTGAAGTCAACGATAAACGACAGATTTTTGAGGGCCTTTTTCAAAGCAATTTTTTATTTACTATCACAACTTGTGATAGAAATCTGCTGAGAGGGAGTCGCCGAATTTTTTTTTTTATATTTCGTTTTGATGCAGAAGTTTGACCTCAATCATGACCTTACGTCTAATAAGTCAACACGCTACCTACTGCCTGCATAATAATGTATCTAAACAGCGATTAGAAATGACCGGTATCAGTGTGGTAGTCATTTATCCGTACGAAATAGTCGGTAATTCCAAAACCAGATTACAATTCTATAAACACCAGATCCGCTAGCGTGAAAATGCAGCGACCAAACA
This sequence comes from Sarcophaga peregrina, assembly GCA_014635995.1. Lineage (NCBI taxonomy): Eukaryota > Metazoa > Arthropoda > Insecta > Diptera > Sarcophagidae > Sarcophaga > Sarcophaga peregrina. The sequence goes on along the minus strand of CM025792.1, from coordinate 17,122,679 downwards.
GTTTAAAGACTATTTAATCCTTTCAAATACATTCGATCCATCCATAGAGACCATTACCTGAGTCCCTCAGATTCCAGATGTTATAAATTTAAGTGTCTATCGATAGTGAAAGAACGAACAGGTTTACTACTGGACTTAGATAGGGCCCGTCTAGTTCTGAGGCTCTTTTGCAAGATACTTTTCACTCTCAACCTATACTATTCAGATTCACGACCAGTACATAGAGCCTACATGGAGAATCTATTAACAAAAGAAATATGTAGTAGAACGGCAACAATGACAGTTTCTGAGTATAGAAGCTCTATTCTACAGGATGAAGGTATAGTCGTATGATATGGTAGCTTACATTCATGTAATACTCTCCCTCAATGCCTAGACTTAAGGACCAGGAATTTTTGCCTGCTTTCTCTAAGAAAGTTCGGGTTACAGACATGTCAGGGTTGGATCCGAATCAGTTAAAGATTACATACAATGTAGAAGTATATGTCCCCCTTGACTATGCGTACCGCTCGTTCTTTCGAATAACAAATCACTTCACGCTTTAGGTTTACCGTTAATTTTTTAATTAAATTTTTTTGACGTCATACATACACTGATTTCTCGATTGGCTTATCTCAAAACCCGAATCTTAATAGGTACATAAATCCCCCCATATATTGTAGAAATTATGGTTTCACCTTAAGTAGGGTGACTAAATTTAAATAATTAACGCGTGTTTTATGTTTATTAGTTAACGCGTATGGTTTTGTTTTAATAAATTTATTTATTGTTTTTGTTGTTGTTATTGTTGTTATTGTTTTTATTTAAAACAATATTAAAATTTACTAAATTAGATGAGGGCTACCAATAATAATCGTGGTTAGCTAATAAGCAATTTAGATTCATTTATGCGAGCATATTACGCACAGGTTAGAAATCGAATGCTTATTTATTTCCTTTCCTTAACATCTGTTGGGCGCAGTAAAACACCTGGAAAGTTTTGCTTTCTATTTATAGCCCTATTTCTTGGCCTATACAAGTATTTTATAAAATACTTTATGAGCGAAAAAAAAAAATTAATTATACTCCTGCCAAGCAGGGGAGACCGGTCCTATGACATGGCCAACACTCGGGGGTATTTTGGAAGTCTTCATTAACGATTCTAAGCTTCACAATAAAATAAGCTGTGCTGTAGAATTTAACCCTAGGATATATCTGGGCCTGCTTTACTAATGCTAAATACTTCAAACCAAGCTAATGTCCATAAATTACGCTGCAGAACTGACTGCGAGTAAGGGATCTCCAACTTTTATCAAATCAACCTCACACCTAAGTAGCAGCATTTAGATCTGAATTAACAAACATTTGCTACACTTGGCTTGGTTAACTATCTCGCAGGATTGGTGCTAATCCAATAAATACAATTTACAAGAATATTCAATTGGAACGTTGGGCAAATAACTGTTGAGCCTTTTTATACGACTCATTGCATTTACATTGCCGATATAACAGACTAGAAAGTTTGTTGTATTTATGTCAATGGCATAGGTTTTGGGAATGATTACTTTACGACCATCAACTATCTCTTCGGACTATCAACTATTTCTTCGGCATATCCTCTCAGCAGTCTTCTGGTTAGAGATTTTCTATGCCCAGATGTACAGAAAGAAACACATTTGATGTGGAAGATTTAGCATGACATTGAGGTTTTTTTAAAAATTTTTGTTGCAATATATTCTCTGGTTCATTTATTCACCTCGGTGTCACGGTAATGCAGTGCTTTTAATGTCAATCATTAACTACTCGTGAGTACTTTCCAAGAGAAGTGAAGATGGGCTTGCAGAATCTTTAGATAGTCTTTTTTCACATGATACCATCTACTAAATGTAGAGGGCCAACATGCCACCATATTAAGCATCTCCAAACCAAAATATTTTCATCGCTGTTTTTAACAGTTTGCTTCACATGGTTTCTTTGAACACGTTCCCTGGATCTGCGCTAGCAGAACTGTTTTCCATCTTACTGAAAGTGGTTACATTTGGACTCATCAGACTAGATAACACGTTTCCAAACACATGGAAAGCAGTACTGCTAGCGCAGATCCGAAGCACACAGCAAAAATTGTAAAGATATGGGATGGGAAACAAAATTTTCAATTCCTGGAATATCCGCACAAAGTTCAGACCTCAATCCGATTAAAAATTGTTGGCCATTCGTGAAAATCCGGCTCGCACAGCACGAAATAGCCTCAACAGGCATTGTCAAACTTTGGGATCGTATAAATGCGAAATGGCATCGAATTCCGAAAGATCTTATTGATCATTTGGTTTACCATATACATGGATATGGGGGTGTAATCAGAGTTTATAATTCCTAAGGCCTGTAAGGAACCAGAAACACTCTTGTGCAGTTGGTATATCTGGGGGGGGACACAATTCAGATGGAAATATTGTTAACTGTACATAGATTATGTGGTAATCAGATTGAATAATTAGAAGGCATTACAGGAACCAGAACCCTTTTGTGGAGTGGGGCCAAATATGTTAAAAGTTATATTCAACGTAAGCGAAGGTAAGATGCGATTTCACTCATACATCATAATGTGCAGGTATAATCTGTAGACTCCAAACTACACTTACTCAGAAAGACCATCGTCTAGAAACCAACATGTAGGTTCTGTGGTGAAGACGCTAAATCTTCGGAAGATATTCTTGGAACCTGTGATGCTTAATGCACCTCAGAAGGAAACACATGAGTGCATATCAGGTGCTATGCAGCAGTATTCTGAAGTTTGTCTAGGCCAAAAGGCTAGACTACACTCCAAAATTTTTGGAGTGTACAATAGATTGTATGATTCAAGTGGATCGAAATGATATTTGCATTCCACCTTTATGTTGGAATAAAAAGCATTGGAAACATTGGAAAGTTTCTCTTTCTATTTTTATGATGGAAATCATAAAAAAAATATTTCAAAATAAATTCCTTGGCCGGTAGCTCTTATAAATAAATTCAACGCTTCGGACTTGTTTGCCGATTAAAATTTAATTGCTTTTTTAGTTTTTATGAGTTTCGTTTCAAAACTGATCGATCCAACGCACGTAGTAAACATTTTTTTTTTCTTTCATCTCCTCTCTAATCAAATGTGACACAAAGTTGTATAGGAATGGTTGGTAGTCGTGATAGAAAGAAAAATGATAATTAAGAAGCATGCACGATGATAATAGACTTAACGACAGATCGTTAGTAACGCCCGGTGAAGAGTAGCCATCGATAATTATTGTTTATACATACAATCTACAACATGCTTTAGGGTTTTGCTGATTTAAGTTGTTTTTATTTTTTTTTTTTAAATTTTTTATTGTTTTCTTGTTTTTTTTTGATAATTCCTTTAATAATTAATAAATTAGAATTGCAATTTTATGTTAATTGCTTAATTAATAGTTTATAATCATGTATCGAATATTTATGATGTCTTAAATTGATCTTGAGGTCGAGAATGTCATTTCATTCGGGGAAATTAATAAAAAATGATGTTTAAAACATTTGTTTTGTTTTGTTTTGTTTTTTTTTTTTAATTTATTTATAAGCGTTTTAACATTGTTTTTGTTTTATTGCTAAAAACTAAATTGATTTAAAAAAAATTGTTAAAATATTGTGCTACTTTCACTAACCATCAGCGTTTTATTTTTTATTATTTTTTAAAAAACTTTTTAATTCTATATTTTGTGGTTACAAAAAACATTTTTTCTACGAAATGACCAAAATTTTAAAAGAAAATAACGCAGTTCGTTAACAAATGAAATAACAATTTCCTCTACAACTAACAGGACCTGTAGTTTAAATTCACAAGACAGTAAGCCGCCGAAGAAATATTTTTCATATTTCTCTTTGTTCGATAACTCAACTGGGATTTGTCCCACAGCCTCACAGCTAATAAGCCCTACTACCTACTAAACTACGGTATCTAGAAAATAAAAAAAAAATATATTGAAGCAAAAAAAATGATCTTTGGTACTTTCTTATTCGGAAAGTAAGTAATAATTTACTACAATTCAAAAAGTACTTTCTTTACTTTTTTAGTACACAAGTAATCGTTGTAGATTTTTAAATGAACTTCTAGTACTTTTTGGTACCTTTTAAAAAGTACTTTTATTACTTTTTGTACTTCTGTTAGTACTTAAGTAATCGCTGTAGATTTTTAAATGTACTCCTGGTACTTTTTTTATATTTTAAGTAGTACTTCTATCACTTTTTTCTTGTACCTTGTAAAGTAACCACTTTTAGAAATTAGGAAATGTTAGAAATATTTTTTTTTTTAATTTTATTTTCCCTTTTTCTAATTAGAACCCAATTTATAAGCTTTTTTTTTTAGTTTTTCTGATAACACCTTGCAAGTTTATTTACGTTTGTATTCATAAATTAATAAAATAAATTTTAATTGTTTCAACTAAATTCCTGAGTCATACAAAATCTTGTTAAGCAAAATTACCACGCTAAATCCATACAGTCAACAAATAGGCTTTGTTTTGAAAAAGAAAAAAACAAAAAATAAAAACAACCCCCTTCAACAGCTAAACATCATTATTATGATCTTTTACAACATAATTATGATGGAGAAACCCTTTACGACGTTAATTATTATTAATGAAGATGCGTAAAACAAAACAGAGATCAATAAACCCACAGAGAGCATATGCAAATTGCAAAACTTTAGTATTGCCATCTTCTTATTTGTCTAATTGGTACTCATAAAGTACAAAAGGGTACATTTTAATTTAAAAGTACTTTAACATTTCACATATGTAACTGACCTATACAATCCTCCTTAACATCAAAAAAAAAGTACTAAAAGTAAAAAAGCATCTTAGTACGTAAGGAAAATAGGTAACACTGTTTACACACACATAATGGACATTGCAATTTGAAAATAGAGAACCGTGAGAGAATCATAAAAATAAACAGCAACAAAGCTGCTATAATTGATTACGTCATTAAAAAAGTGTGATATTCGTCAACTGGAACAAGTGCGTGTCACCAATTTTAAGAAGAGCAAGAACAACAACAACTGCTTTAGGCAAAACAAGCTTATGCAAATTGCAATAGTGTGTGAGAGAGAGAGAGAGAGAAAGAAAGAGTGGAGAGTTTATGAATGAGAAAAATTAAAAGCAAGTTTTTTTAAAAATAGAGAGCCTAATCAAAAGCATGCACAATCATGTACACAGCAAACGTAAAGAAAAATAATCTGATTGCTGTTGTTATAAAAAATTCACATATTTTGGGTGCTTTATAAAAAATTGCACCGGTTGTTAAGAACGTTACAGTTATGATGGCGTTAAAGTTCATTTAAAGTTTTTACCTGCTTTCTGCTTCTTGTTTAGCTTTGATGAAAAATGTTTAACAATGGAACATTATGCTTCATTTCAATGAACCTTCTAGAACATTTTTTAATACAAACACACGCACTTACACTAACATTTTTGCTCAAACATTTAACCATTTTTTTTTTTATTAAAATGATATTGAAAATAATTAACTTTTAATATATTTTTATACACACACGCGCACAGACTCAAACTTAACACTTTTCACTTATTTTATTTAAATTATTTAATAAACATTTACCCAAATTTTAATTCTTTCGCGACAATTAAATATTTTCGATGCCACTCAAACAATAGACGCGGTTTATACTCTCTAAGTAAACGGTTAACTGCCAAACAAACAAATCAAATGAACTTCAGTATTGCCATCTTCCTATTTGTTTAATTGGTACTCATATAGTACAAAAGGGCACTGTTTAATTTAAAAATACATTAACATTTTACATATGTAGCTGACCCATATACTCCTTCTTAACATTAAAAAAGTACGAAAAGTGCGAAGCATCTTAAGAAGTATGGGAAATTGGTAACACTGCTTACACTGCTTAGTTATGAGTAAATCATAAAAATAAACAACAACTATGAATTCTAATTGATGACGTCATTAAAAGAGCATGATATTTGTCAACTTAAACAAGTGTGTTTCTCCAATTTTATGAAAAGCAAGAACAACAACTGCATTAGGCAAAACAAAGGTCAATAAACCCGCAGAGAGCATATGCAAATTACAATAGTGAGAGAGAGAGACACAGCGGGAGAGTTTATGAATGAGAGAAATTAAAAGTGAGTTTTTTTTTTTTTAAATAGAGAACCTAACAAAAGCATGCACAATCATGTTCACAACAAACAGGGGAAGAAAAATAATCTGATTGCTTTTGTTATAAAAAATTTTCATACTTTGGGTGCCGTATAAAAATTGCACCGGTTGTTAAGAACGTTACAGTTATAATGGCGTTAAAGTTTAATTTTTGTATTACCTGCTTTTTACTTTTTGTGCTGCTTTGATGAAAATTTTTTAAAAATTGATTATGATGCTTCATTTTAGCGAACCTTCTAGAACATATTTTTTTAATATAGAAACGCACGCACCTACACTTATATTTTTGCTTATGCATTTAACACTTTTTTATTAAAAAGATATTGAAAATAATTAACTTTTTTAATATATTTTTATACACACACTTGTACTGACACATACTTAACACTTTCCACTTATTTTTTTTTTAATTATTTGATAAACATTTACCCGAATTTTAATTCTTTCACGACGATTAATTATTTTCAACGCTACTCAAACAATGGACGCGGTTTACGCTCTCTAAGTAAACGGTTAACTGAACTTTAGTATTGCCATCTTCTTATTTCTTTAATTGGTACTCATATAGTACAAAAGGGCACACTCTAATTTTAAAGTACATTAACATTTTACATATGTAACTGACCTATATACTCCTCCCTAACATTAAAAAAAGTACGAAAAGTGCAAAACTTCTTAAGAAGTATGGGAAATTGGCAACACTGTTTACACTCATACACAGTATATATTGCAATTTGAAAATAGAGAACCGTGAGTGGATCATAAAAATAAACAACAAAATCCATTGATAATTGATTACGTCATAAAAAGAGCCTGATTTGGTGAACTTGCACAAATGTGTTTCTCCAATTTAAAGAAAAGCCAGAACAACAACAACTGCATTAGCCAAATCAGAGAATAACAAGCTTATAGACAGCATATGCAAATTCCAATAGTGACAGAGAGAGAGTAAATCAGCGGGAGAATTTATGAATGAGAGAAATTAAAAGCAAAAGTTTTTTTGAAAATAGAGAACCTAACAAAAGCATGCACAATCATGTTCACACCAAACAGAGGAAAAAAAATAATCTGATTGCTTTTGTAATAAAAAAATTTACATATTTTGAGTGCCTTATAAAAATGGCACCGGTTGTTAAGAAAGTTTATTATTGCATTACCTGCTTTCTGCTTCTTGTTCTGCTTTGATGAAAAATTTTTAACAATTGATTATAATGCTTCATTTTAGCAAACCTTCTAGAACATATTCTTTAATACAGAAACACACGCACTTACACCTACATTTTTGCTCATGCATTTAACACTTTTTTTATTAAAAAGATATTGAAAATAATTAACTTTTTTGATATATTTTTACACTAACACTTGCACTGACACATATTTAACACTTTCCACTTATTTTTTTTTAATTATTTAATAAACATTTACCCGAATTTTAATTTTCTCGCGACAATTAATTATTTTCGACGCCACTCAAACAATAGACGCGGTTTACGCTCTCTAACTAAACGTTTAACTGACAAACAAACAAACCAAATGAACTTTAGTATTGCCATCTTCTTATTTGTCAAGTTGCTACTCATATGGTATAAAAAGGCACTCTTTAATTTAAAAGTACATTAACTTTTTACATATGTAACTGACCTATATCCTCTTTCTTATCATTAAAAAACGTACTAAAAGGGCAAAGCATCTTAGTACGCAAGGAAAATAGGTAACACTGTTTACACACATCCATAATAGACATTGCAATTCGCAAATAGAGAACCGTCAGAGAACCATAAAAATAAACAACAACAATCTAATTGTATTAAAAGAGTATGATAATGGTGAACTTGAAAAAGTGTGTCTCTCGAATTTTAAGACAGCAAGAACAACAACTGCATTACGTAAAAATGTTTTTTCCCTTAACGCAATTGCGTCAATTGATAGTTATGGACAAACGAATAGGAAGGGGTATTGTATGTTTTCATGTATTCAATGTTGTTGTTTTTATTTTAATGTTTTCATTACTTTACTCTCTTCCCTTTTGTGTTTGATCTCTTGCTGTTAAAACAGGCGAATGCTGTTGCTCATGCGTACGTAGTGTGTAAGCGAATATTTTGTGGGTTTTTTCATTTCTTTTGTTTTTTTTTTGTTTTTGTTCTAAAGTGGAGAAATTGTGAAATAAAAAGTAGACATTTTTAGTTTCTTTGATAAAAACGCAACCGGCCGGGTGTTATTTCCGTGAAAAGAAAATTAAAAATTTAATGGTAAATTCGGTTATTTTTATTAAAGTTTTGTATAAAAAAGTAATTTAAGTTAATAATCTATAAAAAATCATAAGTTTTATGTGAAAAAAATAAAAGCAAATCATGAAAATTGAAAAAGAAAAAAGTTTATTAAGTATATGAGGGTGCTCCCACAAAAATTAAAAGAAAAAAAAAATGGTGTCTTAAAAAGCGTATGCACGTGTGTGTGTGTGTGTGTGTTAGAGTGTTTTCTGGAAGAAATTGTTTTTGTACGGCAAGTGATTTTGGTCACTTGGAAATTTGTATGAAAATGACTCAAGCTAAAATATATAAGCAATTGAGTGTTTTTTATATAAATTTTCGATTAAGGAGAATGGCTTGCCGTACTAAGAACACATATAAAAGGGGTTGCGCCTGTAGTGCAAATTGGGTAAGTAAAAAATAATGTTTCTTTACTTACATACACTTACTGATTTGATTTGTTGTTGTTGTTGCTTAAGCAAATGAAATTCGCAATAGTGTTGAAAAATTCAGTACTTTTGTACTTTTTTCAGTACTTTTTCATTAAAAAAACCCGTAGAACCCCCACGACCTTTTCAGTACTTTTTATTATCATATATTTTATGTCTTACGATTTTCAATTATTAGTGCATTACCAACACGTTCAACGTAATGATAAAGTGGAATTAAACTTTAGCCCCAGTTAACCAAACGTTCCGCAGAACGTACGTTCGTTTTTAGAACACGAAAAGCAATAAAAACGCTTGCCGAACCATAATGTAATTTCGTTTCGTCCAATCGGCGGTTAACTAAACTGGGCTTTTATGTTTTATTACGTTCCGAATCACGTGGCGAACACGAATAGGTCGTTAGTTTTTCTGTCGAGTGTCATATCTGTATTACATATAAATAGCCTGGTAGATAGAGTGCGGGATTTCTGGACATGAGCCCACGGTTCAAACCCCACGTCAGACATCTCCATCAAAACGGAACATAAAAAATAATTTTCCGGTGACTTCCATCTGGCAAAAACTATGGGACTAAATAAAATTGTCATGATAAAGTTTCTCAAAAATCTGTCGTTCGGAGTCGACTTTAAATAGTAGGTCCCGTCACTCATGTACAAAAGTTTACATACACAAAATAAGTTGTCTGAGTTCCCTAATTGAAGGGTCATAATGACCAATATGTATGTGTGTATGTGTTGTTTAACAAAAGTACCATTTAGTAAAAAAAGTACTCTTTCAGTACCATTTCAAAATTTCAGTTTTGCCTACTTGAAAGTGTTATAAATTATTAAATTGCATTTATAGCTGCGTATTGTTCATTCACAATAATAACGCATTATTAATACGAAGGTTTGTGTCACTACAAAACTATTATCATCATAAGCCCACTTGTTAACAAATTTGACAAATAGATTCAGTATAACAAATATAACAGTTCAGGTTTAAAATATAACTTAATAAACACGTCCAATGTTGCCAAGAAAAAAATTTATAACCATTGGTTTGGCGTATGAAGATGAAAATTACTCATTCTAGTCATAAACCGCCACTACTAGCGTTGCAATGGTTTGAGGTAATGCAGTACGCTTTCGAACGACATTTGGTTAATTTCGAATATATTCACCACACCTGTAAAAATTCATCATACTTTACAAAAACTTAGTACCGAATAAATTCACCACATGTCCTAAAAATTTATCAGATAAAATTATTAAAGTTTGGCAAGTGGGATGGTTTAGTTCGATCGTCAAAAACAACAACAACAACACAGACATGCATCCATTAAACAACCACCACACCAACTACTTACAAACACAACATCCATCAAAGACGCACAACCACATATCTGTTAAACTCCAGAGACACAATCCAATCAGAAAAACGCAAACACGTGCGCCCAATTCAAAATTTTTCCAACTAACCAGAGTTGCCAAAAATAAAAAATGTTCAGAATCATCAGTTTAATCCAAAATGAAAATGTACCAAATTTTAGGTCCCAAAATTTTGTTGTACCACAAGAGATAGGATTTTTTATTTCAATTAAAAAGTTAGAATTTCTATTAAAATTGCAAGTACCAAAACAGAGTATTTGTGCCACAACGCTACACAACATAAATAGTCCCTCCCATCACTCATATTCAAAAAATATTACTTAAAAACGTTATGAAATTTTGTTTTTATAAGTTCCATCAAGGAAACTCTCTCTCTCTCTCTTTGGACTGTTTAAATAAGTTTAACGCATCGTGAGGTCCTTCCCTGTTTGTCTATATGTTGGGTAATGGTCTGAGGCGTCGGTAATGATTATTGCTTTATATGCATTCAATCATCATCCTACAGAATCCTGTCCTGAGCTGGAAAAGCGTCACTGTAATGCATTTGGGGAGCAATATTTCTCGGTGTACAATCTCCGGTGATGGGCGTGACTCCCATTTGGGGCGTAATTGTTAATAGACGAGTCAACAGGTGTTGTGCCTTCGGAGCATTAGCGCTTGTCATGGCTCAATTGTAATATTAATAGGTGGAACAAAATTCTGGAAAGTAGCCCCAAATATCTTTCCTAATATACCCATTCTATACTACCTGGTTATTTGGATGAAATATGTAAAAACTGTAGTTGTCTTCTCATGCAGACGGTGATCGGCAAGTATCATGTAATAGTTCTCAGTGCAGTGTATTCTTTGTAGACCCCTCTTGCTTTGGGTGTCACTAAGAAAGGAAGTCCATACTGGAGCCGTATAGTTAAGTATGGAGTTGTTACAATAACAATAAGATGAATAGTCTAAGAAATGTCCTGTATTTGCTGGGAAAATACTTGAACTAATAGCAGGAATTCATTAAAATTTCTGAATTTATGTTCTCTTGTCCACTTTTTTCCAACTTAAAACAGTTTAAACGGGTGATAAGTGGTTTTAATTTTCCTTAGGGATACGCGCTTAATTAATTGGCAATTGAAAGAGTGTTTAATGAATTTTCTTGTTAAAACTTATAAAGGTCGGTATATTTTTTGTATTTTATTTTCGAAACTAACTGATGAGCTTAATAATATACAAACGTTATGGGCGAGAATACAGTATAAAATATGTAAGGGAACCCAGTAATATATTTACTTTCTTTGTCTCTTTGACGGCATTAACTAAAATAAATTCAGCAATTGGAAGAAGTATCAAACGGGGGAAATAATTATAATGATTGATAATAATAATCAAAATTCTATAAGAGACTACATTTAAAAAATGCACACAAGTATATGAAAAAGAATCATTCAATCACTCGATCGATCCTTTCTAGTTATCAAAGTAATAATAAAAAAAAAATATATTGGCGATTAAACGATACATATATTAAATTTAACTGGTTGTCAAGCGCACCAACTCCTCACGTAATTCATTGGTATCGATGGGACCCTTGGAAACAGCCGTAGTTGTACTGTTGGCGTTGGTGGACGTGGGCCGATTGCAGGTTTTCTTGTGCATAAACCAATGCAAACGTTGGCATTCACGATCGCAATATTGCACAGCTTTGCATTTGGAACATTTCTTGTCAGGTTTCTCATTGCCACAGGAACTGCAATAGGAAGTTTCGTCCATAAAACCACGTTGACCGTTAATGGCTGAACGCAGTATAGTTAGAGCTGAGGGAGCATCTTTAGCCGCCAATTGTGATACCACTTGACGGAATATGGTACACTCCCTAAATGGGAATTCTCTTACGCATTCGCGTATTGTGAACTCCACATAGTCTAATTGACCCAATTTGTTTTCTTTTAGCACTCGCTTAATGAACATCTCTACGAAATCGTGTTTATTTGGTTCGTCCGCATTGGTGGCAGGTTTATCCTTACGCTGGGCTTTACACTGCTCCTCGCAACGCATTAGCTCTGAAATAATCCACCTTAGGTAATGGTATTTGAATGCCATTAGTTCATTAATGTCACTGGGCTTTTTCATTTCCTTTTCACACATCACTTCCAAGGCCTTACGCAAACCGGGCAGATGTTTAAGCAGACCAAAATTTTGCAAGTTCAGTACAATGCGTACTGGATGCAAATTTGTGGCGACAACAAACTTATGGAAAGAATTCAACAATGCCGGTGGTATTAGTACCTCTTTCTGCACGCCATGAGGCTTTGTATAGTACTCCAGTTGGGTTATGGACAAATAATTGTTTATAGTTTCAACACAGGCATGATTACCCACAAAGGCTGCCATTTGGGAAGCAGTACGATTAACACTGTTCAAAGTGTTTGGATTGATGCCGGCATCCAGTAACAGGGTACATATTTCCGTATTGCCTGATAGGGCGGCAAAGTGTAGGGGTGTATAATTTGCTCCATGTTGACTAAAATCTACATCTGCTCCCTAGGAAATGGAAAAAAACATGCATTAAAAAATGCCAAGGAATGGGACGCCAATGGACTACAGCTTTAAGCACGTGGCTAAGAAGCGTATTCACAGTTCGCCCACAAGGGAAGGAAACTGTATTTCCCTACTTACCATATCCAATAGAATTTGTACTGCCTCCTTGTTGCCTTTGCAACAAGCATGTTGCAGCGGTGTCATGCCATTCTCGTCTACGAAATTCACACCTCCTTTGATTTGGGCAATCAGCTGCTTGAAACCATCCTTGTCATTGCCCGCAATCTTCACAAATATATCCTTTTGTATGTCGTCCAATTGTATCTTATTCTCGTCGGCCATGTTTATTGAATACAAACTCTTGTAATTATTTGCAATATTTATTTATATTTTTATTTTATTTTTTTTTGTCAAAATTTATGTAAAAAAAAACTTTTTTATGCACAAGTTCTTTAAGTGTGTGTTTTTGCTACACAAGATTTCTTAATGAACAATGTAGTTGGCAAGGCGAGCTTAACTGTGGTAATAAAGTTGCCAGGCCTTTTAAATTGAAAAAAATGTTGACAATGTTTTTAAAATAACGTATTTTTATTTTTAACACAACAATATTTATTATTAAAATAATTAATTAAAATTAATTTAATAATTAATTAAAATTAATTTAATAATTAATAATTAATTAATTTAAAAAAAAAACATAGAATATCGAAATATTTGAATACGAAACCTAAACTCTCAAAGCCTGTACAATTTTTTACTTACCATTGATGGCCACTTTTCCTTTAGCCACTTTTTAACAGCTTTTATTCAATTACATTCTTGATGCAGTTAGCATCACTGCTGCAGGGTTGTATATTTTTAGCATTTTTGTTTATCATTTTCTTTTTCGCACATTCTTCCATTTTCTTAGTTCGATTTTAGCTGCCGTTTGGAAAGAACGTATATATGTTTTAGCGGTATTTTTTTTTTTAGTAGCCGTGTTTTAAAAAAATATTTTCATTAAATCCTTTAAAGCCAAAAGTTTTTTATACTTTTTATATCAAAAACAAAAGAATAACTGAAAGTGTTTTGTGTTTTATAGAAAAAGAAAAGCGTAAATTAATTGAAAAGAAAATCATTTAAAGAATTTAACCAACCATCGAGTAAAATAAAAAGGTGATAAGAATTACAACTGCTGCTACATACATATACAAGAATTACAAAAGAAGAAAATCTGTGATAAAATTTACAACAAGAAAAAGTTGTTTACACTCTTTTTTTCCTTGTGCAAAAGAAACAAAAAAAAAAAAATAAAATTCCTTTATTTTGATAAAATAAAAAAAGAAAAAATGAAAAAGAAAGAGAAAAAAATACCCATTGTAATGAAATATTTTTGTAAAAGGCCATCATAAGGAAAAATCTTGAAAAGCAACCCTCTGCTAACGCTGCTGCTGGTGCTGTTACTGCTGCAGCTGTTAGAAGTGAAACAACAACATTAAGAAAAACAACTCCCCTGCTTAGAGTTTTTTTTTTAATTTTTTTCGTACCTTTTCTCTCTATGCGTTTAGAATGTTGCTGGGAGACACAGGGAAAACGTGCCTTGAATTTAATAACCGAAAAACGCAACAACAACAACCAAAACAAATATGGTGAAAACATTCCCGTATTGAAATGCTTATGTTGTTATTGCTATTGTCCTCTAAGTGTTTAAGTGTTGCCGTTGTTGTTGTTGTTGCTGTTGCTTTGCATGGCGGTTAGTTTAACGATAAGGGAGTTTTTGCAATATACGATACTTATGTGTACAAACAACAACAAATATTACAATAACGATAACAAAATGATTAAATTTCTTGATAAAAAAAACCAAAACACCAAAAACGCAAAACGAAATTGTTGTACTCACTGTTTTATAACGTATACGGTTTGTGGTTTTTTTTATTTTTTCAAATCAAATCCTCAAATAAGTAAAACAGCGCAGCGCATACATATCAAATATAATTAAACTTGAAATTTTTTATTTTTAAAATAATTTTTTCTTATTTTTTTTAATAATTTTCGTAATTGCTGTTCTTACAATCACTTGCCTATACCCCCCGCCAAGGGCAAGATGCTATTCAACTTGTGCCGATTAGATGAAAAACACACACATGCACACAAATGTGTACTATTTCAAGGAATTTTCTTTTTTACTATTCCTAAAACAAAGAGAGGAAGAGAACAAAAACAAAAAGTGTTGTATGTGTGTTCACCTTTTGTTTTTTTTTTTGGTGTGTTGAATCGCGGTGTTGCCATTTCTTTTCATTTGTAATATTTAGGATTAGAATTAAATGCCTACAAAGATGGTATATAAGGTGTAGTAAAAAGTAATCCTTTGTTGCCTTATAGATGATAGGTTATTAAAACTGTGCCGATTCATGTGTAAGAGCTGAAAATTTAATGAACAAGATTTCTATTTGATGGACACAGCATTGTTAGGGCATGCAAGTATTCCCTATATGGGTCCTATATAATAGTTTGGCTTCTATAGGGGATATAGGACCTCAACAATCGTTTGCCGTTGCCTTTTATTTACTTCTATGCTGTGCTCAACGCGTTTAACATTTCATTACCGGTTGCTTAGCTAGCTCTCCTGCTTAATACCTTTAAGTTCCACACGATTACGTTTTTTGTGATACCATTTCCGGGTATTCGGACTATGTGTCCGAACAACTGCCATTTTCTAAATCTTGTTTCTAGTCTTATATTTTTATCAAATATGAAGATAGTATTGAGCTCTCCAAATAAAGGATTTGTTCGATTGCGACCCAATACGTTCAGAACCTATAGGGATCTGCAGCAAACATCATATTCAGAAATGTCTGATGATTCCTCACGTTGTTTTCGAAGCATTTTGTCAATATTGGGGAGAGATTCCATATACTAGCGAGGTCAATGTACATTTCCTTCGTTTTTTACGGCCTACTTGCGTTGCGTTACAAGCAAGATGTTTAAGGTTCAATTAGTCGTGACTTAACCATAACCATATAAATCAGCTGTTTTAACCAACTTTATGGACATCACTGTTTTCAATTATAAGTGACTTACCATAATGCCGTAGTCATAACCATAACCATATGTACCAATTGAATTTTGGTTTTTTGCCATAACCATAAACAGCTGTTTGCTGAATTTATTTACATGTATACACATTTTTTTTTTTGTTAACTTTTGTACTTTTGAAAAATACAAATGTACGTGCAATTAACGTAAATAGCTGTTTATGGCCATGGCAGCACTGATTGCTGCTAATAGTAAATTTACGATTATGGAAAATGTTACGACTACAGCGTTATGGTAAAGTCACGACTAATTGAACCTTTAAGTTTGTCCTGTAAGCCAATATGTCTCTGCGCTTTCGAACAATTATTATCTTTGCAATCAACATCATTTAATAGTTCATATAAGCTTCAGTTAATATCTGATGGCCCATATTTAATAGGACAAGAAATAGCGCTTTGGACACAAAGCATATCCATTTCTTCAGGCCCCAGTGTTGATAGAGAAAAGCAGGCTTTCCCAGCTATTGAGTAATATAACATTGCAAGTGTCATTGTTTTATAGTTTGCTGATCAGTATTTTCCAACATAGTGCATGTAGCCTAAAGAGCGTCCCTTGTAGCAGTGATGATAATCCGTAAAAGTCGACAATCAGAAAGTATAGCGAACTATTGAATTTCAAAAATTTCTTCAGTGTTGCTGTATGATCCGTACATGAGCTATTTCGTTCTAAAGGAGCAATGAGATTATATATTAGGAGTGCTAAGACTTAGGTCTTGTTATTACAGTTCCTTTCTTCCAATATGTATTGTAAAATATTGGCTTCGAAGTTTCCCTGATTAATACATAGCAATTATTAAAGTCGTCCACAGATATCGGCGTATTTTGCATTTATGAAGCAGATTACGGAGCTTAAACATTAACTTACTCTACCAGAGTCCTAGTGTCAGGTATAGATAATATTTTTTTAAAAACATTAATTTATTATACAAGTTTAACTTTAAAAGAATAATTATAAAAAAAAATTGAATTTTTTCTATGAATACATTTTATTTTGTAATAAAAATGTTGTTTGTTCCACGAATTCTTCCAATTCCATTAAAATTGAAAAGAAAAATGAAGAAGAAGAAGAAAAAAAAATTCATTTACAAGACAATAGCCAATATAATCAGATCAAGTTATGGGACAGACTCAGTTATTCTTCATCATCAATCTGTGCCAATATGAGTGCGTGTAATAAATGAACGAACAGGTCAAGTAGAAAGGTGACATACATTGTATAAACATGGGACATTTAAAATGGAAAAACGAGTATTTTCAAACTTGACTTTTCTAACAGCATTGTTCAATTTATTAGCACAACACCATTGTTCTATGCAAAATCAAGTTTTTATTTTCTTTACTTTTTTTAAGCCTTCTATGATTGGAAATAAAAAACAAAACAAAAAGAGATACAAAAAATTATGCTTCACATTTTTATTTATCACCGTACAAAGGACAATGAACCTGTTGTTTTTCCTTTTTCATTTTCTAAACAATTGTACAGTGCTGTATAACAGAAAACATATGGTACGGTTGCTGCTCTATTAAACCAATTAAAATGATAAGAGAAATAAAAACAAGGAATCTCACACATAAAAACGTTGTTTTACAAATCTATTCTCTACATAAGGATAGTAATAGAGAGAGAAAAAACAGAGAGAGAGAGAGAGAGAGAGAGAGACCAAAGAAAACATAAGTCAATAATCGATAATTGCCAATAATAAACACGTTTAAGTAAACACACCATATTTATTGCATACACATAAGCTGTCATACCCATTTACCGTATGTATTCAGTTGTAGTTGTACAACAACAAATTCAACACCCATTAACTACTGATTAAAACCCAGGCAGATATAACGAGAGAGAACTCTAATAATGAGCGAAATGTAAAGATATTTTCAACAGTGATGCCAACTCTTCGGACACCAAATGCGTGAAAAAAAAATGAAAAACGGGCTAAAAAGGGCTAAATTGAAAAAATTACGTTTTTAGTACAATACAATTTCATTTTTTTCAAAAAAGCGCATAAAGGGGGCTAAAATTAAAAAAGTCTTTTCAGATAAAACCACCACAATTTTTAAACAAAATAATTTATTAATCGATATTATTGCTTTAGAGATCATTTTCCGTTCACTAGATTTAAGGTACTAGATTAGTTTCAAATAGAATTTACATTACAATCTTTCAAAGTTGGTCATTGTTACATACGATTTGTACTTCTTGGTCATCCTCTTCTTCATTCTTAAATCGCTTTCTATATGGTATTGAGACTTGGCTCTGTCAAGTGTTCTGTGGAAGCAAATGGTGAATGAATTGCAGTATATAACGATAGCGCAGCCTAACATTTCTTTTCCACCTAATTATTAGGTAAATACAATTTTGAACTTTCAGAAAAGCTTGTGTTTCCCGGTACTTTTGGTAATTCTAAGTAAATGATAAAGAAGAAAACAAGAAATAGAAGAAACAAGTTCTGCCACATTGGTTTACAATTCGTCATTGCCAGAGAAACGTAAGATAATATTTCCATACAGAGTTAAAGTAAAAACGGGCTAAAAGGGCTAAACAAAAATACTGAAAAGCGCTGAAATTGCGCGTTTTTTAGTTTAGGGCTAAAAAAATTTTTTCGCGTTACAGACATTCCAAAAAGGGCTAAATCTAGCCCTAAAAGGGCTAAGTTGGCATCACTGATTTTCAATACAGAAAAGAGAAAATTACAAAAACAATACAATACAACAATAACAAATAAAGGTATAACAAAGAATTGGGTGTTGTTTACACAGTCACCACTACTACTACATAGTATAAAGGAAAAATTAAAGAAAAATCTTAGTGATACCCAGTGATGTTTTATGTAAATAGAAAGATAATGAAAGAAAAAAAACTCCATAAAACTGGAAGAGAATAGAAAATAAACTGTAAAGTTAAATACAAATCATGATCATTGTTTAGAAGAATTTCAATAGATTATTACCAAATGTTTACATGCCATTCTCCTCCAACCATATTGATAATGCAGCTGGTACATGTTGCTTTCATTTACAAACAGTGTTGCCAGCGAGTACTTTCAGCATAAACATAATAATGTAAAGTATTATCACTATTTCGTTTTCAAAAGTAACGTTCAAGGACATCAGTGGAATTTTTATTGCATTGTAATGCTCGGAATATGCATGTAATATTGGATCCTTTTGTAATTTCCAAAAAATTTTTCATATTATAGAAGTCGCCGTGGTCTAGTGGGTAGTGTGTTGGCTTATTAGACAAAAGGCTCGAGTTCGAATCCCAGGTCAGACATCAAAACGAAAAAATATTTCTTCCGCGACTTCTTCTGAGCAGATTTCTGGCAAAGACTCTGAGAGTAAAAATTGCCATAAAAAGCTTCTCAAAAATTTGTCGTTCGGAGTCGACTTTAAACTGTAGGTCCCGCCACTCATGTATAAAATTAAGGCACACAACATAAGTGGCGTGAGAAGCTAGGTCGTAATCCTGACTGAAGGGTTGTAATGGCCAATTATGTATGTATGTTTTCATATTATTCAGACGGTGTCGCTGTAATAACTTTATGAATATTAATTAATTGAAATACTCCAACGTTTGGTGATTATACCCAGTGTATCATCGTCAAATCATACGATCGGCTGCTTTACTGAATTCACCAAAATCCGAAACTACTCTTTCTGGAAACTACTCTTGCAATAAAGTTAAAATCGTTTGTCTTTTGAGGGTCGTGACATCGTGTTGTTCAAACTACATATTGTCCTCAAAATAGCCGGTAAAAAAGCGGTCTCACTTTACAACGATGGTGCTGCAAGGACCATTGTCGAAATACGGTCCAGTGATATCTCCAAACCATAATACGCATCAAATAATAAATCGGCACTGCTATGCCTTATATCTTGAGCAAGTTCTAGAACCAAAAGTGTTATAAAGTCTAGCTCATCAAGTGGTCGGGATAAGCGAAACGAATGTAACTGCATTGCGTTACAATTAACAATTTTATGAAAAGCCTGAAAATCTTTTCTTGAAAATGTTAAACGAAATAAGCCTTTGCTAAAGGATACTCCAACTGGTATCCCAGTCACAAGCCAAATTTTTCAGTGGAACATCCTTAAAACAGTCCAGATAATGGAAGGAACAATCGGCCTATAAGTAGAATGGTTTGTCCACAATTATTTCTAGGTTCTCTAGGGTATATCTGCTACAATTATGCTTGTTGGTGTATTCAACGATTGCGAAATGAGCTTTCATTGCTAAAGGAAATTTTGCTCGAATTATCATCATTGCTAGCCTGTCGTTCTAGCAACATATTAGAAGGTATATGGCATTTTGAATGGTTAGATGCTTTAAATTATTACAAGAATTAGACTTTATATGTATGAAGGCATAAGTACAAATACAATGTGAGAAGTCGCTGAGAACATCGTGTAATCGATAATATTCGCCACCTTTTCGCTAATAAATGCAATATTTTCGTCACATCTGTTTTGTACTGTTTAAGCCTCTTTAAATTTCTAAATACCATGCAAAGTAGGGCGTTTATGGCGATCATAATTACCCGATATTGCTTGAAAAGTGGGCACGCGTGAGTCTCCACTTTTACTGTAACTCTTTATCTATTTTTACGCGGTTTTTGATTACAATTCTTATAATTATTATTGTTGTGCAGAGGTGTCAGTTTATTGGAAGCAAGCGATCCTATTGCACTACCCTCAATCTATGTTTGTATATAGGCTATCTCTACAATGTCTCCACTAAATCTTTTCATACATATCTGATATACATTGGAATGCTTCCAAGCACCTGTTATGCACCCGTTTGATTCCTTCTGGGTTGCAAAAATGTCTCACAGATTCTGAGAATGTGTTCGTCTGATTCGTTGTTATAACCATAGAATTTATATGTTGGGTTCACTGCCGCGAACTCCCAGTAATAAAATGATACTCTTGAAAATATTCTATGAATTTGATGACCAATTAAGGAAATCTTTCCAAATATTTGGCCCCACTGCAGAGAAAGATTCTAGCCGCATAAGCGGCGGGAAGCACCAGCAATCTCGCTGCGAGTTCCCACATAATTGTAGTGCTCAATTAAGAAAGACTTTTCAAACGTTCTGGCCCTATCAGGGGCGTGGTAGTTCCCTTTTTCACAATCTCATCTGCGTGATCATTGCTGCGAATTCCCACATAATTTGGGAATTCAGCTATAAAATATTACTCGTGAAAATATTCTATGAATTTGATGACCAATTAAGGAAGTCTTTCCAAATATTTGGCCCCACTGCAGAGAAAGATTTTGACCCCATTAGCGGCGGGAAGCACCCACAATCTCGCTACGAGTTCCCACATAATTGTAGTGCTTAATTAACACATACTTTTCAAACGTTCTGGCTCTATCAGTGGCGTAGTAGCTTTCTTTTTTCACAATCTCATTTGCGTGATCATTGCCGCGAATTTCCACATAATTTGGGAATCCAGCAATAAAGTATTACTCGTGAAAATATTCTACGAATTTAATGAACAATAGAGGAAGTCTTTCCAAATATTTGGCCGTACTGCAGAGAAAGATTCTGGCGTGGTAGTTCCCTTTTTCTCAATCTCATCTGCGTGATCATTTCCGGGAATTCCCACATAGTTTGAGAATCCAGCAATAAAATGATACTCGTGAAAATATTCTACGAATTTAATTACCAATTGAGGAAGTGTTTCCAAATATTTTTCCCCACTCCAGAGAAAGATTCTGGCCCCATTAGCGTTGGAAAGCACCCGCAATCTTGCAATCTTTGCTGATCGGTGCGTGTTCTCACATAACTTGAAATCCTGAAATAAAATGTTAAATGGGAAAATATTTGGGCCTACTTCACAGATATATTCTGGCCCTAACAGCAGCGTGGCAGTGGGAGCTCACATAACTTGCAATCGGGCAATAAAATGTTCTACAAATTTATCGGTTTGCAACAAGTGACTGTAGCGTTACACTAAACACCAATGTTGCCATATTTTTGTTTGTTACCTTTACAAAATAATAAAATTTTTTTTTATTCTATTCTTTTATTATTTTTAAGGCTTCAACTATCATCAGCATTTACCCAGTGTTTTAACAAAATAAAAAAAATTAAGTTTTTAATTTACAAAAGAAAAAAGAAAAGAAAAATAAATAAAAGCAAGTGAATTGCCATAAGAAAAATCAGTGTTTACACACTATTTTAATATAAAAAAATAAACACCAAATAAAGAAATAAAGAAAGAAAGAAAAATAAAAATTTTAATAAGAAATGGGCAAATTACTGAGTTTATTGGCACGTGATGACTCAAACTGTTGCACAGCCAAGTCGTACGATGTGTTTTTGGATTTTGAAAATGCAGCACCCACGGAAACTGAACGCGAAGTATACGAAGAGGTTGAACGGGTACTCAAAGAATCTGAAGCTGTTTTAGAGGAGATACAAATTTATAAGGTAAGTGCCACTAAAAATAAATTGTCTCCCTTTAATTATTCTTTTATTAATTTTTTCGTCTTTAAACTTATGCCTTTAATATGAATGGCGGCAATTTTTTGTTTTTTCAATTTCTAAGAGATAAAGAATGAATTTAATTGCCATTTACAGCTAAAAATAGTTTTTTTTATTATTAAAAAAAAAATTTGCAAAAACTGAAATATTTAAAAATGTTAATGAATTTTCCTTTAAAATAATTACACTTTGTGCAGAGCTTCTCCCGCATGAGAGTGGAGTACCTTTTTCTTTTGCCAGTTCCTGGTATTTTTTAATATTTAAACTGTCTGAGAGTCTTTGTTATTCCCCTCATGCTCTTTTCCGATTTATTTTTATTTAATTTTACTTTTTTTTATTATTTTTTTTATTAATAAATCATACTTGTGTGGTGTAGTTTTTGTATTTCTTTGCTTTTGTTTTTATATGGTGACGTTATTTTATTTCTTTTTTTTATTTTTTAAAGTGTGACTCACGTGTTTTACAATTCATTTTTTAAAATTTATAAATAATAGAGAGAGAGAGAGAGAGAGTACCCTACTAACGCTTGTAGTAACAATTAGTTTATCAGAGAGATATTTGTGCAAACCATGGTATCATTATACCGGTCTAGCTAATCATTTGATACGAAATGCAAAAGCCTGGTAATTTTTATATGTAACCTGGGTAATAACAAGATTCGTGACTTGTGAGATTAATGATATCATTGGTCAATAGATAAGATTCATGCTGGAGAAATGAAAAAATTATTCGAACATATATTAAAAAATTGCTCTTAACAGAGCACTGTTAACTGTATAACAGTATCCATCTGGACAAGATCACTAGTTTAGAAGGTAATTTTAGGGCATATGCTATGTCTTTGAGTACCATATCATACTCAAAGGAGTGTTCCAAGGCTTCTTAATACACCAAGCAGTATAGTCTCACGTAAAGTCTTCTGGTATTATTGAAAAAGGCTTTGTTAAACAGTTAACAGTGCTCTGTTAAGAGCAAATTTTGCACAGTTAACGCTAAATGTGGCGCTGCTAAGAGTTATGGATTGCGTCTTGGATTTTCAAATTCAAATTTATCTTTACACACATTAAATTAGCTCCTAAACAAGTGGCCTTATTCAGATGGATACTGTGAAACTGTTAACAAGGCACTGTTAAGAGCAAATTTTCCACTGTTAACTCTAAATGTGGCGCTGCTAAAATTTATGGATTGCGTTTTGGATTTTTAAAACCGAATTTATCTTTACACACATAAAATTGGCTCCTAAACAAGTGGCCTTATTCAGATGGATACTGTTCAGCAGTTAACAGTACTCTGTTAAAAGCAAATTTTGTACTTTTAACGCTAAATGTGGCGCTGCTAAAATTTATGGATTGCGTCTTGGGTTTACAATTTTGAATTTATCTTCACGCGCATTGAAAAATTGTCTTCAACAAGCTCAATAATTACACTCAAGCAAACAGAATTGCCGTATGTGTGGTGCGCTTTGTAGATTGGTGTCATCAAGACGAGTGATGTATTATGATGTCAAATGACACATGATTCGCAATATACCTATTGAGGGTAAAGTTTGATTAATGATTTTAAGCATTCCATCAAGATCTTACCTTCTAATCGCACTAGGTCACTTTATGTGCGGGGGAATGTGAAGTCTCTCAGCCATAATGTCAGCCCTGGAAGAATACATTACACAAGGTTTACGTCTTCAATCAAATGAAACTTCTCCTATATGCTGCAACATCAATTAAAGAGTTACTCTGTCTAGACATTACCGCATACGACTGCTCTTTGTATCCGAAATCGTTTTGAATCATAAAAATCTCATGAGCATGACCATACCTCCAAAAACGATTAAAACTTTGTAGCAATAGCTTAAAAATTTGATGATGTGAAAGAGAAATATATTTGCGATAGGTAATAGTTTTCCTACTCAAACAGTAAGACCCCGCTTAACGCTACTCCTTTTAACGCTGCTCCTTTTAACGCTGTTTCAGTATTACGCGGCAGTATTGGGTTGCCTCTAAATCGCACACTGTAATGATACTTGTTGACCAACCAACCATGGACCAACCAAAAGTGGTGCAATATATATCGACGGTGTATATTATGTATCTTTTTCAACGCTCTTTTGTTAGTCTGTCCAGGATCAAGATTTCAATTGTAATTTTCAAAGTTGCAATGTGTTCACATACGTACGTGTTAACTTGCATCATTTAGCACTGGAACTTATTGGAACGCATCTCCCGCGTTAGGCGAGGTCTTACTGTACTTTAAGGCTGTTTGTTCCATCCATGATCTGGACTGTTTCAAGGATAAGCTGCTGAAAAATTTGGTAAATTTCTTGTGGGATACTACTTGTGGGGGGTATCCCTTAGGGAAGCCTTAATTCGTTGAACGTTTTCATGAAAGGGTTTTCAGAAAATTGTTTCAATGCAGTTACATCGGTTTCGCTTATGCCGACCATCCACTTGAGCTACACTTTATAACAACTTTAGTTCTAGAACGTGCTTAAGGTATAAGACTTAGGAATGCTGATATAATTTATTGTGTTGTCTAACATCCGCCATATTGTCTAAATGTCTCTGTTACCAACTAAACAAAAAAAAAAAAAATATATAGCGCCTTCCCAAGTTGCCAAACTCCTACCATTTTTATTAAACTCTCTAAAGTTGTGTCATAAACACTCTGTAGTTAGTGTTATTATCACTTTATCGACGTCATAATATCAGTATCTCTAAAGAGACTAAATGTTAATTATGATTCCCTCCTTACTTTGGCTCTCTGCTCTGGTATTCACCAGTAATTTATGTATTCTTTCGCAGTTCTTCTGCTTTTGTTTGCCCGTCTTCTTTCCAGCATTCATTCATTGACATTTGAGGTTAAATTTCGATTTTTTTTGTATGCTTTACACTTTTTTCTTTTGTTTTATTAATTTTAATAACACATATTATTATTGTTGTTATTGTTGTTGTATTTTTTTTTGCCAATGATGACGAATTATTAGCTCTTAGATCTTTCGTTTGTTTTAGTTGTTGATTTTTATTGCCATTCATCATCATAGTCGTTGCCTTAATCGAGTATAATTCTCCTATTGCTGTCTCTTTCTGTCTCTCCGTCTAAGCAAATGCAAATCTTCACTAATATTTCTAATATGGATTGTAAAATTTGCGGAATCGCTTTGAATATTTTTGTTTTCAAGTGTCATTTCTTGGAAAACAAAACTTTACTCTTTGAATTCAACGCATTTGTTGTTGTTAAACGATCACTGTTTTTAATTCATAATTCATAATAATTTATTCAATCAGTTCTTTTGTCTTTAAATTTTTAAAAATATTTCTGTCCATAAACTACGTATGATTTGTAATAAAATACCAACTCTTCTATTTATGGTTTAACGTGTGTTAAAACTAATAAAAAAAACAAGTGTATTGACACTTTTCTACTGGCTTCACTATTTAAAGAATTTATAAATAAATTAAAATCGATTTTTAATCGGAAATTCTTAAGTATTTTAGAGGTGTTAATAAAAATTCCAATTTTATAATCCAAGACACAATCCAAAAATTCTAGCAGCGCCACATTTGGCATTAATAGAGCAAGATTTGCCCTTAACTGCGCGCTGTTAACTGTTTAACAATACCCATCTGAATAAGGCCACTAGTTTAGCAGCTAATCTTATGTGTATGAAGATAAATTCAAATTTTAAAATCCAAGAGGCAATTCGTAAATTTTAGCAGCGCCACATTTAGCGTTAACAGTGCAAAATTTGCTCTTAACAGAGCACTGTTAACTGTTTATTAATATCCATTTGAATAAGGCCACTTGTTTAGGAGCTAATTTTATGTGTGTGAAGATAAATTTGAATTTGAAAATCTAAGACACAATCCATACATTTTAGCACCGCCCCATTTAGCGTTAACAGTGCATAATTTGCTCCTAACAGGAGCTAATTTTATGTGTAATTTGAAAATCCAAGAGGCAATTCGTAAATTTTAGCACCGCCACATTTAGCGTTAACAGTGCAAACTTTGCTCTTAACAGGCCAATTGTTTAGGAGCTAATTTTATGTGTGTGAAGATAAATTTGAAAATCCAAGACGCAATCCATAAATTTTAGCACCGCCACATTTAGCTTTAACAGTGAAAAATTTGCCCTTAACAGCTCGTTGTTAACTTTTTAACAATATCCATCTGAATAAGGTCAGGTCACTTGTTTAGGAGCTAATTTTAGGACACATACTAGGTCTATGAGTACCAGATCATACTCAAAGGAGTGTTCTAAGGCCTCTTAATATAATCAGCAATATAGTTCCATATAAAGTGGTATCGTATTGTGAAAATTGGCTTTGAAAATATAAATTTTTTGATTAAAAATTTTCTAGAAAATCAATGGCCTTTTGACAACATGTAAGAAATAGTACACCATACAGATTATATGAAAATTGTAGTCCAGAGGGCCCTCTTTCCAAACGTGGTAATGGGACAGCTGAAGTAATTTTGTGAGTCAAGATTTTGAATTTAAAAAACATCTATTTTTTCGTAAAAAAATATATGAAAATTCTCTAGAAGATCACTGGCTATTGACGATTATATATGGGACATAGTACAAATACCCGACTATATGCAAGTGTAGTCCAGAGAGTCCTCTTTCCAACCGTGGTAGTGGGATAGTTGAAATACTTTTGGAATTTAAGAAAATGAATTTTGAAAAAAAATTTATTTTTGGATAAAAAACATAAGAAAATCCTCTACTAGATCAGTTGCCATTTGGAATAGAAAATAATTCCCCTCCATCTCCCACCAACTATCGCATAAATTTCAATTCTGTTCTTCACAGATAATAAGGATCGTAAAGGAATTACATTTTTATGGCCATAGTCTACACTAATTCCAAAATAGAAGAATAATTTACTTGTTGCCACTGTTAAAGTGTGAACATTATTCTGTTAACATTCGAATTTCTTATGTTAATGCTGAAATGCTGACTTTGCTGAAATTGTTGGTTTGTGTCTTGAGTTATTAAATTCGAATTTATCTTCATACATCGTTGTACTTCACAGATAATAATTATCATAATGGAAATTAAATTTGTATGGCAATATACAGCTTTAATTGCAAAACAGAAGAATAATTTACTTGTGGCCACTGTTAGAGTGTTAACATTAGAATTTCTTATGTTAATGCCAAAGGTGACTGCTAAAATTGTTAGTTTGTGTCTTGGGTATTTCAATTCAAATTTATCTTCATAATAATGATCATAATGGAAATTAAATTTTTGTGCCAATAGTTTGCATTAATTGCAAAACAGAAGAATAATCCAGATGTTGCTACTGTTAGAGTGTTAACATTAGAATTTCTTATGTTAACGCTAAAGGTGACTCTGCTAAAATTGTTAGTTTGTATCTTGGTTTATTAAAAACAAATTTATCTTCACACATATCGTTTTATGTCGTATTGAACCAAACCACATGTGGTCACTGTTAGAAGGTTAACATTGTTCTGTTAACATTAGAATTTCTTGTGTTAATGCCAAAGGTGACTATGTTGAAATTGTTGGTTCATGTCTTGGGTTATTAAATTCGAATTTAGCTTCACACACATCGTTTTATGTCGTATAGAATCAATCGGATAATAATGATCCCAATTAGGATTAAATTTTTGTGGCAATAGTCGGCAATAATTGCAAAACAGAAGAATAATCAACTTGTGGCCACTGTTACAGCCTTAACATTGTTCTGTGGACATTAGAATTTCTTATGTTAATGCCAAAGGTGACTCTGCTGAAATTGTTGGTTTGTGTCATGGGTTATCAAAAACGAATTTATCTTCACACACATCGTTTTATATCGTATAGAATCAATCGGATAATAATGATCCCAATTAGGATTAAATTTTTGTGGCAAAAATCTGCAATAATTGCATAAGAGAAGAATAATCCCCTTGTGACCACTGTTACAGCCTCAACATTGTTCTGTTAACATTAGAATTTCTAATGTTAATGCCAAAGGTGACTCTGCTGAAATTGTTGGTTTGTGTCATGGGTTATCAAAAACGAATTTATCTTGACGCATATCGTTTTATGTCGTATTGAGTCTCTTGTTGATATAAAATTTTCATGTCCAATATGGACCCTTCTGGGAAAACTGTCATAAAAACCAATTTTGTTTGTAAATACACAGACGTGGATAATTTAAATCGGCTTAAGATTTATTATTTTTCATTTATTTAAACAAATTTAAATTGTCAACCCATTAAGCCAGAAAAATTAAACCAAACAACCAACATTTAAACATTTTTGCCTTTTTCACTCCATTTATAAAATAATAAAAAAAAGGAAAAGCAGAATGAAAAAAAGGGAGTAAAACTGAAATTGATGTTGCAATTTAAACGTTGAAATTATAGTTTGTGTAACATTTTCAGTTACTTGCCTTTGTTTGTCCCGGTTATTTGATTTCAGCTTTTTGGCGCACTTCCAAATACAAGTGAAAACAAACGAAAAACAAAAAAAATTTTATCCGAATAAATAGCAGGGAAAGGAAGTTTAAAAAACATGTTAAAACTATACCAGACTGCAAGCACTACTAACCAGGTTTTTTAATGCAGCAGAAGCAGCAAGCAGCTACAGCAGCAGCTGCCGTATACTTCTACTGCCATTATTACTTCATTCTATGATGCCATCATGCTCCGTCACTACACTACAGCCAGTTGCTTGGTATTCGTATTAAATGACAAGTTGTTGGAAAAGATTTTAATGATGAAAAATACGTTTCTCTGTAGACTTTGTATGTCCGTCTATCCGTCTTGGTTGCCACCAGTTTTTCCTCTAGACTTTTTGTTCCATTTCTCCTTCTTTTGTTTTTTTGTAAATTTACTGTCTATAATAGGGAAATTCATACAAAAGAAACGAAAGTTATTCAAACGAAAAGTTGAAGGGAGCGGAAAACTAATGCCAAAATAAAACACAGAAAAATAACAGGAATTTAAAGGAATGAATGAAAATTAACTTTGATTTGCAAAAACAAAAAAAAACAAAAAATTGCTTTACAAAAACCTAATGAATGTTAGATTTACTTACCTCAACTATGTGCATAGCAGCGACTAGGTTGTTCTGTATGGATTTGCAAAATTAAACGATACTTGTTTGTCGTAGCTACTGGTTATTTAACTATTTTTGAACCTTATATACGTACGTACGTACATACATTTAAAAGAAGTGTTTATTCATCGTAAAACTATGTCATCGTTATCGTTTACAACAAAAAGCCGTCTGGTTACATTCAAATTCGAAATTCTATTCAATGATGATCAAATAAAATTTTTTTTCTTTTTTTTTTTATCGGCATTCAGGTACCTCAAACGTTGATTACTTCCACTTACTAACACTCTAAAAGCCAAACATCGTAACTGGGGAAAAGCATGCGGTAAAGAGTTGGAAAAAAAAATATCGAAATTGTAGTCTTAAATGTTTTGTGGTTAAATTTAATCGTATGGCGTGATTGCGTTTTTTCTTAAACAAAAATAATTCAAAACGGATTTATTAAAAGTAAAATTTTTATGAACTCGCCGTAGTTAATTACATAGTGTCTTGGCTTATTAGATGTAACGACCGGATTCATATCTTAGGTCAGGCATCCCAATGAAATATGAAAAAAAAAAATATATATTTCTTCGTCGATTTCCTTTCAGCGGATATTTGGCAAAAGCTCTAAGAGTAAATAAAAGTGAAAAAGTTTTTCAAAAATCCAACGTTTAGAATCGACGTTAAACTGTAGGTCCCGCCACTCATGTATAAAATAACACACACAACGTGACTGGTGCTGTGAGAAGTTAGGACGTAATCCTGATGTTTTTTTTTGTAACTAATCGTAAAAGACTTGGATGCGATTGCGATTACTGATAGACGACTCGTAAAAGAATCATAAACGAAAGTAAATAAAACTAATAAATGATCAGAAATCGATTTGAAAATGATCATAGAACTACTAGAAAAAGGGTCGAAAATTACACTAAAATAATATAGCAAATGACTCATAAATGACTTTTGAAGAAGTCACGGGTAGTGCCTTTTTTCTCCCGACAATTATGTATATATGGATTATTCACAACTATGTTACATTTGTTGAAGTCGCCGTGGTCTAGTAGGTAGTGTGTTGGCTTATTAGACGAAAGGCCCGGGTTCGTATCCCAGGTCAGACATCAAAACGAAAAATATTTCTTCGGCGACTTCCTCTCAGCAGATTTCTGGCAAAGACTCTGAGAGTAAAAATTGCCATGAAAAGTTTCTCAAAAATCTGTCGCTCGGAGTCAACTTTAAACCGTAGGTCCCGCCACTCATGTATAAAATTAACGCACACAACATAAGTGGTGTGAGAAGCTAGGTCGTAATCCTGACTGAAGGGTTGTAATGGCCAATTATGTGTATGTTACACTCGAGCAAATCTCACCCACAAATCCATTCAGATATACTCTGCAGCATCGCTTTGGATACAGTTTTGTTATAGCCAAGAGTGACTGAGGAATGATCGTGGCATTGTTTTTCTATTGTATACTTTTTCCAAACAACTTGACACCTATTATGCAGTTCACATTTCTCTCATCGTATTTATAATGCTCCATAGTGACATTCTTTTGAATAACATTGTCGAAAAATATATGAAAAAAGTTATGAGCCAAAAAAAATGCAAGATATCGACCAAACAATTTAATTCATCGGCCAGAAAAATACAAGTCATGCAATGCAAGTTATCGACCAAAAAATGCACACCATCTACCAAAGAAATGTAAGTTATCGATCAAAAACAAATTATTGTCCAAAAGAATGCAAGCCGTCGGCCAAAAAACAAAAAACAATGCAAGTCATATATGCATATATAAAACAGTTAGCTTCGTCGTATCTATCTTCGGTCCCAAATAAAACTCTTTCCTAAGAAAACCTACTTAGGAATCCTTGATAACGTAGCTATTCATCCCCACTTCCTCCCAGGTCCATTTTTATCCGATTTAATTCCACTTAATGTTCATTTGAATCGAAAGGAACGCATGTTTTGGAACGCTTGATACCATGGCTATTCAGTTCACTTCCCTCCAGGTTCATTTTTTATCCGATTTAGTGTAATTTGAAGCTCATCTGAATAAACTATTAGCTTCATCGCATACATCTCTGGCCCCAATTAACGTCCTATCGAAAGGAAACCTGTTTTGGAACGCTTTACACCATGGCTATTCAGCTCACTTCCTGGTTAATTTTTTTCCGATTTAGTGCCATTTGAAGCTCATCTGAATAAACTATTTGCTTTGCCGCATTCAACTCTGGTCCCAATTAATGCCTTATCGTAAGGAAACCTGTTTTGCAACGGCTTATGTCATGGCTATTGAGCCCACTAGGTCCGAGACTAGGTCCATTTCTCCCACAAGTCCATTTTTTTAACCGATTTAGCCCCATTTATAATTTTTTTTTTTCATTTGAAGAAAACAATAAACTTCATCGCCTATATCTCCGGTCCTAAGTACCGCCCGAATGTAAGGAAACCTGTTTTGAAAATCCTTGATTCCATGGCTATATAGTGGGAAAGCTGCAGCAAGTTCTACGTTTTTTCCCACAATATCGATTAATCCTAACTAGGCACTATTAATTATGAATTTTTCAAGGCTCGATTTCTCAAGTTCCACAATTATTTGGGATATACCCACTAAGTATGTCTTCTTTAGGTATACCTTAGGCTACTAATTGGTATGTAGTGGGATACTTGTTGCAATGCTCCATTTTTCCACAATACCGATCATCCTTACCCATCCATCCTGGTAAAAAATTAAATTTTTTTGTCAGATTTTTTAATTTTCAAAAGAATTTCCGAATTAGCAAAGAAGCTGTTCTACTTAGGAATGTGTGGAGTATAATTTTGGAAGGAATGGAATAGAGAGTCCATTCTTCGATATCGCATATTTGGGTGATTTCTTTCTTAACCACTTAACATTGTAACCCTGTAACCATTAACATTAGTTCTGTTAATATTTTTGGTTTTTGTCTTTACTAGTTTCAATACGAATTTATTTTCATAGCCATGATGAAAGGTTACAAGAAGGTGAATTTAAAACATTTTTTACATACATAATTGGCCATTACAACCCTTCAGTCAGGATTACGACCTAGCTTCTCACACCACTTATGTTGTGTGCGTTAATTTTATACATGAGTGGCGGGACCTATAGTTTAAAGTCGACTCCGAACGACAGATTTTTGAGAAGTTTTTTATGGCAATTTTTACTCTCAGAGTCTTTGCCAGAAATCTGCTGAGAGGAAGTCGCCGAAGAAATATTTTTTCGTTTTGATGTCTGACCTGGGATTCGAACCCAGGCCTTTAATAAGCCAACACACTATCCACATTTTTTATTTTACTAAAATATTTTCTCGAGTGTTGCTTGCTTGCTGTACCGCAATTGTGGCGGGTGTAGTGTATGTTAATAACAACTTTAGGGCGCGTCCGTCATAAAGGGTATTTCCTTATAAATGTTGTTTCTCTGTTTTTTTTTTTAACTATAAATAGTTCAACCACAAACCATTATGTTCAAGCATATTGCTGTTGTTGGCATAGGTTGTTTTCATGTATTTCGGGTTTTTAGGTCAAAAACAAAAACCAGTGTGAAGTCATTTTCTGCTTCATTTATTCAACCAAATCAGAAATCCACATACAACGACATTTATTTTCCGATGGCATGTTGGTGGCAGCCAAAAATAAAAAAAATAAAAATAAAATAAGAAATAAAAAAATAAATACAACAACGAAATCATAAATATTTATAGAAACATCATCAACATACAGAAAATAGAGAAGAAATGTTTAAGAAAGAACTTCTTCTTTAAATTAAATCAATGAGTGAGTGAGTGAGGGAGTGAGTGAGTGAGCTATGTATGTTAACAAGTAAACTAAAATATTTATAATCTCTAAACGAATTGGAAATAAATTTCCGTTGAATTTATTGTGTTTGTAAGAAGAAAGGGAAACCATATTTTAAACGGCCCATGCCAATATGGAACAGAAATAAAACCGAAAATGAAATCGTATTTATTTAAGAAAGGTATTGATGGCGCCCCTTGTGTTCCACAATTATTATTTATTTATTTATGTTTGGCTTTCTTTTTCCTATTGAGTTTTACTATTTTTTTCTTTTTATACACTCACGATTTTCAGTTTTTCTGTTTTTTCGTTAAATTTGTTTGCCAACAAAAGGCAATTGTTGCAATTGGGGTTGTCTTCTCGTTGGAGGTTATCTTAGGTTAAGTTTTTTGGAAACAACATTTGTTTATTTTTTTCCTGTAATTTTCTGTAATTTTTCAGAAGCACTTGAGTTTATTTATTTTTATTTATATTCCAACAGTAAAGGAAATAATTATAGGCTTATGGCTTAAAAATCAAATCAAAAAAGAAAGCAGGAAGTTTAAATTGTTTCGTTAGACCCTTAAAAGTGTAAGTAAGTCCGCCAAATTCCAAATAATGGAAAATAATTTCATTCAAATGGTTGAATCGGCTGACCAATTTAAAGGAATTTTTCTCTTTCTGTCATTCCAAAGTAATTAAGAAATGGACTTTTTCCCTTGGAAAAATAACGTTACTGTGATTTTCAGACATACATACAGAATTGGTCACAATAATCCTTCGTCCGCCAAATAACTACCGAATATTTTCTCAAATTTTGAAAGTACAATCCTTCCGATTTAAAATGGAAAATAATTTCATTCAAATGGTTGCCTCAGCTGCCCAAGCAGTACCCTACATGATCCGTCCAATTTTTAAACACATTATCGATTAAGTGCAGCTGTATTTCATCAATGGCTTAACGAATATTCTCCTTTAAAGCGTCAATTGTCTTTGGCTTGTGGGTTTAACACTTATCTTTGACGGCAACCCACAAATAATAGTCCAACGATGTCAAATCGCAGCTTCGAGGTGGCCAAACAATATCAGCTCTCCGGCGTGGCACCGTCCTGTTGAAAGCAAATGTTGCCAATATCCTCCTCTTTAATTTTTGTGAATAAAAATTTAAGCTAAAGGAAGTATCATCCTACCTTTAACTTTTAAAGTTAAGTTTATGTTGAGCATATACAACATATACAGCAAAAAATTGAGTCCGTCGTTGCCACTGTGTGTTCAGGGTTTGAACAAGACAGTGCCACGAGTCACAGCGCTCTTTCAACAGTCGATTTATATTAGGAAAGATTTCGAGAACAAATTATCTCAAGATGCATGTTTTCTTTACAATTCATTTAAATAAAATAAAAACGATTTCGAAACTACGTGCTTTTTGTTCGAAAATAAAATTCATTCTTACGGAGACGTTCGCCCAAACACGTTTCCTAAGAGGAAGAAACGATACTAATAGGGAAACTAATCTTTTGGCATTTATAATATAATATTTATACAAGCACACTTTTACTACCCACTGTAACATAATCGTATATATTTTTATTTATTCAGTAGCATTTTTCTTGAATTATATTTTCATCATAAAATATTTCTTTTTGTGTTATGAAACCAAGAAGCAAAAAAAGAATCAAATCTTTAAAACTATCATTCTTTACAATTTAAAACAATTCTGTTTTTTTCTCTTTTGACTTACACATGAAATATTTCCATAGAATTCTTAGAATTTCTGTCTTATAGATTTGATTTATGTATGATGGAAAAATAAAAATTTCAAATAAAATTGTTTAAAAAAAGGAAGAAATTTGACAAATACAAATTGAATTATGAAAAGAGAAAATTAAAAAAGATTTTAGATTTTACGTGTCTGAAGATAAATTCAAAATATGCAATTTAAAAATTTTAGCAGCGCCACATTTAGCGTTTACAGCACCTCTTTCCCCTTAACAGAGCACTGTTAGCTGTTTAACAGTATCCATTTAAATAAGTCCACTTATAATAGGAGCTAATTTTCAGATATATACAACGTCTATGAGTACCTTACTACATTTTTAATTGAAGTTCTTTCTTCCTTTTTCCAAATTGTTCAATTATGTTAACTTTACAGCATCTGTTAATATAACATTCCCTTTAAAAAAGAATATAGCTTTCACTGCTAAATTTACACACTTCAAGTTATCGTTAGTTAACTGCTTCAACCACCATTCAAGAGGGGTATTTCGTAAACAATGAAAAGGACGGACCAAGCATTTAATGAAATAAAAATTTCATTAAAGCTTGAATGTTTAATTTAACATAAGTTTTATAAGCAGTAACAGTGCTCTATTAAGAGCAAATTTAGCACTGTTAACGCTAAATGTGGCTCTGCTAAAATTTATGGATTGCGTTTTGGATTTTCAAATTCCAATTTATCTTCACACACATAAAATTAGCTTCTAAACAAGTGGCCTTATTCAAAAAGCAACTGTTATCCAGCTAACAGTGCTCTGTTAAAAGCAAATTTTCCACTGTTAACGTTAAATGTGGCGCTGCTAAAATTTATGGATTGCGTTTTGGATTTTCAAATTCCAATTTATCTTTACACACATAAAATTAGCTCTTGAACAAGTGCCCTTATTCAAAAGGATACTGTTAAACAGTTAACAAGGCGCTGTTAAAAGCAAATTTTCCACTGTTAACGCTAAATGTGGCTCCGCTAAAATTTTTGGATTGTATCTTGGATTTTTAAATTCGAAATTATCTTTACATAATAGTTTCATAATTTATTTACTGTTACTGAATGTATTTAATACATGTTTACAGTTATTATTGTGGCACAAATCAATTATTTACCCTCGAACATTAACAGTGAAGTTTAATGAGGCTGGTAATAATGGGTAACCAAAATTGGTTGTGAAAATATTTGAAATTTTCCGTAAATGATTTACTAACACACACTCAAATGCACACGTTATATGTGGAATATGGTATGAAATGTAATGCTTGTATTAGCTAATTAATGGTTTTATTGTAGAGTTTAATAAATATTTTAATAGAAAACTAAAAAAAAGAGAAAAATAACGGAAATAATTATAATTAAATGCTTAATAGTTTCGATTAAGCATTTGACCACCATAAAATATTACAAAATTTTTACAATTAAAAAAAAAAAACAAAAACAACAAAAATGTTACCATTTTCAGAGCCATTTCTGTTCAAACTGTTGAAATATTTGTCAAAACAATTCTATGGCAGACGAATGAACGAACAAACAAATCAAAATCAATTTGTTTAATGAACGAATGAACAAACGAACAATTATGATGACACATATGGCTGGCTGGTGAGGGGTTTGTTTGTTTGTTTGATTTGGTTTGGTTTGGTTCGGCCATAATAATCAATTAACATGGATTTTATTTTATTTTTAATTTTGTAAATTTCTTTTTTACAATTTATAATAAATATTGTCTGTGTAATGTATATGCATGTATGTACGAGTATGTATGCTTGCAACATCCAATACTGGCATTGGTGCACAAACTTCTGCTAGTGGTTGTCTGCATTTCTAACTGTCATCTGTCTGTCATCTGTACTATGCAAACATATTGGCCAATGCCATATTTATTTATATGGTTTGGACAGTCAGTCCGAGAGAGTCACTTTTATTATGTCGAAATAAATAATTTGTTTAACACTTCTTTCAGTGGTTTTTCTCTGCCATAACACATGAACAACGTTAAATATTTAAATACAAGGGTTTACCATGTATAGTACACCCTCTGTCTCTCTCTCTCTCTCTCTCTCTCCCCCATATTGCCTTAAATAACACTAGAGTTTAATAACCGGAAGTTTTACAAATTTAAATTTTAATAAAAAAAATATTCGCACCATTTACGCTGCTTTTTTTCCATAGAATTTTAAGCCATCATAAAACATGGATTTTTTGTTGTTGTTGTTTTTAAGCATTTGAATACCGTATTGGAATTATAAATTTTTGCTTTTTTTAGTTTTTTCTTTTTTTAATTTTTCTTTTTTAATTTTTTCCTTTTTTTTAATAAATAACACGACAAAAAAATGCACAAATTTAATAGAGTGTCTGTCTGGCCGCCTTTCCGTTTTTTTTGTTGTTTTTTTTTGCTGCTGCTTTAATTCCATTTTATTTGAACGTGAAATTGTCGAAACCCATCCAGCAGCAGTAGCAGAAAATTATTCAATTTAAATTTCTCTAAAAAATTTTAACCTTAAATGCCATTACGTTGGCAGACAGTTTTTAAAACGAAGGCAAATTATTTAATTGTTTAATAATTTCATTAAAGTCTTGTCTAGAAATCAACAAGACATTAATATTTGTGCAACAGTTATTAAATACAGGTGTTTACAGACTACACCCTTAAGGTTCAATTAGTCGTGACTTTACCATAACGCTGTAGTCGTAACATAATCCATAACCGTAAATTTACTATTAGCAGCAATCAGTGCTGCCATGGCCATAAACAGCTCTTTACGTTAATTGCACCTATATATTTTTCAAAAGTACAAAAGTAAACAAAAAAAATGTGTATACATGTAAGTAAATTCACCAAACAGCTGTTTATGGTTATGGCAAAAAACGAAAATCTAATTGGTACATATGGTTATCGTTATGACTACGGCATTATGGTAAGTCACCTATAATCGAAAACAGTGATGTCCATAAAGTTGGTTAAAACAGCTGATTTATATGGTTATGGTTAAGTCACGACTAATTGAACCTTTAGTCATTTGGATAGTTTTTATCCTGAACATAAGACAATGCTTCCAATTTAAAGGAATTTTTCTCTTTCTGTCATTCCAAAGTAATTAAGACATGGACACGAAAAAATTCTATCCCTTGGAAAAAATAACGTTACTGTGATCTTCAGACATACATGCAGAATTGGCCACAATAATCCTTCGTTTAGGATTACAACTTTTGCTTCTCAAACCACTTCTGTTGCGTGTGTTAATTTTATAAAGGGTCCGCCAAATAACTACTGAATATTTTTTCAAAATACAGTTTTGAAAGTACAATCCTTCCGATTGAAAATGGAAAATAATTTTATTCAAGTGGCCGTCTAGGCTGGCCATGCAGTACCCTACATGATCGGTCCAATTTTTAAACACATTATCGATTGTGTGCAGCTGTATTTCACCAATGGCTTCGCGAATATTGTCCTTAAAAGCGTCAATTATCTCTGGCTTATCGACGTAACACTTATCTTTGACGACCGCCCACAAATAATAGTCCAACTGTGTCAAATCGCAGCTCCGAGTTGGGCAACCGACATTAGCTCTGTGGCTGATAATGCGATCTTCAAAAACAGGGCGCAAAACATAAAGTGTAGCTTCGGATGTGTGACACGTAGCGCCGTCTTGTTGAAACCAAATGTTGCCAATATCCTCCTCTTTAATTTTTGTAAACAAAAATTCGTTCAACATAGTCCGATAACGATCGCCATTGCCTGTAACGGCTAGTCCTTGCTCATTTTCGAAGAAAAATGGCTCAATTATGCCTCTGGACCAAAATCCGCACCAAACAGTGACTCGTTTTGGGTGCGTCGGCTTTTCAAATCGGCATCTTTTGTAAGACAATCGCAAGCCCACTTATCAAAGCGAAAACGCGTATACACAACCATATTCAATCAGCGGAAGGATAAACCTAATTATCTGTCAAATCGGACATGAGCTAGCTAATAAGCACTAGTTGAAAAAAAAACGTTAGATGGCGAACCCTATACATGAGTGGCGGCACATACAGCTTAAAGTCGATTCCGAATGACTGACTGTTTTTTAAGAAACTTTTTCTTGGCAATTTTATTTATTTTCAGAGTTTATGCGAGAAATATTTTTTCATATTTCGCGTTTTGTTAGAGAGGAACTCACCGAAGAAATATTTTTTCGTGTTACGTTACGTATTACGAAATGTTAGACCTGGGGTTTGAACAGAGGCCTTCGGCTCGCACGACTACTATTACTTCCATAACCCCAAGTATACATACATAATTCCCCATTACAATCCTTCAGAGGGGATTATTGACCTAGTTTCTCACACCACTTATGTTGTGTGTGTATTAATTTTTTATGTGAGTGGCGGTAACCTACACTTTAAAGTCGACTCGGAACGACAGATTTTTTTAAGAAACATTGCATGGCAATTTCATTTACTCTCAGAGTTTTTGCCAGATATCTGCTGAGAGGATATCGCCGAAGAAATACTTTTTATATTTCGTTTTGATGTCTGAGCTGTTTTTCGAACCCTGGCTTTACGTCTAATAAACCAACACACTATCTACTACGTAAGCCAATACCCTACCTTATCGTAGTGTAGTAGGCGACTTCTCAATAACCTTCCATAACCACATATTATTACTCCAATTAAGAACGTAATATTGGCTCTGTAAAAAAATTTTTTGGTTTTTGTCTTTGCTAATTAAATATGAAACTTTTTGATTCTGCTTAAAATCTCATAAATATTGCTAGAACAGCAGCGCACAACTGTTTTAAATTCATCAAAACTTAATTGCTTGTAAAATTTGTTCCAAATAACATCCGAGATAAACAAAATCTTTTGCTCTTAATCTAGAAAGAATTTCTATTTTTAAAATTCAAATTAATCGATTACACTTATTGTTTGTTTGTGTGTGTGTGTGTTAGTGTATTTGAAACATTTTGTGTTTTCATTTATTTTTAATTTATTTTTTTCTCTCTCTCAGATTTAAATTTTAGGTCACTTGCATTGCCAACAATTTGTTTATACTTGCATGCGGACTCTGTGTTTGTGTGTGTGTGTGTGTGTCATAAATCTCTAAAAGCTCGTGTGCAATCACACCGAAACGCATTTTTTAAATTTGATCTCTTTTCTTCTGTGTGTAGTTTTTTTTTTTGCTGTTGTTGTATCATGTAATTGTCAACAAAGGTTGTTGTAGTTGTTTGTTGTTGTAACACTTTCATTTAATTCTCACTTAAACAATTAGTGCAGACATGTTTAAGTATTACCACTAACATAATGTTCTCTTCTCTAGTGTTATTGTTATTGTTTTTGTTTTTATTCTTTTCATCTTTTTTGTTTTTTTCTTCAAAGTGTGTACTGTAAGAGCATGCAATGCGTAAGTGTTACCAATAATCACCACCATTCATTCGTTTGTTAGTCTGTTTGTAAGTTCAATCGTTTAGATCTTTTCGTGCCAATTGTTGTATTATTTTCACGATATTTAAAGAAGAAAAAAAAAGAAGGGAAAAGGAAAAGACAATTTTTTGTTTCATCTTGATGCGCAATTAAAGAAAGTAAGCAAAAAAAAAAACGGACAATAAATTTTCGTATGTATTCTTAACCCACTTAAAGTAGATAAATTCTGTGACATTCTTAATGTAGAATTTTGCTCAATTTTAGTTGTTGTTTTTGTTTTTATAAAACTTTTATTAAATTAAACATACAAGCTTTAATGAAATTTTTTATTTATTATAATGCTTGGTCCGTCCTTGTCATTGTTTACGAAATACTCCTCTTGAATGGTGGTTGAAGCAGTTCGACGATAACGAAAGAAAAGTGAATTTAACTAGCAAAGACAAAAACCAAAAATTTTAACAGAGCTAATGTTAAAGTTAACAGAGCAATGTTAAGTGGTTAGTAGGATATCAGTAGCATTGTCCATTCTTGTACAATATTCATCACCCATTATCCCACCCAGACACTGTTAACATAGGCCATATTTGAAGCACGATATCTCAACTTCCAAAATTATTTAGGATATACCACTTATTAGGTTTATTATTTTGGTGTTGCCGTGGTCTAGTAGGTAGTCTGCTGGCTTATTAGACGTAAAGCCAGGGTTCAAGTCCCAGGCCAGACATCAAAATAAAAAAAAAAATACAAAAAAAAGTATTTTTTCGGCGATTTCCTCTCTTTCTCTTCTTGAAAAGTTTCTCAAAAATCTGTCGTTTAAACTGTAGGTCCCACCACTTCTGTATAAAATTTAGGGACACCACATAAGTGGTGTGAGAAACTGTGGGCTTTTTGGGGACGATTGCTGTAGACTGTCTAATGGTGAAGGTATAGCACTGGCCATTTTATAGTCATCACTAGCAACTCGTTTCCTTACCGTTCGCAGCTTCCCTCTTTCCACCTTTCCTAAACCTGCACAATGCACTGCATAAGTAGGGATCATCCCCTGAGTGCTGGTTTAATAATAATAAAAAAAAAATTTAAGGCACCTTAGGCCCATTTTTCCATCATCCCTCATCCCACCCAGACACTGTTAATATAGGCAAAATATTAGAAGCCCGATATCACAAGTTCCAAAATTATTTGGGAGATACGATTTATTGCGATTTATTAGGGACATATTAGGCTACAATTTGTATATAGTGGGACATCTACAGCAAGTCCCGTTTTTCCCACAATATCCATTATTCTACCGAAACATTCTGGTAAATTTTTTGTCGCTGATTTTTAATTTTCAAAAGAATTGTCGAATTACCAGAGGAGCAGTTCCACTCAGAAATATATGGAGCATAATTTTCAAGGAATGGAATAGGTGTTCCATTCTCTGATATCGTATGTGTATTTGGGTGATTTCTTCCTTGACTATTTTCCGTTAACCACTTAACATTACTCTGTTAAAATTATTGGTTTTTGTCTTTGCTAGTTTCAATTCGAATTTATCTAATAAAAATGCCAAAAATGGTGCTAAACTGAAGAAAATAATGAATGGAGCACGAAGTTAAATCATTTAATTTTGTTAATAAAAGGTAATGAGAGTTTGGTGTGTATGTCTTAAAGCAATTTACTGGATTATTAAAAAAAAAATTTATACTAAAAAGACTTAAAATTATAAAAAAAAACAACAAAAACGTTAATTAAAATATTTACGAATAAAATTGCCATGAAAATCGTAAAATTTTTGTAGAAAAATGCTAAGAAAAATCAAATCACGCTGCAAATAACGCAACAAATTGTTTTATGAGGTGCGTAAAAACATTTTTCTTTGCTTTTAAACGTACATACATACTTATTACATACATACATATGTACATACATGTACTCATATTTATATTTAGAAAGAAAAGAAAAACCGCAAAAGCAAACGAAGCAAATGAATAAAATCTTGACTTTTAAAATAGCAAAACGAAAACAAAGCATGTAAATAAAAAAGTACTGTAAACAAATGTAATCAGTTGTTGTTATTGTTGTTGTTATTTATGTATTT
The DNA here is from genome assembly GCA_014635995.1 of Sarcophaga peregrina. NCBI lineage: Eukaryota > Metazoa > Arthropoda > Insecta > Diptera > Sarcophagidae > Sarcophaga > Sarcophaga peregrina. The sequence continues at coordinate 17,080,246 of CM025792.1, read as the reverse complement.
ATAATTTTTGTTATATTCAGTGTCATATTAATTGTAATAAAAACAAGAAACACACACACTCACTCACACATATAACAATAGCTAACGATAATAATGCAAAAAGCAAATATGTAGACTTTTTTTACAATTTGCAATTGTCTCCTCTTTTACGTGTGCGTGTGTGCGTGTATGCGAGAGATGAAAAATGCTGTTGATTGTTTGGGGGTAATATAACAGTATATGAGTTTTGCATAAAGTATGTGTGCTTTTGTTGATCTCTTTCACAAGGTGATATTAATTTATAAACACACGGTTAAACAATTTCATGCAAATTGAGAGAAAATCAAAAAAAAAAAAAAACAATTCATACGCAATATCTTCTTCTTTTTTAAATTGTATTTAATAAGGATTATATGTGTATGTATGTATGTAATTTAAATGAATTATTTTTAAATTGATTTTGCTTAAATAAATACAATTAAAGAAGACACTGCACGTACATCGGAAGAAGGCGTTTGTTTTCTATAAATGAGCGGAAAAAAATTGATCTGCAGGAATAAGGCTAAATCGGATTAAAAATGGACTTGGACCCCTATGGCATCAAGGATTCCTTAGGTTCGTGCTTTATTAAAATCTGTCATTCGGAGTCGACTTTAAAACTGTAGGTCCCGCCACTCATGTGTAAAATTAACACACACAACAAGAGTGGTGTGAGAAGCTAGGAACGTTATACACTGGGTCTATTCGACATCCGTGTACTGTACTTGTCACAGTTGACAAGTACATGTCCTCTAATCTACGTTGCCTATACCTCTGGAAAGGAAACTTGTTTTCGAATCCCTGATTAAATGGATTTGTAGTGGGATATCTGCAGGAAGCCCCATTTTTTTACAATATCAATCATCCTATCCAACTTTCTTTAGGTTCGTGTTTTATTAAGCAACAAAATGTGTTCTAAGTATGTAAATCGGGGAAAATTGTTTCATTGCAGTCTTTTTGTTTACGACTTGCTTTTTGTGTGGATGGCTTCCATTTCTTGTTTCGATTACTTGCATTTTTAGGCCGATAAATTGAATTTTTTGGTCGCTGACTTGCTTTTTGCTGGTCGATGACTTACATTTTTTGTTTTTTGTCAATGACATTGGATTCGTCACCTGTTTTAGTAACGGCACCTATATATACATATATTCGGTCCCTAAGTAACGCCCAACTCTAATGAAAACTGTTTGAAATCCTTTATGCAAAGCACTTGGTTTTGCTCATTTCAGAAAAAAAATAACATTTTGCTACGTCGCCTATAGAAGTCGCCGTGGTCTAGTGGTGTGTTGCCTTATTAGACAAAAGGCCCGAGTTCGAACCCCAATTCAGACATCAATACAAAAATATGAAAATATTTCTTTGGCGACTTCCTCTCAATAGATTTCTGGCAAAAATTGCCTTGAAAAGTTTCTCAAAAAATTTGTCATTCGGAGTCGACTTTAAAACTGTAGGTCCCGGCACTCATGTGTGAAATTAACACACACAACAAGAGTGGTGTGAGAAGCTAGAACGTTGTACACTGGGTCAATTCGACCTCCGTGTACTGTACTTGTCACAGTTGACAAGTACATGTCCTCTAACCTACGTTGCCTATACCTCTGGAAAGGAAACTTGTTTACGAATTCTTGATAAAATGGATTTATAGTAAGATACCTACAGGATGCCTTATTTTCCCACAATATAAATCATCCTATCCAGATGTTGTTTAAACAAATATTTTTTTTGTGTCAACGTTTTTTCAAAAGAATTTCCGACTTATTAGAAAAACTGTTCCAATCAGAAACCTGTAAAGCATAATTTTTAAGGAATGTAGTAGAAATTCCATTCTCCAATATCGTATACTTGGAGTGATTTCTTCCTTGACCATTTTGTTTGGGTTTTTTGTTAATCACTTAACATTTCTTTGTTAATTTTAACATCGGCTCCGTTGAAACTTTTGGTTTTTGTCTTTGCTAATCAAATTCGAATTTATCTTCATAACAGACAGCAATTTAAGATTATAAACTGAATGCTAAGTGGTTTCAATAAGACAATGCCGCGAATCACACAATAAAAATGATTTAAGATTATTGTGGGGGAAGTTTCCAGAAGGAATAATTTCACGTTTTTGAGGCATGAATTGGAAACCAAGCTTAGAATTTTTTTTATTTTGTGTGTCTTGGTTAGAATCGTGACTAACCGAGTTATCCCCTAGCCTTCGAACTTTTGAAAGTCAACATTCGTCAAGTTATTGCCGAAATATCATTCAAAATGTAAGGAAAATTTATCGAAAACTCTCTTATCTTAGTTCTAAATGACTTTACATTATGACGAATTAAAAATTTCGTCGTAATCATTGCTTTATTGGTGGCTTATTAAAATCAATTTTTTTTTTAAATTTATTTTTTTGCGATATTGAATATGACGTAAATGTGTTTTAAAATGTTTCATTTAATTAATTTAAATAATTAACAGTCACAGAAAAAAGTCTATATACATCGTTGTATGTATCCACTAATAATTCTAGGTTTTATTTTTTATATTCGATTTTGTATTCAAACATTCTTAATTGTGACTGCCTTAAAGAGCTTTTTTTTTTTCTTAAAAAAAAATCGCGGTGTTTCTAGATTTTTTACTTGACTGTATGTTACATTAATTATGTATGTAATATGTCACATGAGTGATTTAATTTCACAACTCGTAATAATAATATTATTTGACAGTTGAGCGGCTGCTCTCTTTTTCATTAAGTCATGCTTAATCATGATTTGTCATCAAATGAAAAACGCCTGCATATCTCTATCCAGTATCATGGCAAATTTCACTAGAAGGTGTTAAAACCAAACGTGACGATTTTCCTTTTTGCATGTGAAACGGAATTTGAATACCGAATGAATATCATTTTATTTGATATTTTGAAACACATTTTCTGTCTAATATCGGTTAGAGGCCAAAAAAGCAAAAGAAAGAGAAAAAACGCACACAAAAAAGTGCTTATCATCGATAATAATCGATTTTTTTGCTGTTATTTAGGGATGTATGCGTTTATACTGTGTTGTATTCACACACACACACACACACTTTTACCTGTAAAATATATCGTTGTCCTAATAAAAAAATCTTATCAACAAATAAACAACAAATGATTTATAAAAATAAAATAAAACAACAACAACAACAAACAAAAAAAAATAACGATAATTTTGTGGTATTGCAAAAAAATACCACATAAACGATATTATAAAGAAAAGCTTTTTATAGTCAATTATTTATATGTCATGTATACATATATACAGTCAAAGAAAAAAGTCTACATACACAATTGTCTGTAGACCGTATTTCTGAGGATTTAAGGTTCAATTAGTCGTAACTTTACCATAACGCTGTATTCGTAACATAATCCATAACCGTAAATTTACTATTAGCAGCAGTCAGTGCTGCCATGGCCATAAACAGTTGTTTACGTTAATTGCGCCTATGTATTTTTCAAAAGTACAAAAGTAAACAAAAAAAAAATGTGTATACATGTAAGTAAATTCAGCAAACAGCTGTTTATGGTTATGGCAAAAAGCCAAAATTCTATTGGTACATATGGTTATCGTTATGACTATGGCATTATGGTAAGTCATCTATAATCGAAAACAGTGATGTCCATAAAGTTGGTTAAAAAAGCTGCTTTATATGGTTATGGTTAAGTCACGACTAATTGAACCTTTAGCGTTGTTTAAACCAGTTACAGTTAAGAACGTTTGAAGACTAAACCGAATACAATAAAATATAATGTGTATGAATATAAATTCATATTTGAATATCCAAGACGCAAATCATAAATTTTAGCAGCGCCGCATTTGGCATTAACAGTGCAAAATTCGCCATTAACAGAGTACTGTTAGCTATTTAATAATATCCATCTGAACAAGTTCTCTTCTTTGGAAGCTAATTTCATTATGCTAATGAATATCATGCTCAAAGAAAGGTTTCTAGGCCTCTTAATATAATAATCAGCCAAAAAGTCCCAATTAAAGTGATATGGTATTGTGAAAATTGGTTTTGAAAATATTAATTTTTTGACTGAAAGTTATCTAGACGATCAGTGGTAATTTAGGAACATACAAGAAATAGTACACCGTGGAATAATTCCGTCCCCTATCCCCAATAACCATCCTTTACATTTCAATACTTCACTAATAATAATGATCATAATGAGAATTATGTAATGGGTTATCCATTTCGTGGTTTCAAAAGTAAACGTAAATAAAACATACATACATAGTGACACTACACTTAAATGACCCCCACGCAAAGTGTTGCAAGCATTGATTCTTTTGAGGTAATTTTCGATCATTTATTGACACATATTGGGCGGTATCTCATATAACATAACTTGACGAATGTTGGTTTTTAAATGCACAAATAAAGTCTAATGGTGTTAAATCGTATGGTCTTAGTGTCAAGTTAATATCGCCATGACGAGAAATTACGCGCCCAGGAAATGTCTCTTGCAATAAAGCCATATTGGCGCGAGTTGTGTGGCGTGTGGCACCGTCTTGTTGAAACCACATATTCTCCAAGTCGTATTCTTCAATAGCATGCAAAAAAAAGTCGGTTATCATATGACCATAACGCTTCGAATTGACAGTGACAGTCGTTCCATCATCCTTATCGAAGAAGTAAGGTCCGATCACACCTTCGGACTAAAGAGCGCACCAAACAGTGACTTTTTTTTTGGATGTAATGGCCTCTCTTTAATTAGTTGAAGATTCTCAGAACCCTAAATCCGACAATTTTGTTTATTAACATACCCACTGAGTGTGAAATGTACTTCATCACTGAAGAAAATTTTGTTCGAAAAATTGCCTTCCACTGCCTGTTGTTGAAGCACCCATTGCACGTATCTAATATGTTGTGAATGATCAGCTGGCTTCAGTTGTTGTGTGAGCTGGACTTTATATGGATGTAGGTATAGATCTAAACGCAAAATACGCCATAATGTGCCGTAAGACAGTCCAAATTCCTGAGAACGACGAGGAATCGACACATTCGTGCCTTCGGCAACACTTTCACTTACAATAGCGATATTTTCAGCGAAACGAGCGAAACGATGGCACATACAAGCCTTTCAATATTTGTAACCATTCCATCCTCTTCAAATTTTTGCATAATTTTGCCAACTGCTTGTGTAGTTGGACGATTATGTAAACCATAATCTCCTCTTAAAGGTTCAATTAGTCGTGACTTAACCATAACCATATAAATCAGCTGTTTTAACCAATTTTATGGACATCACTGTTTTCGATAATAGGTGACTTACCATAATGCCATAGTCATAACGATAACCATATGTACCAATAGAATTTTGGTTTTTTTTTGCCATAACCATAAACAGTTGTTTGCTGAATTTACTTACATGTATACAGATTTTTTTTGTTTACTTTTGTACTTTTGAAAAATACATACGTGCAATTAACGTAAACAGCTGTTTATGGCCATGACAGCACTGATTGCTGCTAATAGTAAATTTACGGTTATGGATTATGGTACGACTACAGCTTTATGGTAAAGTCACGACTAATTGAACCTTAAAGCACGATATGTGGCTATGAGAGAATGACCATTTTTGTAGTAGGTTTTTAAAATTTTTATGCGTTGTGTGATGGTTAAGCGATGCATTTTCGTCAATGTCAGACTCTCAACTGAAAAGAAAAAAAAAATTGGTTTCACTACTTAGTTTGAAAGAAATCGGGAAATGGATAACCCTTTATATTTTATATCAAATGTCTGCAATAATTTCTTAGTAGCTGAATAATCCACAATTGCCACTGTTAAACAATTAACAGTGCTCTGTTTATAGCAAACTTTACTTTGGTAGATACCAGAAGTGGCGCTGCTGAAAGTGTGGGTTTGCGTCTTCGGTTTTTAGATTCGTATTTATACACATTAAAATATTCATACACATTAAAATATAACCTAGAAATTATTGTAAAAATAAAAAAAAAGAAATTAGCGGGAAAAACAACGGTGTATGTAGACTTATTTCTGTAACTGTACATATGTACATTAAAAAAAGAAAGAAAAAGAATGAAAACGAGAATGTATAGCAGCCTTAATTTTTATTTAACACAATATGTATTGTTAAAGAGATAGACATCAATAAATTTGTTTTGTTTATTGTTGTTGTTGTTGTAATTTTTAAATTCCCCAAAAATTGTTTATCGCATATATACACACACACACATCCAGACTTGTATACAGAGTTACAAATCCATAAACATATGTACGTGTATGTATTCGTAGACAAATAGTTTTGTTTAATTGAAATGATTCATTCTATCATTCATTCTATCATTTATTAAGTGTGTTATTATTATTATTTTTTGTTTTTGTCTTTACACTTTAACGGTATTCGCTCATATTCGTACATTTTCTCTTTAATAATAATCTCTTGTTTACACATACATATGAACCTATACCTAGATACGTAAATAATTTGTTGATTGTTGATTTTGATTATCTATGGCATTTGTAAGTGTTATTAAACAGTATACCCTCCGCTAATACGCAAATACATCCGGTATGAATGCAATGAAAATCAATATCAATATTTGATTTCGTTTTTCTTTTACACACACAGTTTTTTATATTTTTTGAAAAGTCACTTTTAGACCTAGAAAACAAATTAAATAAAGGGTGGACCAATTTAAAAGTTTTAATTTCAATATGCATACAAAACAAAAACGATTAGATGTAATGCAAAAATTATTTTTAATTTTTTTCCTAATAACTTTACTTGTTAAATAGGCATTTACAGGGCCCTCATAGTTCTATTGTTAGTTTGGTAAACCATTAGCGTTAAATTCGGGCGTTTGACCAGAGACTGTGCTCTATTACTTTACATTGAGGAGAGGGTGAACCATTTAAAACTTAAAATTTAAAAATGCTAAACTAAAAACAGTTGGAATTTAGCCAAATTTACTTTTGGTTGAAGTCGCCGTGGTCTAGTAGGTAGTGTGCTGGCTTATTAGACATAAAGCCAGGGTTCGAATCCCAGGCCAGACATCAAAATAAAATACAAAAAGTATTTTTTTGGCGATTTCTTCGCAGCAGATTTCTGGTAAAAAACTCTGAGAGTAAAATAAAATTGCCATGAAAAGTTTCTCAAAAATCTGTCGTTCGGAGTCGACTTAAAACTGTAGGGTTGTAACGACAAATTATGTATGTTATGTATGTATTTTTGGTTGTGAAGTACAATTGTTGCGATTAGAAATGGAATTCATTCATAGGGCTGCCGCGGCTAGCCTCACACTACCTCTTTTGATCGAACCAAATTTCGTCCCTTTTTCGATTGAATGGGGTCGTATCCTGGCAATGGCATCACAAATATTGGCCTACAAATGATCGATTGTCTCTGGTTTGTCGGCATAACACTTTATTTTAACGAAGCCCCTTAAAAAATAGACTGGCTTTGTCAAATCGCAGCTTCTTGGCGGCCAATTGTCATCACCATTTCGGTTAATTAAACGGCCATTAAACGTTTAACGCAATAAATCAATTACGTTTTAAGATACATGCTAAGCGACACCATCCTATTGAAACCGAACCTCGTTCACATCAATACCATGAAGATGTGGGGGTTGCCGTGGTCTAGTAGGTAGTGTGCTGGCTTATTAGACGTAAAGCCAGGGTTCGAGGTTCCCAGGTCAGACATCAAAATAAAAAAAAAAAAATACAAAAAAAGTATTTTCTTCTCTTTCTCTTCTTGTTTCTCAAAAATCTGTCGTTCGGAGTCGACTTTAAAAATTGTAGGTCCTCCCACTTCTGTATACAATTAACACGCACAGCATAAGTGGTGTGAGAGACTGCGGGCTTCTTGGGGACGATTGCTGTAAACAGGCTAATGGTGAAGGTATAGCACTGGCCATTTTATTGTCACCAGTAGCAACTCGTTTCCTTACCGTTCGCATATTCCCTCTTTCCACCTTTCCTAAAACCTGCACAATGCCCTGCATGAGTAGAGGTCATCCCCTGAGTGCTGGTTTAATTAAGAAAAAAAGAACGATAAATGCGATGGGTGTCTTCATTGCTAGTGCCGCCATCATTTTTAACGATGTATGGGCCAATGATGCCTCTGCTCCACAAGTCTCACCAAACAGTTACTCGTAATTGATGCTGATGATGATGTAATTGATCTTGTAGGACCACATGTGGGTTTATATGGTTTCCGTCTTCAATCAAAAGAAAACTCTTCCATATGCTGCGAGACCAATTAAAAAGTTACTCTGTCTAGGTACTACAGCATATGACTGCTTTTTGTTTCCGAAATCGTTTTGAATCGTGAAAATCTCATGAGCCACCATACCTCCAAAAACTTAGTAGCAATAGCTTAAAAATTTGGAAAGAGGCCTCTACTTGAGAGCAAAATAGGATGTATCGGCATTCTGTGCCGCATTCATGAGACCTATTCCTATATATAGTGTTGTTATCTGGTAGAAAGTGTAACTTTATTCCGATAATCTCTTACAGACTGTGTGCCTGTTCTTTAGATGAAGATTAAGGGCCATTGATCGAGCCTTGAAAAGTGTTTTAGAATTGAAATCAAACGCATTTGCCTTGGTTAATGCCGTCAACTCCCTTTTACTAGGTTGTATTTGTTTACTCGCTAAGCTTGGATGGCATCAAGTCGAATATATTGGAAGTTATTTAGGCATTTGAGCCAATGATAATCTCTGTCACTGTCAAAGTAAATGGTGGACCATTGCGCACCATTCTCTTGAAACCAAACATCGTTCACATCAATAGCATAAAAAGAGAGGAGGCGTTATACCGAGATCTCCTGCATGATATGTTCAATTTCTGAAAACGATAGCAAGTTGATGGACTCTAATGCAAAATCACAGCCACAGGTTCGATATTCTTGGGTGTAAGCACTGCACGCTCACGTCTTGGCGCATTAACATTAGATCAGTTTCACGAACTTTAACAATAAACATGGGTATACTGTGGACCCTATTGGTCCTTCTCCACCACCAAACTTTGTTCTTCTTTTTTCTTTTTATAAAACCAGCAATCAGGGGATGACCTCTGCTCATGCAGTGCATTATGCAGGTTTTTAGGAAAGGTGGAAAGAGAGAGGGAAGATGCGAACAGTAAGGAAACGACGAATAGCCTTTGTTTAGGAAATAAATTTCCAATAAATCCTTACGTTGCTTAAGCGTAAATCGTTTCATTACGTTCATAAGTATAAGCATTGCCAGATTCGAAATTAAACCGATAGAGCAAATTTAAATCGATAGATGGTCCACCGGATATTTAAGCTTTTAATATGTACTATGTACGCATAAGCATGATAATTGATGGCACATCAAATAAATAAACTTTACTTGACTTTGCTTATTAAAACATTGCCTTTAGAGTTGCTAGTTTATTTCTTACTTCCGTTTTTATTTTTCCATAAAATATATATTAGACGGCGTCAAACTGTCTAAAAGTTTTAAAACAAAAATAATGCCTTCCTATTCCTATGTTTTTGCTGAAAAACAGAAGAACGAAACGAAATTTAAATGCAAAAAACTACTAAAAGGCTGTCTGTCAGTGGAATAAGACTTTTTTGAAATACAAAAACGAAATGCAACTGCTGGCAGTTTATTTTAATGTTTGGATTTTAACACCCTTCCGTTCATTAAAGAAAAATAATGAGTCGTAAACTTTACACATAATTTTGTTGTTTTTTTTTCACAACACAACAGTATTGTTTATAATTATAGCAACACAACATCTTAATTATAAACAGGGATACAGTTTTTAATTTTAAGTCAATATAGTACACAATGATTTTGGGAATTTTTTCGTCTGAAAGGCTTCGGTTGCTTCTACAGCCCACATACTTACAGCATTTACTACAAAACCCTACACCTTGAATTTAAATTTTCAGAATAATGAACGTCTTTAAACATGAAATTTGAAAAATTCAATTGTTTGAAGAAAAATTCAAATTTGAAAATCCAAGACGCAATCCAAAAACTTTAGCAGCACCACATTTTGACGTTAACAGAACAAAATTTGCCCTTTACAGAGCACTGTTAGCTGTTTAACACTATTTATCTGACTAAGCCCACTTGTTTAGAAGCTAAATTTCGGATATACACTAGGTTTATAAGTACCAAACCACACTCGAAAGTAATTCCCAAGGCCTCTTAATGTTATCAGCAATATAGCCACATATGAAGTAGTATGGTATTGAGAATATTGGCTTTAAAAATATGAATTTTTTGTTTAAAAATTCTCTGGAAGACTAGTGGCCATTGAGGAATATATGGGACATAGTACACCTATCCGCCTATATGCCAATGATAGTCCGGAGGGTCTAGGGGAATAGCTGGAATACTTTTGGGATTTGAAAAAAGAATTGTACAAAAATCAATTTTTGATTAAAAACATATGAAAATTCTCTACAAGATCAGTAGTCATTTTTGGGACAGGAAATTAACCTCTTCTATGCCCCACCAACCATTCCATACATTAAAATTCTGTTATTCACATTATGTTATTCGCCGTAGTCTAGTAGGTAGTGTGTTGGCTTATTAGACGTAAGGGCCGAGTTGAAATCCCAGGTCAGTGGGTGAATAAATACTATTTTACATTTTTGTACACTTTTAAAGTTAAATTTTTGGGTCCAACTTGGACTTACGCTTGGACTTGGACACGAACCTTAAAGTACGACTTCTGATCTTTCCGATGGCACCCATTTCAACCTTTTAATAGGTCTCATGGATCCGGAGTTATTAGAGTTTAAACATATCTTTTTGCCGACAAGTGCTTTCTGGACGATTAGGTTTGCCAGGTAATTTTATTTTGGCACGACATCAAAACGAAAATATTTCTTCGACAACTTCTCCTCAACAGATTTCTGGCAAAAACTCTGAGAGTAAATAAAATTGCCATGAAAAGCTTCTCAAAAATCTGTCGTTCGGAGTCAACTTTAAACTGTATGTCCCGCCAGTCTTGTATAAAATTATCGCACACAACATAAGCGGTATGAGAAACTAGGTCGTGATCCTGACTGAAGGGTTGTAAAGACCAATTGTGCGTGTACTCACAAATAGTTATAATCGTAATAAGAGTTTTAGAAGAATAATATATTTGTTGCCACTGTTAAAATGTTAACATTGTTCTGTTAACATCATAATTTCTTATGTTAATGCTAAAGGTGCCTCTGCTAATATTGTTGGTTTGTGTCTTGAGTTTTTCAACGTAAATTAACAAATTTCACGCATATGAAACTTGCAGAGATTGTAAAAACCATAGTCATCTTACATGACTTGGAGCGGCTATTACACGGTTTAAATTTATCCTGCACAGACCCTACCAAAGGGCGACCAGCCATACCATGGAATGTAAGACTAAATTGGTATTTGCTTAGTATTTTTGATATTTGAGTGGATAGTGTAATGCAAAACATTCTCTCTTTTATCAGATGGTTTTAGCAGGGATAGGTCGATCTTATAATAGGCGCTTAAGGGACTTCAATTTTGAGTTGATCACTTGGATGTGAGAGAAAACTCTTCTCAAATTTTATGCTGTGTTTGCCCACATTTGAATAGCTTCGAAGGAGTTATTGGTATTGCTGAACCGCAACATGGACGACTTCTTATGATATTTCATTATCGCGGCCATAATGTTTGAAGTCGCCATAGTCTGGTAGGTAGTGTGTTGGCTTATTAGACGCAAAACCCAGGTTTGTATCCCAGCTTAGACATCAAAACGAAGTATGAAAAAATAGTTCTTCGGCGATTTCCTCTCAGCATATTTCCAGCAAAAACTCTATGAGTAAATAAAACCTACCATGAAAAAGTTTCTCAAAAATTTGTCGTTTTGAGTCTCGCCATTCATGTATACAATTTACCCACACAGCATAAGTGGTGTCAGAAGCTAGACCGTAATCCTGACTGAAGGGTTGTAATAGCCAATTATGTATCTATGTGTGTAGTATTTAACAGTGTACATTAAAAGAGTTCGTTGGTCAAAAGTCATACACTTCGTTTTTTTCTATGCAAACAGTATAAATGTGTGTAAAGATAGATTTCAAAATATATTATTCTGGACGCAAACCAAATCAGATACCAGGGATGCGTTATGTTACTAACAGAGCTTTGTTATGTTACTAACAGAACTTTGTTATATTAGTCACAGAACTTTGCTTAATTTAGTAACAGAACTTTGTTATACAATTAATTTAAATCAAGTCACTTAACAGAGCTATGTAATGTTACTTACAGCTATGTAATGTTTGAAAAGAAAAACAAGAAAAAAGGATTAAAATTCCTGAGGTAAAATTAGGTAAAACAGGATAACATGAGCTGATAAAGTGAATTTTTTTAATGCCTATTACGTCCTCTTAACTGAAGTAGTCATCAGAACGAACCCTTAACAGAGCGCGTTTTAATAGTATATTTTGAAACACCCTTAATGTCCTTTTGTAGCAAAACAGGACATCATACTTTTAACTCGAGCCCAAACACTATTTATTCAAGCATTCACAACGAACACAAAAAACTTTTTAGAACCAAATCCTATCTTTTCGTCTCTACCTGACATAATCCAGTTGCAGTTGTACAATCCGAGTCACACATTGAAATAAAGCATCAAAATATTCTATCAGTAAAGCCTTTACTGTACCCATATTAAATCTTCTATCAGTATAATGCAAAAGGACCTTTCAACCTTAATTTAAAAAAGAAAAGAAATGTAAACATAAGATAAAAATTACAAAAACAATAACAAAACATCGTAAATAAATATTCTACTAATAATACTCGTGTGTGTGCAGAAAAGTGTATAAATAAGGAATGACAAGCAAAACAAGACTGTAAATCACTAACGCTGATTGTGATTGTGATGGTGATGATGATGATCAATTACAAATTCTACTACTGACCTGGTTTGTTGTAAGCACACATACACAATGTAGAGTATTAGCAATCGTGTAACGTATAACCCAGCAAGAAGAAGAGTTATAGACAAGCAATTTATTATTGCATTTCCGCTTAGAAAACTATCACAATAACTACAAATACAAATACAAACTGCAACGAACCTGGAGAGGCAAAGTACAGCATTTGCATAAATACACAGAGAGAGAGAGAGAGAGACATAATAATTCACAGCCATAGTGGTAATAACGTAGCAGATACGTTACGTATGCATGTTTATAATTGTCAGAGAGAGAGTCAGTCATCGTTTATTTAAACTGTGTTTACATTAAACTGTGATTATAATAACGTTTCTTTCTTTCTTTATTTTTGTTTTTGTTTTCTTATGCACTCTTACATACACAAGTACAATATGAGTATGAATAATATAACAGCAATAACTACAACAACAACAACCACAAAACAATCATTAACTATCATACATCACGTTACGTTTGTACACATATAAAGGGTTATCCATTTTATGTGTGTGCAAATAAATTCGAATATAAAAATCAAAGACACAAATCCACACACTTTTAGCAGCGCCACCTATTACAGGGCAAAATTAACTATTAACAGAGCACTGTTAACGGTTTCACAGTGGCAATAAGTATATTCGTCTGCTTTTTTCCAATTATTGCATAATATTGATTGATATCCTTGGATCTCAAAATTATTCCAGCTATCCCATCAAACACTACACGAAAAAGGACTAACATTAGTATATAGCCGGCTAGGTGTACTATGTCCCATATCTTCCAAAATGGCCACTGATCTTCTACAGAATTTTCATATGTTTTTGATCAAAAATCTATTTTTCAAAAATTCATTTTCTCAAATCTCAAAATTATTCTAGCTATTCCACTACCACTATTCGAAAGAGGAGCCCAAGGACTATCAATTGCCTAAAGTCGAGTAGTTGTACTATGTCCCATATGTTCCAAAATGGCCACTGATCTTCTAGAAAATTTTCTTGCATAAAATTGATATTTTTCACTTATATGTGACCCTATCAATACCCTATCACTTTATATGGGACTATATTGCCGATTATTTTAAGAGTCCTTGGAACCTTCCTTTGAACGTAAATATATTCTAAAATTCACTTCTAAACAAATGGACTTGTTCAGATTAACACTGTTAAACAGCTAACAGTGCTCTGTTAAGAGGAAATTTTATTGTAAATATTAAAAGAAAATTTTGCTCTGTTAACGCCAAATGTGGCGCTGCTAAAATTTATTTTGCGTCTTGGATTTTCAAATTTGAATTTATCTTCACACGCGTAAATAAATCGCACATAAAAAACTACAATTACGATGAAATTTTTATATCATTATATAGCTTGGACTTGGACCTTGTCGTTATGTACGAAATACAAAGATATTTAACACGTTAACTGACACGGCCATTTTCAGAAAACATACACTGTTATGTTAGCATATTATGTAATACTAACACATCATGTTATTTTATGCTAATATACTCTGTAAAAAAGAATAGAACTTTCATAAAATACACATAGAAAAAATATTGTTTGAAAACCAAAATCTGTTGTTTTAACAAACAAATACCATATTATAGTTTAAATTGATGCATGAGTTAAATTCAAAGGCAAAGTAGGTCTTAACAAGCCGGTAGATAGACCAAATTGTCGAGAACGGTAGTGTATCAATAAATTCTGACTATACGCCACACTTTCATTAACAAAAGAAATATTTATGTCTGTGTGTACCAGAGATTAGCAATGAATCGTTTTTTCGCTACTTATGTAATTTTGAGTGTGAGTGTGTCAACAGTATTGGAATTCAACTATGTACTCTGATTCATTCGTAGTCGCAACAGCATTGATTTATAAGTACACGATGCAATGAGTATGAGTACAACGTTGTCACCAAACTCATAACATTTGAAATATGCTTTATTCATATGCCTACTCATTCTGATTCATAAATTTAGAAAAATATTTATAATATTACTTATAAATTATTGGAGTGATTCGAATCACTCATCAAAATTTACAGCCTTTGTTATTGTTGCATATACAAACAAAGAAGAAAGGAAAGACAAAGACAACAAGCAAAGCATACACACAATCTTCTTGTGAGTATTGCAGTGCTCGTACGCGAATCATAGTTATTTTGTGCTTCGTGTAAATGTTAATTAGAGACGAGTCGTGCGTATTGTTAAGTATATGTACGACGAGTACTACCAACTTTGAGTGTGAGTAGTATGAGTATCATACTAAAATAAGTATGAATGCGTATAAGTATCAGAAATTATAAGTATTACTCGAATCTACTCATCGTTTTGAATACTCATTGCTGATCTCTGGTGTGTATATCATGTTAAGCCTGAAAAGAGGCTGCGTTTTAATCACTTTTGTATTCATAAATAACATTTAAGATGAATGGTATCTAACAGCTGGCAACTTTTGTCACCGGCTATTGGTTTTGAAACTACTAAATGGATAACCCTATACTATAATGTAAAGTTGTTGTTTTGTGTTTTAAAAAATATTTCTACTTACTGTCTCTGGGTTCATTTCATTTTACAATGAGAGATGAATAAACTTTTGTAAGAAAAACAAAAGAAGAAATGAACAAATGAATAAATGTTATAAACGATTGAATGAATGAATAAGTAAATGAATGAATGAATAATGTCACCATATGTTGTTAATGTTTATTTTTCTTTGTTGTTGTTGTCATTATATAAATTCTTTTATGACGCGTTTTTCGTTTATTTTATTTAATTTTTTTGTTCTTTCCAAAATAAACTTTCAACTAAAATATCCAAAATGAGAAGTAATAACAGTTTTTATGTTTAAAGTCAAAAGAAGATCGTATTAACGTACGTACATGAAATTATTGAATAAAATGTAAACACCTATCTCACATGAAAAGCAAAATAAAAAATATATAAAGAAACAGTAATGGCGAAAATTATAGAAACACTTATCTTAACTGAGTAAATAACACAAAAATAATGAAAATAAATTTAAAAACCTTTAATAAAGGGTGATTTTTTAAGAGAAAATTAAAAAAAAAACATAAATTTCAGAAAAAATCATGAAATCTTTATTTGAATCGATAGTACGGTCCATATAATTTAATGTTTGAAGATTATTTCATGCAAATGTTTGACAGCGACTGCGCCTCAAATGTTCCATCCGCTTAGTCCAATTTTGGCTAACACTTTCCAACTTTTTGGCCGGTATCTCACGAATAAAGGCTTCAAAGTTGTCTTCCAATGCGTCAATTGAAAGGGGCTTGTCTGTATAGACATGAGCTTTAACATAGCCCAACAAAAAATAGTCTATAGGCGTTAAATCGCACGACCTAGACGGCCAATTGACCGGTCCCGAACGTGAAATAAAATGTTCACCGAACTCACCTCTCAATAAGTGCATTGTTACGCATGCTGTGTGGCATGTGGTACCGTCTTGTTGAAACCACATGTCATGCAAGTCAAGCTCTTGCATTTTGGACAAAAAAAAAGTTGGATATCATTTTACGCTAGCCCTCGCCATTTACAGTTACGTTATGATTTGCAGCATCTTTGAAGAAGTGCGGTGCAATGATACCAGCCCATAAACCGCACCAAACTGTGACTTTTTCTGGATGCATTGATAGCTTTTGGAATGCTTATCGCTGATCTTCACTCCAAAATCGACAATTCTGCTTATTTAAGTATTCATTGAGCCGAAAATGAGCACAATTTTTCGATAAAGAAGTGGATCTTCGGCCAACTTTCCAAGCGCCCAATCACCAAAAATTCTGCTTTGCGGTAGGTCGCTCGGCTTCAATTCTTACACCAGCTGTATTTTGAAAGGCGCCACACCTAAATTCTTCCGCAAAATTTTCCACGTTGTTGAGTAACAAAGGCCCAATTGATGCGAACGGCGACGAATCGATAATTGATGGTCATAATTAACACTGGCCGATACAGCTGCGATATTTTCTTCAGTTCGCACTCTACGTAAACGTGTTGGTGGTTTATTGTCCAACAATGTAAATTTGGTGGGAAATTTTGGCACAATAGCCCGAATAGCCGCTTCAGTGGGTCGATTAAACTGACCATAAAATGGAAGAAGCGCGCGATGAACTTTCTTAACAGAGCACGCATTTTGATAATAAAATTCAATGATTTGCAAGCGTTGTTCGTTTGTAAAGATTAAACTGAAGGTGTTTGACAGTGGAACAAAACACGAAACGTGCGTGAGCTGTTTAAACCAGTGTTGCCAAAAAAGATAATAAATAAAATATCACCCTTTATTATAAGAATCATTTGAAGAAGAAATTTTCTAAAACAACAAAGATTTTTGAATAAAAGATCATTTTATTTTGCAACATCGTCTTCTTTGTGATTCGATTCATTTTGTCTATCTTCCAAAAACTACGGTTTATTAGAAGATTCAATTATGATATGATTTCATCGTTAAAGTCAAGTCCCAGAGTTTCAAGTCAGTTTCGGAAACAAAACGTAGTCGCTAGATGTTAAATTTGGAGAATTAAACTGATAAGGTAGTAATTTTTAGTCTTATTCGCGGATTTATCCCAGGAAAATCATTTAATGACGATTTTTAATTGACGGTAAAATAAATTGGCACATTCATTAATGGTGGTTTGACTTCTGACTTAATTTTTTTTTAATCCAAGCTTGGACTTTTTTGTTATATTTACTGGTGTTTGATCGCTACAGTGTTTGAACAACTCCAAACTTTACTGCAAAGCTATCACACGAATACGTTTGTAGTCGATTATGAGCAAACACGGTCACCCATTTTGCAGAATACCCTCTAATACAACAGCCCTTCATGGGTTTTGCAAATAAGATGGCTCCAGGTGTTTCCGAAGGCATTTTGGGTGCTGAATACGAATCTGTGTTCAAAAACATTTTCGAGAAATAGAGGATTGAAACCCCTAAAAATGGCGTTTTCTACCATTTTTCGAAAATTGTAGAGTTAAACACTGACGTGCTATAAGCATCTCTGTCGTTTCTGATAATAGCGATGGTTCTAGCACGTCAATGTTTAGCTTTATAATTTTTCAAAAATGGTCAAAAAGACTATTTTTTTTAGGTCTCAACTCATTTTTTTTTTCTCAAAAACCTGACGTGATGGAAATGTTCATGTCCAGCACGCAAAATGCCTTCGCAAACATCCGGAGTCATTTTATTTGCAGACAAAAAGTCCGAATGTACAGGGCTGTGCACTATAATACGATCGTTCACAATTGAAACCACTAGGCCATATGTATAAAGACCTTAACAAAACTTCTATTCTGTCTTTAAAGCCAAAATAAAATTATTTTTTTTTATTATTAAAATTCATTAAAAATGGTTCAGGGTGGAGATTTTTATTCGCATTCCATTTTCTTTGAAAATTACTCGGTAATTGTCGCAAATTATGACGTGAGCCCATGGTTCAAAACCCAGGTTAGACATCTTGAAGAAAACGAATTATGAAAAAAAATTCTCCGGTGACTTCTCAGCAGATTTCTGGCAAAAGCTTTGAGAGTAAATAAAAAATTGCCATGAAAACTTTCTAAAAAATCTGTCATTCGGAATCAACTTTAAAACTGTAGGTACCGCCACTCGTGTATAAATATGAGCACCCACAACATAAGTAAGTGGTGAAGGAAACTAGACTGTAATCCTGGCTGCAGGGTTGTAATTACCAATTATGTATTTGTGTATGTAAGTATGAATGTAATATCCTGATAATGTATAATTACAGTCGAACTTCTATAATTTGAACTCCTATTATTTGAATTTTCTACAAGTTGAATCACAGTAACAGCATCTTGGAGAGAAATTCTGTTATGTTTTGCTTCTTTAACTTGAAGTTTCTATAAGTTAAAGTTTTTTCTGGATAATGGTGATTCAATTTATAGAAGTTTGACTGTAGTTTTAACTGAAATTTTCTTTTAATCCTTTAATCATGATATAATTATGTTATCCAGGTATAGAGAAAAATAAATTTTTGGCTTGTTTCTACGCTAAGTTGCGTGTAAACGACTTAAGCTTTATTTTTTTTTATTAAATTTTTTATGATTAAATTTATTACAATGAATTAAATTTATATTTTTGACTTTGTCTGTTTTTTTATTTTATTTTATTTTTGTGTGTTTGAGTATTTAAAACAAACTTGTTTGCGTGTTCATTTTGCGAATAATTTTCATTAAATTTTTTTCCGGCCTTTAAATGCGGATGGGACCTTTTAAAAACTGGGTGTTTCGTTTCTTGTTTTTGTCACTTTCTAAGATAAATACATAGTTTTTGACATGCCACTGTAATTCATTTTAATTTCAATGTTTAACACCTGAAGGTCAAGTTGAATTAAATACGTTTTCATATGTCATTTTTTTATGGTTTTTGTTTTATTTAAATATTTCATATGAATTCTAAATGAAAATGTTAAATAAATGCCTTTTCAAATCCTTTTAAAAAAAAAAAATCTTTTACTCAAACCAAAAGGGTTCTACCACTCAACCTTATTCACACTTGCAAAAGTTCAATAAACTTTACTTTAATGCAAGAAAATTGGGGGGGTGGAAAAGAAAACTTCTATAAATCACTGACTGTACACTCCATTAGATGCATAATGTGTTCAACCTTTAAGGCAAGGCACATACACATAATAATTAACACCTCTTTTCTTTCTTTCTTTCTTACTTTTAAATGCAACATCTAAATGAAATATGGTTTTAAAGAAAAGAAAAATGAAAATGGAAATGGGAAAAGTGGGAAAGGGTCACATCTTTAAGTGTTGCATTAAATCATGTGCATTCAGTTGTGGTTACAGCCTTCTTCCTTTCCTCGTTCCACCCTTTATTTTCTTCTTTAATACCTTCAGCATTTCAAAATTCTCAAACTAATAAACTCATTGCAGCATATGCAATCATATCCTGTAGAGACGTCTGAAAGTTGCTAACTAAGGCCCGCAATACTTTTTATAATAATGATTTGGTGTTTGGTGTTCTTTTTTTTTAATTTAGGAAGAAACCAAAATTTTTAATAAGATTGGTGTATAATGCATTATCCCTAAAGAAAGGGAGCATGAGGCTCCCTATCATTTCATTTGCTTTGTTTAAGTGCAACAAGTCCAATTTATCCGCAAAATTCGATTACACAGTCCTCCATGGGTTTTGCAAATAAGATGGTTCCAGGTATTGCTGAAGG
This sequence comes from Sarcophaga peregrina, assembly GCA_014635995.1. Classification (NCBI taxonomy): domain Eukaryota; kingdom Metazoa; phylum Arthropoda; class Insecta; order Diptera; family Sarcophagidae; genus Sarcophaga; species Sarcophaga peregrina. The sequence continues at coordinate 17,060,099 of CM025792.1, read as the reverse complement.
CATTTTGAGCGCTGAACACGAATCTGGATGATGGAAACTTTCCATCACGTAATGTTTTCGAGAAAAAAGGGGGTTCAAAACCCCTCAAAATAGCGTTTTTGCCCATTTTTGAAAAATTGTAAAAGTAAACACTGACGTGCTAGAACCATCGCTATTATTAGAAATTGGCAACTGACAATACGGTAAAGTAAATCTGATTAATTTTTATAAACCTCGACCGCCATATTGGATCCACCATTTTGAATTTTTTAAATCTAAATGGAGATCTGTTATCAGCGGCCCCAAAAACCCCTGAGTAACTATTTTCAAGTAAATCTGATTAATTTTTAAGGACTTCCGTAATTTGTTTCTACTTGTCTTGCATTCCTGGACATAAACCCACCGCCTACTTTAAGGGTGCATGCAAACAATCTAGCTTTGGCCTCTTTTTAAAGACCAAAAATTTAGTTGTCAATTTCTGACAATAGCGATGGTTCTAGCACGTCAGTGATTACAGACATACATAATTGGTCATTAGAACCCATCAATCATGATTAGTGACCTAGTTTCTCACACCGCTTATGTTATGTGTGTTAATTTTATAAATTAGTAGCGTGACCTACAGTTTAAAGTCGACTTCGAACGACAGATTTTATGAGAAACTTTTCATGGCAATTTTATTTACTCTCAGAGTTTTTGCCAGAAATCTGTTGAGAGGAAAACGCCGAAGAAATACTTTTTGTATTTTGTTTTGATGTCTGGCCTGGGACTCGAACCTTGGCTTTTACGTCTAATAAGCCAACACACTACCTACTAGACCACGGCGACTTTATAGATCTAGTATTTTTCCAAAATTAGCTTCTAAACAAATGGTCTTGTTCAGATGGATACGGTTTAACAGTTAATAGTGCTCTGTTAAGAGCAAATTTTGGACTGTTAACGCTAAATGTGGCGCTGATAAAATTTATGAATTGCGTCGTGAATTTTTAATTCGAATTTATTTTCAGCTCCTAGACAAGGAGCGTTATTCAGATGGATACTGGTAAGCAGTTAACAGTGCTCTGCTAAAGGCAACTTTTTTTCTGTTAAGAGCAATTTTTACTCTGTTAACGCCAAATGTGGCTCTGCTAAAATCTATGGATTGCCTTTTGGATTTACAAATTCGAATTTATTTTCACACACACATGTGATTTTCTTCAAGCCCCAAATCTTAAATTCCAAAATTATTTTTAAGATACCACTTTTCGGTTTTAATTGCGAACACCTTAGGCTACAATTTGTATATAGTGGGATATGTGCAACAAGTCCCATTTTTCCACAATATCCTACATACCTCCTCCCACCCAGACACTGTTAACATATGCGAAATTTGAAGGCCGATATCTGAAGTTACAAAATTATTTGGAAGATACGACTTATTGCCTTTTATTATTTTATTATGTAGGTCCCGCTACTTATGTATATAATTAACACACACAACATAAGTGGTGTGAGAAACTAGGTCAATAATTCTGACTGATGGGTTCTAATGACCAATTAAGTAAGTAAGTACTAGATCTATGAGTGCCATAACGTACTTGAAGGAATGGTCGCTTAATACAATCACTAGAAAAAAATCCATATAAAGTGATATGGTAGTGTGAAAATTGAAAAATAAATTTTTGGATTAAAAATTCGTTTGTCTGCGCCAAGTTTAAACTAGTCTGCGTCCCATTAAGTGCCGTAATAATACTCTAGTTATAGATTGAATATGCCTATTTGATGGCTAATTTGCAAAACTTTCAAACGATACAAAACTTTCGTAAAGTCCCACATTAACATTTGATTACAAATTGAAATTGCTTTCGAATAATTTATTTAATCGTACGTATAATATCACGATAATAAAATAAAATTTATCAACTTAAACCAGAAACATATTCAAGCGCATATTTCTTTCGTTTTCACTATCGCAATATCAATGTCCGCGTATTAATCATCCAATTGGCAATTAATCAATACAAAAACAAAAAAAAACAAATTTTTTTTTTTATTTTCACATACAATATTAAGCAATTAAATGTGATTATCAATCATTAGTTGCATATCATATGCAGAGAAAGCGCAACATTTATGGATTTCAAACACAAATGTGCAACATATGTACGCTTGAACTTGAGGCAATAATAAGGCAAACATTTTTTTAATATTTTACAACTCAGCAACTAACTGCAGCTATGCTGCAATTTGTTATGTTGCTTGCAATGTTGCAAGCATGTGGCAGTTGCAATGTTGATGCATAAAATTTGTGAATTAAAAAAAATTTTACAATGTGATGATGGTAAGCGGCTGTTAAAGTAATATAACAGCAACAAAATGAATATGTACGCGTCAGTGTATGTATACAATAAACATCCAATCAGCCTTATGACGTGGGAACACAAGAGTATTATTGCAGGGTCTTTTAAGTTCAAGTTTATTTAAAACTTACTTGAAAAATTTTCCTTTTCCCACAGTTTAATTCCATTCGAAAACCATCGTATAAGAGATCCAAAAGTTAATGTTAAAATTAACAGAGCAATGTTAAGCGATTAATAGAAAATACTCAAGTAAGAAATCACTGAAGTCAGAGAATGGAACACCTATTCAATTCCTTTAAATTTGTGCTCCACATATTCCTGAGTCGAACAACTGCTTTGGTAATTCGGTAATTCTTTTCAAAATTAAAAAAAAAAAATCGAAAAAAAATGTATCAAAATGTCTGGGTAGGATGGTGGATATTATAGGAAAATGGGACTTGCTGCTGATATATCCCACTATATACAAATTGTAGACTAAAGTAACCCAAATAAAACCCAATTAGTGGTATATCCCAAATAATTTTGGAACTTGATCGGGCTTCAAATATTGCCTATGTTAACAGTGTCTGGGTGGGATGAGGGATGATCGATATTGTGGAAAAATGGGACTTGCTGCTGGTATATCCCACTATATACAAATTGTAGCCTAAGGTATCCCTAATAAAACGCAATTAATGATATAGCCCAAATAATTGTGGAACTTGAGATATTGCGCTTCAAATATTCGCTACATTAACACAATACCAATCATCCTACCCAGGCATTCTAATACATTTTTTGTAAAAGTTTTTCAAATTACAAAAGAATTACCGAGTTACCAGGGCAGCTGTTCCTCTCAGGAATGTGAGAAGCATAATTATAAAGGAATTCGATAGGTGTTCCATTCTCTGAAAACGTATATTTGGGTCATCCTTCCTTGACTATTTTCTGTTAACCACTTAACATTGCTTTGTTAACTTTAACAATAGCTTTCTTACAATTTTTGGTTTTTGCCTTTGCTAATTAAATTCAAATTTATCTTCACACATATAAGTGGACCAGCCTGCAATCCTTACATAGCGAATATGAAATATTTTGGCTTTTAGCTTCGACAACGTTCAGTTGATGCAATAATCCATGACTAGAAAAACTTTAATTAGAGATAAACAGGCTTGAATTCTACCAAATAGAAACTTTGTAGGTGTCCAAGACTCTACTATATCATGCAGATGATATGTCTCATATAAGATAGTCAATATCACTCAAAACAAGAAAACCGGGAAACATTAGCCCGCAATGATGGCAGAGACACAAACGCAGAAAGTGAGCTCAACAAACCAATACTAGGACTTGTAACGACTGCATTCATTACGAAGTCTTACTTGCTTAATTTTTCTTTCGTTAGAATTTCAACCCCAGCTTCTCACACCACTTGTGTTGTGTATGTTAATTTTGCACATGAGTAGCGTGAACTGTAATTCAATTTCGAATCTAAACGACAGATTTGAGGAACTTTTCTGGCAACTAAGTTTTTGATCAGATGACTACGGGCCACTCGCTATGTTTAAGCCGAAGTTTGAACAACGGGCTCTCGATTAATATGATAAGCCAGCACACTACTTACTAGACTATGGTGATTTGAGTATTGGAAAACCAGTAAAACCAGCCTTAGACTATTCAATGCATCTATAAGACTAGTATCGTATATAATAGGGATGTCAAACGGAATCGATTTTTAAAAATCCCGGGAAATCCGAATTCCGGGACAAAGTTTTTAAAAATCCCGGGATTCGGATTTCCCGTTTGGCATCCCTAGTATACAATTAGGAAAAAGGCAGAATATTCTGATTTACCATCGACCTTTGGAACTGAAGCAAATTAATCATACCTTTAGGTAGAAGTTCATTTCTATTTTAAGATGCGAACAAAGGGAGATCCTTGAGGTTCTACACTGAGCGCCAAAAGTTAGTAAACACCACTGAAGTAATTTATTTTCTTAGGATAAAGAGAGAAAAAAAAAATGAGAATAGTCGAATGAATTTCCAAAAATAAAAAGAATTATTGAAATTAAATATTTAAATTTTCATCGTAAATATTATTGTTGTGCTACAATCAAGTCTATTTTTATAATAGAAAATTTTAAATTATAGCGGGGGTTGACTCACTTATGGCGCTCAGTGTATAGGCAAAAGTTAACCAGAGGCCATATAAAAATGTACGGTAATCTAGAACAGATTGTCCTAGTAAGATAAATCTCCATTTAGATTGTGTGTTAAATTTCTATTTTGGAAAGAAATTTATACTTGAAAGAGCCTTTAATTTTTTTTTTTTTGTTTCTTCTTTTAGTCTACAAGACTATTTCCACTGAAAGCATTCGAAGCAGAATAAGAAAACAAACAACGTTACATCATTACGCATGTATGTACATACATATGTGAGGTACTGTAATTTGGTTGTGTTGTTTTGTTATCCTAACGGATGCTAGTGTCCCCTTCCTGTGTCTTGCCACAGCCTCAAAACAACACAAATCCTGATAATCTCCATACAATACAACACCAGCAGCATTCGTTGCTTGCTTTGGTGGTTTTCCCCATACAAAAATGTTTCTTTAAAAGTTTCTTCTTTAAACGTGTCTTTATTTTATGTTTTTTTTTGCCCTTTTTTCACACTTTATGCCATTATTTACCGATGGCACACACAAACGGACATAGACAGGCAGGTGATTTGGTTTTCTATGTAATTTATTCATCATCGCCATCATCATCATCATCCATATGGTTTTGTTTCTTCAACTTGACTTGTCTCTCTCTCTCTCTTTCTGCACTCTTTCCCTCACTGAGTTGTTATTCCCTTAAGAGTTTATAACCTGTCTCAAGGATCCATCCTTAACATTCCGTCAAAGTAAATATCTTTGAACTTTAAAATACATACACACCTGTCCATACATGTATACATACATACGTAAGCATGTAAACATGTGTATGTATGTACATATGTATGTATGTACATATGTATGTATGTACATATGTATGTATGTACATATGTATGTATGTACATATGTATGTATGTACATATGTATGTATGTACATATGTATGTATGTACATATGTATGTATGTACATATGTATGTATGTATGTGTAATTCCTTTTACATTCGAGTATGTTTTGTAAAACAAGGTCATTCATTTATTCATTCATGAAAGTGTTTAAATACTTGTTGTTGCTGTTGTTGTAGTAATTACTACAGAGAGAGACCACAACACAACAATATTTGTATACAAATATATGCGTACAATAGGCGTACATGAGTGTATGTATGTATGTATGCCTAGAAGGACTTTAATTATAAAGGCATGCCTATAAAGGATGTACAATGAAATTGATAAAGTTTTCGATTTACTCATGATAGATAGGCTATTGTTTGAAGAACGTAACTAAAGTTTCAATTAAAATTCAAAATAATAAAAAAAATCCATAGTCCTAACAAAGGCATAGGCCTTAAAATAGTTAACTTAACATAGATATTAGTTTGTTAAGCTTAAGGACGAAATAAACATGCCCAATTATCTCAACAGGAAAGTAAAAATTTACAAAAACTAAGTGTTCTAAAATAGAACAACAGAGGTTGATCACAAATAAGAAATGAGGGATATTTGAAGCCCGATATCTCAAGTTCCAAAATTATTTGAGAGATACGACTTATTGGGTTTTATTAGGGACATCTTAGGCTACAATTTGTATAAAGTGGGATATATCAGCAGCAAGTCCCATTTTTCCACAATATCAATCATCTCTCATCCCATCCAGACACTGTTAACATAGCCAATATTTGAAGCTCGATTTCTCAAGTTCCAAAATTATTTGGGAGATTCGACTTATTCGGTTTTATTAGGCACACCTTAGGTTACAATTTGTATATAGTGGGATATAAACAGCAAGTTCCATTTTTCCACATTATCGATCATCCCCCATCCCACCGAGACACTATTAACATAGGCGATGTTTGAAGCCCAATATCTCAAGTTCCAAAATTATTTGGGAGATTCGACTTATTGGGTTTTATCAGGGACATCTTAGGCTACAATTTGTATATAGTGGGATATGTGCAGTAAGTCCCATTTTTCCACAATATCACTCATCCCTCATCCCACCCAGACACTGTTAACACAGGCAATATTTTAAACCCGATATCTCAAGTTCCAAAATTATTTGGCAGATACGACTTATTGCGCTTTATTAGGGATACCTTAGGCTACAATTTGGATATAGTGGTTTATATGCAGCAAGTCCCACATGGGATAATGGATAGTGTGAAAAAGTGGTACTTGCTGTGGGCATCCTACTATATAGCCATGTTACCAAGGATACCAAAACAAGTTTGCTTTAGATTAATTTGGAAAGAAATATAGGCGATGAAGCTACGATAACTTCTTCTCCAATTATTAAAAGAGAAAAAAAAGGTGTTCTATATAAATCGGTCAAAAACGGATAAAAAAATGGACTTGTAGGGAAAGTGGACCTAGTGGACTTAATATGTATGGCAACAAGTTTTCCAAAACAGTTTTCCTTAGGGTCGAGCTTTAATTGGAACCGAAGATATGTAAATTTATATGAGCAAAAAAGTGCTTTATTAATGTTTAAGTTTATTTAATAATCATTTTTATAATTCTCATTGAGTTAATATGTATTTATATGTATATAAGCTCTACCAAAATGAATTTTTCGCGTTGCTTTGATTACAGGGTTTTTGTTGATGACTTGCATTTTTTTAGTTGATGACTTGCATGTTTTTGGTTGATGACTTGCATGTTTTTGGTCGATGACTTGCATTATTTAATTCAATGAATTGCATTTTTTCAGTTGATGACTTGCATGTTTTTGATTGATGACTTGAATTTTTTGTCGATGACTTGCATGTTTTTTTATTGATGATTTGCATTTTTTTGTCGATGACTTGCATGTTTTTGGATGCTGACTTGCATGTTTTTGGTTGATGACTTGCATTTTTTTTGTCGATGACTTGCGTGTTTTTGGTCGATGACTTCCATTATTTAATTCAATGACTTGCATTTTTTAGATGATGACTTGCATGTTTTTGGTTGATGACTTGCATGTTTTTGGTGGATGACTTTCATGTTTTTTTTATTGATGATTGCATTTTTTGTCGATGACCTGCTTTTTTTTTGGATGCTGACTTGCATGTTTTTGGTTGATGACTTGCATTTTTTGTCGATGACTTGCATTTTTTAGTTCAATGACTTGCATGTTTTTGGTTGATGACTTGCATGTTTTTGGTCGATGACTTGCATTATTTAATTCAATGACTTGCATTTTTTTTAGTTGATGACTTGCATGTTTTTGATTGATGACTTGCATTTTTTGTCGATGACTTCATGTTTTTTTTATTGATGACTTGCATTTTTTTGGATGCTGACTTGCATGTTTTTGGTTGATGACTTGCATTTTTTTGTCGATGACTTGCATGTTTTTGGTCGATGACTTGCATTATTTAATTTAATGACTTGCCTTTTTTAGATGATGACTTGCATGTTTTTGATTGATTACTTGCATGATTTTTGGTCGATGATTTGCATTTTTTAATTCAATGACTTGCATTTTTTTTGGATGCTGACTTGCATGTTTTTGGTTGATGACTTGCATTATTTAATTCAATGACTTGCATGGTTTTGGTCGATGACTTGCATTATTTAATTCAATGACTTGCATTTTTTTGGATGATGACTTGCACGTTTTGGTTGATGACTTGCATTTTTTAGTTCAATGACTTGGATGTTTTGGATTGATGACTTGCATGTTTATGGTTAATGACTTGCATTTTTTTTGTCGATGGCTTGCATTTTTTTTGTTGGGTGATGACAATCTGATAAATTTTTTGTCAATGTTTTTTAATTTTCAAAAGAATTGCCGAATTACCAGAGCAGCTGTTCCACTCAGGAATGTGTGGAGGACAATTTTAAAGGAATGGAATAGGTGTTCCACTCTCTGATATTGTATATTTGGGTAATTTCTTCCTTGACTATTTTCTGTTAACTACTTAACATTGCTTTGTTAACTTCAACATTAGCATTTGGTTTTTGTCTTTGCTAATTAAATTTAAATTTCTCTTCACACAAATCCTGGATAACGTATAGTAGGATGCAAACAGCAAGTCCCACTTTTCCACAATATCTCATACTCTCGAAACATTGTTAAAACCAAAAATTTTTTTTGTTCAAGTTTTTCAATTTTCAAAAGAATTTCCGAATTACGGAAGAACGTGTGGGTTATAATTTTTAAGGAATAGAGTAGAGATTCCATTCTCCGGTATCATATGTTTGGATGATTTCCGCCATGGGCATTTTTTGTATATTTTTTATTAGACACTGCGCTGTTAACTTTAATATTAACTCTGTTAAATTCTTTGGTTTTTGTCTTTGCTAATTAAATTCGAAATTATCTTCACAGACATACATTTCCATACAGGCAAATTATATCTGAGGGGGATGAAAAACGTTTCCATATTTTCTAGGGATACTCCTGTAAAAACTTACATCATTATCAAGAGCGTTTCCTGTTAAAAACGTTTGGGGGGTAGAGGGGATAATGAAATTCAAACGCCTTCTTTTGTTTTACTTAGAAATCATTACTGTTTGAAGTTTATAGGACTTGAACGAACAATTAACTTAAAATAACTGCAAGTTAACAAATTTTTATTGACCACCTCCATCCATAGAGTCTATTAAAAATTTTGCAATAAGATTTAACGAGATAAAAACCATATTTGTTGTTGTTGTTGTATTTTTCATGATATTTTTCTATTTTAATTGTTGTTTCTATTGAAAAAAAAAAAAAACCACAGCAATTTTAATAATAGAAAACCAATTCCATGGTTGTTAGTCTTAAATTGCAAAGTTTATTGTGAATTTTTTTTTATTTATCTTAATCAGTGTAACAAATCAGAAAAACAACGATTTGTAACGACTGTTCGTTCCATGGATTCGCTGGACATGGACATTCTATTGTATGCTGCTCATTCAAACGTTCTAATGGTCAATGGCCTTTTTTTTATTAAACAAACATTGCGCCACACGCGCCAATTGGTTTTAGCCAGGTCTCTAAGTTGGAGTTAACAGTTGTTTTTAATTTATTGTTTTTTTTTTAATCTTTTTAAGCCAACTGTTCTAAAACATGTAGGCAGGCAGGCAGGCGAATAGGCCAGGCAGGCAGTCATTTGCAACATGCAACATTTGAACACGTAAATTCCATGCAAACACATGGACGGTGGACTGCTTGACTGGGCTGAATGTTATACATTCGCAGAAAGCCTTAAACCTGACTGACTGACTGACAAACTGACTGTCCATATGAGCTCATGCATATGAAATTTACTGGCGGTACTATTTATTATAACTTTTACTCCCTCTCCCCTCTCATTCTGTTATTTTGGTAAACACCGTTTGAAAGGGGAGCAAAAAAATTGCATTCTTTTAAATGTTTTTTCTCTTTTTGTTCCCTTAACATGAAATCTGCAACAGTTTTTTTAAGTGTTCACTTCATATGATTTATTTTTAATGCTTGTTTTTGTTTTTTTGTTTTAATTATAGGGTGCCGGCAAAGAAATACGTGAAGCGATTGCAGATCCATCATTACAGGAAAAGGCCTGGTCAGGCCGTACTGCCATTGGTAATAAAACTGAAACGTTGCTATGAACATTCACTGGAGCTGGAGAAGATCGTACCAAAGCTGCTGGGTCAGTTGGTGGGCGGTAAATTAAATCCTACACAACATTTAGAAACACAACAGGCTCTGGTTAAACAGTTGGCCGAAATATTAGAATTTGTTTTAAAATTCGATGAACACAAGGTAAGTGTTAAAGTTTTAGATTTTATGGACTTCATAAATTCCTTTTTAAATTCACAAATCGATTTTCATCCTAACTGGCTTGTTTCTTAATATTTTTTATTATTACTTCTTAATACCGTCAATAAGGACAATCCAAGTTTTTGAGGTTCCAAAAGAATTTTATCCAAGGTTTTGGTCTACATTCCATTTAAAGTCACCATAGTCTAGTAGTTAATGTATTAGGCAATAGTCTATGGTTCAACACCTGATTAAGATAATTCGACCAAAATAAAATAAAGTTTTCGGCGACTTCATCTCTGCAGTCTTCTGCCATAAGGTCTATAAATAAAATTGCCACGAAAATTTTTTACAAAAATATGTCATTCCTAATACACACATGGGTAATATGAGAAGCTAGGTTCTAATCCTAGCTAAATGGTTGTAATGGATGATTTTTTAAGAGGTATAGGAAAATTTTTCAAAAAAAAAAAAAATACATAAAATGAAATCAAATGAATTCTTTATTTGAATCGATAGTACGGTCCATATAATTTAACGCTTGAAGATTATTTCATGCAAATGTTGACCGCGACTGCTGCTCAAATGGTCCATCCGCTTTTGCCAACATTTCAGCCGGTATCTCACGAATAAATGCTGCAATCTTTGCTGCCAATGCATCAATTGAAAGAGGCTTGTCTGTATAGACATGAGCTTTAACATAGCCCACAAAAAATAGTCTAAAGGCGTTGAATCGCACGATCTTGGCAGCCGACTGGTCTCGAACGTGAAATAAAATGTTCACCGAACTCGCCTCTCAACAAGTCCATTGTTACGCGTGCTATGTGGCATGTGGCACCGTCTGACTGAAACCACTTGTCATGCAAGTCAAGCTCGTGCATTTTGGACAAAAAAAAGTTGGATATCATCTTACGCTAGCCCTCGTCATTCACAGTTACGTTACGATTCGCAGCATCTTTGAAGAGGTGCGTTGCAATGACACCAGCCCATAAACCATAACAAACTGTGACTTTTTCTGCGTAACGTATGCCCAACAATGTAAATTTGGGTCGATTATTATTAAGTGATTAAAAGACATCACAAATAAATGGTCAAGGAATAGGGAAGAGAGTGGAATCTCAACTCCATTCCTTAAAAATTATGCCTCACATGTTCCTGAGTGAAATAGTTTCTCTGTTAATTCGGAAATTCTTTTGAAAATTGAAAAACTTAAACAAATAAAAATTCGATGCTATCTTCACACACATGCATAATACTAGTGTATTTTTAGCTTCGGACTAGCTTTGTTAAAATTTTGGGTTTATGTCTTTGCTAGTATAATTCGAACTTATCATCAAATACATACACAACTTATCAATGTTCTTAGTAAAAACTGGTGATAGACTGATAGCTCTCAACAATTCTGGGGAACAGTAAATGCCGGATAAACAGCATGTAACATAAAAACTAGGATTCCCGCCTCTGTCCAGGCTTGTACAATCCAAGCCAATAATATTCTTTTGGCAGATTGAACCTAGTACAATAGTTTTAATAAAAAAAATCTTGTTAACGGTAACGGTACCCTGCTGTGGTAGACTTGTTTTCTTGTACTTTTAATTAAAACTGCCACTGCATTCAGAAATCCAATGATTTTTTTGTGTAGGTTTTGACGTTTTCTTTGCATAAATTTTTGTTGGCTTTTAATGTTTGCGTGTTTCAAAAATGTTTTAACGTTTCTTCATTCATTTATTATTACCATAGGCATATTATTAATACATTTTGTTGTTGTTATTGTTTTTGTTGTTTTATTATTATTATTGTTTTAATTTAAATAGTGGGCAGTATCGCGTGGTTGCATTATTCCTTTATTCATTTCATAATGTTTTTTCATCAGTAAATCAACAACAACAACAACAACAACAAAACAATGAAAAAAAGAAAATAAATAAATTCAAGCACATCAACATAATTCAGTCAGGCACGCAAAACTAAAAAAAAAACAATTTTTAATCTCCAGGGACAGAGAACGGCTATTTCTTCTTTTCTTTACTAGTTTACTGGTATTGTATCCACTTCCACTTCTTGCCTCAACTTCTTACTCCGCTAAAGAAACAAGAAAAAAACAGAAAATCATACGCTGTTGTTGACTTCCATTTAATCATTAGCTTCTCCATTCAGTCTCTGAATGACAAGCCAGTGTCTCAATGATTGTTACATCATCGTTCTACTGTCTTTTTTTCTGTTTTCCTTCTCTCTACTACTCACAATCAGTCTTTTGTTGTCTACTCTACTCCACTCATTCAAAGTTCATCATTATCTGTCACATCATCAATTGCAAATTGGCTTGTGTTTTTGATTTTCGTTTTGACTGCCACAAAAAAAGAGTTGAAATGAAATAGAAAATAAATGAACGTAGCCTCTCGATTACAAAATGTAGGTATGCGTGGCTGGTGCTTGAACCAGTTTTAATTGTAGTGCTACTTAACATACATACTCCACAGTCATTTAAATGCCTATTTAAATTGCCTACCAATGCACAAAAGTGTAGTACAGTAAGACCCCGTTTAATGCTATCCCAATTAATGCTGTTTCAGTATTACGTATTGGGATTCCCCTAAATCGCACATTGTATTGATACTTGTTGTATGTGGGTTCAAATAAAATGGCCATGTACCAACCAAAAACGGTGCACTATATAGCGAGAGTGCACTATATAGCGATAGTGCACTATATAGCGATAGTGCACTATATAGCGATAGTGCACTATATAGCGATAGTGCACTATATAGCGATAGTGCAACTATATAGCGATAGTGCACTATATAGCGATAGTGCAACTATATAGCGATAGTGCACTATATAGCGATAGTGCACTATATAGCGATAGTGCACTATATAGCGATAGTGCACTATATAGCGAAAATAAAGATTCTAACTGTTAATTACACGTGTTAAATTGCCTCGTTTAACACTGTTTTGTCTAGCGCTGGAACTTATCCCCCATGTTAAGCGGGCTCTTACTGTAATTTTCAAAACTGAGATAGTGCTGTATCACACAAGTTATGAATTTTCATGATATGACAAGCAGCCATGTATTCCAAGTTCAAAGCAAACTTTTTTCTTTAAACAGGTTTCCCTTGGTAAAGCAATTTTCTAATCATACATACGTACACATACATACATAATTGGTCATTACAACCCTTACGACCTAGCTTCTCACACCACTTATGTTGTGTGCGTTAATTTTATACGTAAGTGGCGGTTCCTACAGTTTAAAGTCGAATCCGAACGACAGTTTACTGAGAAGCTTTTCATTGCAATTTTATTTTTTATTTAGTCTCAGAGTTTTTGCCAGAAACATGCAGAGAGGAAGTCGCGGAAGAAATATTTTCATATTTCCGTTTTGATGTCTACCCTCGGGTTTGCTTTGAAAACGACGTTTTTTGAGGCGTTTAATCCGAACGACAAATGTACAAAGCTCTTTCATGACGTTCATGCCATACGACTGCTAAGGAGTAATTGTCGATGGAAATATAGCTTTTTCATAATTCGTTTTTGAAACTGACAAGATAGGTTTGCAGTTTTTGCTCCCAAGACAGCGATCCATTAGACTGGGACTACCAAAATTAAACTATTCTTAATTTTGGAAACAAATACTAATTGCTAGGTAGTAAGTACTACACCTAGAGAAATGTGTGTGAAGATAAATACGAATTTAACTAGCAAAGACAAAAACCAAAAGTTTTAACAGAATTATTATTAAAGTTAACAGAGCAATGTTAAGTCGTTAACAGAGAATACAAACAATGATTAAGGCAGAAATTACATAGTAAATATACGATATTCGAGAATAGAGTCTCTATTCCATTTCATAAAAATTATGGCACACCCGCTCCAGAAAGGAACAGCTTCTTTGGTAATTCATAAATTTTTTTTTGAAAAACTTAGCCAAAAATTTTTTTTTAAGATCGATATTGTGGCGAAATGAGACTTTGCGGCAGGTATCCCGCTATATGTAAATTGTAGCCTAAGTTGTCCCTAGTAAAATGCAATTAGTGGTATATACCAACTAATTTTTGGAACTTGAGAAATTCAAGCTTAAAAAATTCACTCTGTTAACAGTGTCTGGGTAGGGCAGACGATATTGTGGAATTGAATGTAGGTAGCCACGGTATTAATGATTCTAAAAAAAAGTTCCTTTACAATCGGGCGTTGCTTAGGACAAGATAGGCCAAGTCTCCTCGGACCTAGTGCGCTAGGTAGTCATGGTATCAAGCATTTCTAAACAGGTTTCCTTAATTTCTGGACGCCTATTTGATTAGCCTATAGTCGGAACTGCTATTTAATTAGCTATTTCACGCATATTTTTATTTGTCATTCATTCCGTACTTCATCATTCAGGCTTTTAAGCCCTCGTTTAAATTCAAAAGCTCGAAAACCCACAATACGTTTTGCTGGTGATGGTAGAAGATTAAGAAATCAAACAATTTTTCATTACGACTTTTTGAATTTTAAATAACTTGGGGGGCTTCATCCCTTTCAAATAAGTTCTCAAAGTCCAAAAACAAAAAAGATATAACAACAGCAGTCATATGTTAATATTCCTGACTGAAGGCCTATTTATTAAGAAATTCCTATTGAATATGATAAATAGTTCGCACTCAAGCGTAATTTTCCAAACAGGATATCAATTACGATGATTTGCTGATGTCTTAACTTCATTACGTAATAATAATAAAAATCGTTTTTTTTTTTGCTTGTTTTTTCTTAATTACAAGAAATTATTATTTTTTAGTTTTTGTTTTTCTAAATTTCTAAACAAATTGTAAAAGAAAGCTGACACTTATAAAAGCGATAAAATTTTGTACACGCCAGCTACTCATGTCAATGTGGTTATAAATTTCAATTGATTCTGACTTGAACTTGTGTAAAAGCAATTGACGAAAGTGTTTCCTGTTGTAATTAGAAAGCCCTACAGTAGCATTATACACTGAGCGCCAGAAGTGAGACAACATTTATTATTAATTTTAAATTTTTTCTATTATAAAAAATAATTTTTTTAATATTTTAATATTAATAAATAAACATTTTTATTTTTACAAATTTATTCAACTAATCTCATTTACTTTTCTCGCTATCCTAAGAAAATGTATTATTTCAGTGGTGTTTACTTACTTTTGGCGCCAGTGTATATGCCATAAGTTTCTGCAACCAATTTGACACTCAATTATAAAATAAAACATAATTAGAAATCAAGTATTTTTAAAATCAAGACAGTATGATGATGCAAAATCTTGTAAAGGTCGAGTTTCTCTTTTATATATACTTCCCTGGCAACTCTTCCTTGGCTGCATGAACGTTCTTGTTCAAGATTTTAAGTATTCTTGGTTTATTTCAATAAATTCTAGTCTATACGAGAGGACACCTTTCTTTATTCTTTCCAGTTCTTTGCAGTATATCGCACCGTATTATTGATACCATCATATACAGTAAGACCCCGCTTAACGTGGGGGATACGTTCTAGCGTTAAACGAGGTAGAACGAGGCAGCTAAACACGTACATATGTAGATACATTGCAACTTCGGAAAATAAAGTAAAAATTTTTATTCTGATAGGGTTACAAAAGAGCGTTGAAAAGTAGTATACATCGTCGCTATATAGTGCACAACACAAGTATCAATACAATGCGCGATTTAGGGGAGTCCCAAAACTACCTCGTAATGCTGAAACAGCATTAAGCGTTGCAGCATTAAGCTAGGTCTTACTTTGTTGCCAATATTGTTGATAATATAACTATTCAAATTGTAGTTGAAAAGCCCGGGTAGAGACTCCTTCAAAGAGTTTTATTCTTTGTCGAGAGCAGGCATTAAGGCTTCAAGGTTTTAGTCTCGCTCTTGGGTGTTTGCGGTCCATCTGTTTTCGTCCCATTCTTTTATCTTTATTATCCAATATCCCTTCATTCTCTTCTATCGCTCTCCTCTAAGACTTATTTACTATGGGTTATTTTGATCTCTGGGTATTGCACTTGTCTCAATGACGAGTACACGTCTTCACACCTAACAATTCAAATAACAACAACATGCCACTAAATCGTAATTCTTTGAATTTAATTTTTTAAGAAGACGCTCTTTCGCTATGAGCACATAACCAAACGAAAACATTCGCCAAATACTGGCACTTGAGGATTTTTTTGAGTCCTTCTACATTTTGGATAGGGGTTTCCCCTGATTCAGTATGAAATCTTAACTTTTAACTTTTCAGCTCTTTTGCTTTTGCTTCTACATCTCTTAACATTAAAATTATAAACAAAAGCACCGAAAATAAAACAATGCAGTAAACAAACCTGTTTACATATTATTGTACTGCTTAATATAACAACAAATACCAGCATAAAAAGTATGGTAAACAAATAAACAAAAGTACAACAAATAACACTACAAGAATAAATGTAAACAACGATGTTTACAATTTATTTTTAGTCTTCAAGAACATTAATCATAATGTTTACTCTGCCATATAAAAAGCAAAGCTGGCGAGTGAGTTAGTAAAAGTTCAGTCAGTTTTGTGTGAAGACGCAGTGTATTTGAAGAGAGTGATCATAGTTTTCTAGTGGCAATTTTGCAACAAAGTCGTCAAACCATAGTAGATTGTGTTTTATCTTATTAGACAAGAGCCATGAGCCCATATAAAAAAATATACCCTCGGCGGATTCCTCTCGGCAGATATCTGCCAAAAACTCTATAGAGAGAGTAAATAAAATATTGTCATGAAAAGTTTCTTAAAAAAATCTGTCGTTCCGAGTCGACATTAAACTGTAGGTTACCGCCACTAATGTAATCCTCACTGAAGGGTTGTAATGCATAATTATGTGTGTATCACGTGGGCCATCTATTGGTTTTAATTTGAAACAACGATTATTTCGAATCTGGCAATACTTATGCCATTCTATTCTGTTAAAAAACTCAGTATATTAACTCCACTGATCGTAATGAATCGATTTACGCTTGAGCAACGTTGGGATTTATTGGACCAACGAGAAACTGCACGATGACCTCGATTTTGTCAAAAAAAAAAAAATCATCTTTTCGGATGAAGCTTATATGCACCTTGGTGGGTACGTTAATAAGTAATATTGCTGTATTTGGGGCTCCAAAAAATTACAGGTGGTCTGTCTTACAGAAGCCAAGTAAGCAATATGAGTGACTGTCTCGTGAAGATAGTGGAGCGGAGGATAGCTCAATCATTACGGTTAATGGATGCACCTATCGCACCATGATAATCGTTTCTATTTTGTACCCGCTCTTCATGGTACTAATGTGAACGATGTTTAGTTTCAATAGGGTGGTACAACTTGCAACTTTTAAATGGCCCACGCTTTATATGTAAATATTTTGCAATGAAATTAAAAGTTTCACTTTCCGTTAAAGCTACCCAATTGACAAGTTTTATTAATTTCTTGCTCAACGTTTACTTGTTAAGACTACATAACATACATAATTGGTCATTACAACCCTTCAGTCAGGATTACGACCTAGCTTCTTACACCACTTATGTTGTGTGCGTTATTTTTATACGTGAGATGAGAGTAGACTCCAAACGACAGATTTTGAGAAGCTTCTCATGGCAATTTTATTTACTCTCGGACTTTTTGTCAGAAATCTGTTGAGAGGAAGTCACCGAAGAAATATTTTCATTCTGATGTCTGACTTGGGATTCGAACCCGGGCCTTCGTCTAATAAGCCAACACAGTACCTACTAGACCACGGCGACTTCTACTTGTTAAGACTACCATGCCTAATATACGCTTTTCCTAAAGTCTTGTATTCTCCATTTAAAGTTTTTGATAAGCTTTCCCGATTTGGCAAATATCTTCTCTCTGTCCCGACTGTTATTCCCTCTTTTTTGGAGGAGATTTCACAATTAAAGTGTTGCCATAGTGTTGTTTTCCTCCGCCTGCAATCTTTTCGCATTTTTCTTTACCCATTCCTAAATGAAGGCATGGAAACAAGAGGTGCATTCGGTGGCTGTCCATATATCAGAGTATATCCTTAAAAAATAGTAATTTAAGTCAACGATGCATAAGATATTAAAATTTACGCCATGAATTGAAGCATAACAACGTCTAAGTAGAAATCTATTTCAATATTTTCATTTAATTTATTAAAGTACTCTTTGCACTCACATCCATTCACCTGACGCAAATATTTGTTCTTCACACATAGCCCATACGAGTAGTACTTGCAACATTTAACTGCTAAAAAGGGCGGGGGAGGATAAAGTTTCTAAAGAAAAATTTAAAAATGAATGAACTTTTTTTTTTTTTGCATATTGTCGCCATTTTCCAGTTGTTTCGACTGATGTCTGGGCATTAAATATTTCCAGTCACATGTGAAAAGTGTATTAAAATTTATGAAATCACAGAGCGACGAACATAATCGTTATCGATTTATTGTGAAAGCACCAAACATTAAGCCACCATTTATATTACATACTTACTCCCTCTCTCCCCCTATACTACATATGTGCGCACATTTCTTCTTAAAGTTTCATGTAAACGGTGACGGTAGAGATATTATGACAAGTAAAATGTGGCATAAACAATCATCGGATGTACAAACATGAAAATGAAATGAAACGAAAGAAAAACATGCAGAAAAAAGGAAAAAAGAAAATCTGCAAAGAAAGAAAAACCAGGAAACAAATTGTAGGTTCTTAACACGAACTATAATCGTTAAGCCATATGTCGCATGCACAGTTGTCCTCTCTCTTATATAAGCATATACGTACAGTACGACCCCGCTTAAAGCTACCCAGCTTAACGCTGTTTCAGTATTACGCGGTTGTAAATGAAACTGTCATACACCATGTAGCGACGATGAATCGTTTTCAACGGTCTTTTGTTAGTCTGTCCAAAATAAAGATTCCAACTGTCTTTTCCGAAGTCGCAATCACCTTACGAACGCATCTTTCCTGCTTCACAGTTGATTTTACAACTAGGCGAGCTAAAAGTTGGAAAATCTTCGGAAGATATTGGTAGCCCGGCCTATCAAAGTGCACGATTCGCCGCAAGACTTACTCTCGGCTTGCTAAACGCATACTTACTAAAACCAACCTAGTTCGTCACACTTTCAACCATTTGCGCCCCCGGAACCACAATCAAGTATTACTTCGGGGGTGGATATTCAGCGAAAGCTGCCTTCAAATTCCGCTGACCTTGCTCTCTCTGCCAATCTTTGCTGCGTCAATACATTCCGTGCGAAAACACATACTACGTTCCAATTGTCACATGAGATTAACATCAGGTTAACTATATTCTCGAGCGTTACCTGGAATCCTATTGATCTCTCCAGGTAATTTCGTTGAACAGTGTATCGCGGGCAATTAAAGAAAACATGCTCCGCCGTCTCCCTTTCATTACGGCATTCTGGGCATGCCTCATCCACGTCATGACCAAACTTATTGAGATAAGCCCTATAACATCCATGGCCCGTTAACAACTGTGTCAGGTGGAAGTTCATCTGGCAGTGTCTTGTTTTTGTCCATACGCCTATGCTCGGTATAAGTCTGTGGGTCCATCTTCCCTTAGTGGAATTGGACCAGTCCTGCTGCCATCTATCCATAGCATCATTAGTTAGTTGAACAGGGTTCGAAAAATCTGTTCCTCTCTTTACGTCATATTTCCTCCTCTCCATATCCACTACTAGCTTCAGGGGCATCATCCCCGCAATCACTAACGCTGATATCCTGTGGGCCGCTTCTATTCCTGCTCTATAGGTCCTCTTCTCATAGCCCCAGCCCATACGGGGGAACAACATTACTAGGTGTATGTATACGTACGTGTTAAGTTGCTTCGTTTAACGCTGTTTCGTTTAGCGCTGGAACTTATTAGAACGTATCGTTAAGCGGGGTCTTACTGTACATTAAATAAATGAACATTAAATCTCTGCTAACGGCTGATGATGATGACAATCGCTTAAAAGAGTTGCGAGTTACGATTCACCACTTGGTTCTAAACTTAAAGTCAATAAATTCTAAGGCATCATTATCATTCAATGTATTTCATTGATACCCGGTTGTGAAATTAAAGATACTTAAAGGAGCAGATATTGTATAACATCTGCACAATGGGTAGGTGCTGGCAAAAATTGTGAATTCAAAAATAATAAAAAAAAGAGAAGATTCTTGTTTGGAATTTGCCATTTAAGTTTTGCTTGAAAATTTTAAAGAAATAAAAAATAAATCGGCGTACAACCTAGCTTCTCACAGCATCACTTAAATTGTGGTTTAGACTCGACTCTGCACGACAGATTTTTTCGAGAAACTTTACATAGCAATTTTTTATTTACTTTCTAAAATTTTTCCCAGAAATATGCTGAGAATAAACCACCGAAGAAATATTTTTCCATATTTCGTTTTGTTCGAGATGCCTAAGCTGAGGTTTGAACAGAACCTACTAGGCTACAGCGTTTTCAGGGCACAATTACACAGCTCTGCATGGGTTTTGCAAAGAAGATGGCTCCAGGTGTTTCCGAAGGCATTTTGCGTGCTAAATCCAAATCTGGGTTCAAAAACTTTCCATCACGTCAGGTTTTCGAGAAAAATGGAATTGAAACCCCTAAAAATAGGGGACATTTTTGAAAAATTGTAGAACAAAACATTGACCTGCTATTGTCAGAAATTGACAATTGATCTTTGCTTTTTAAAATGAGCCTAAACCAAATTGATTGCAAACACCCTTAAAGTAGGGAGTGGGTTTATGTCAAGGGGTGCAAGAGAAAACCAAAC
This sequence comes from Sarcophaga peregrina, assembly GCA_014635995.1. Lineage (NCBI taxonomy): Eukaryota > Metazoa > Arthropoda > Insecta > Diptera > Sarcophagidae > Sarcophaga > Sarcophaga peregrina. Next base: position 17,039,178 of record CM025792.1, on the reverse strand, counting down.
ACATTACGGCGGTTTTTAAAAATTATTCAGATTTACTTGAAAATTGTTACTCAGGGGGTTTTTGGGGTCGCTGGTTAGAGACCTTTATTCAGATTCAAAAAATTCAAAATGGGAGATCCAATATGGCATTCGAGGTTTTTAAAAATTAATCGGATTTACTTGAAAAGTGTTACCGCCATATTGGCTTCGCCATTTTGAATTTTTTAAATCTAAATGAAGAAAGTTTTTTAACCCAGATTCGTGTTCAGCGCGCAAAATGCCTTCGGAAACATTTGGAGCCATTTTATTTGCACTAAAAAGTCCAAATTTGCATGGCTGCGTTATTTGTCAAAAAATCAGAAAAAATTTTGTATTTCTTGTTTCTAATCTAATAAATCAACACAGGCTCTGTCATCGGTTATCTGTCAGTAAATTCCTATCTTCTGGATTTTGCTTGTCAACTATTAATTCCGTGTAAGAATATCAAATTACATGAATTAGGCTATAAATCCTCAACATTCTTTTGGTTTTGCATTGGCAGAAAGAGATTTGAAGAGATTACCTCACAAAGAAATCTATTTTGGAAGGGATGAAAGAATTTGGAGGAACAAATTTTCTGGTTATTCGCAAATTCTATTGAAATTGAATTGAAAAATTGAAACAAAAAAATTTATTTATTTTAACAATGTCTGGGAGGGGATGATTGCTCTGTTAACTTTAACATTAGCTATGTTAATATTTTAGATTTTTGTCTTTGCTAGTTAAATTCGAATTTATCTTCACACTTATTGTACTTAGCTGCCTGTCTAAAGCAGGAGTCTGGTATCAGCATACATAGTCTAATTGTCATACTTAGAACCTTTAGGTTTTAATTGCTAGAAATTCTTGATAGAGTCTAACAGAGCTTTACATTTTTGGGGCCTTAAAAAGCTTCTTGATATCATTCGATATGTCTGTGATAGAGTCTAACAGAGCTTTAAATTTTTGGAGCCTTAAAAGGCTTCTTGATATCATTCGATATGTCTGTTCTCATCATAAAAACCCATCATGTTATGAACACGACCTTTATCTCAAATGGCAAATCTGTATTACTGCACAGGTTAAAAAGCTTCTATATTAAGATCTTGTGAATTTCTTTAACGATTTTTAGATCCGCGATACCATACATTTGTTTATTGCTATCCAGATTATCTCCAACATCTCGGTAAATTTCAATTGAGTTTTCAAACAATTAAGAACTAGCCACTTATGGTTTCTATTTCCATACGTTACAGTATTCCCTCGATTTACGTTGTCATTCGATTTACTTCGTCTCTGTTGTTTATAAACAAAATCAGGGGAATTCCCTCTTTAAAAAAAAAAATTCAACACGTAGAATAAAATTTTTTGTAAAATGTATACAAATAAATGCGTCTGACAGTATAAGTTCTTTGAAATTCGATTTACGTAGCCTTTTTCCGGAACATTGTATTCTCTGCATCCCAGGTATTAACACAAAGGTTTTCAAAGTTTTTATTCCTCAATTTTTTATTCCTATTCACTCTGTTAAAGCACCGCTATAAATCGTGTTGGCCCTCGGTCGTTAATAATAATTATAAAAAATATTTTCCATTGTGCATGCCCTTAAAAAGAACATTCGTTTTGTATGATTGTGTAACTACTGTGTGCGGAACTACTTAAGAGATACGATACTCATCGTACGTTGAAGAAAATCTTACGAATTACATGGCTGGCAGACATGAACTTTTTTTTTTCAAATAATTTTTTTTTTTTTTTGTAATACAAATACAGACACAAGCGATTTAATTTTTTTTTACTCTTCATATTGAACTCTTTATGTTGGACCCTGTTTAATTTTTTTTATATTCTGATTTTATTTTTATTTTTAAAGAGAAAACAATTATAAAACGTAGAAACAACAGTACATAAAAACAATGCTTTGTAATGACACATTTTATTTAAAATAAATAACTTACACCATTTCCAAAGAAACAAATTCAATTAATTTTAAGAATATCATTAAAATTCTATTTAAAATTTAAATTTCATTAAAATTCCAACAAAATAAAAATAAATTTCTCAAGTTGCACCCAATAAAATCATAGAAATGGTGTAACTGATTTCAGTATTTAAGCAAATACAATAAATACGAGGGTACCACTTGTTTTAGATGACTTAATAAACGAAACATAACAAATTTAACAAACTTTAAAGACGCCGTAGTCTAGTAGGTAGTGTCGTTGCTTATTAGACGTGGAGGGCACGGTTCAAACCCCAGGGCAGACATTTCGAACAAAACGAAATACGATAAAATATTTCATAAGTGACTTCCCCTGAGGAAATTTCTGACGAAAACTTGGAAAGTAAATAAAATTACCTTGAAAAATCTCAAAAAATCTTTAAACTTTAAATTGTTGCTTGTACCACTTATGTATACAATTAACACACACAACATGGGTGGTGTGAGAAGCTAAGACGTAATCCTAACCAGAGATCAGCAATGAATCGGTTTTTCACTACACATAAGTACTCATGAAATTTTGAGTGTATGAGTGAGTCAACAGAATTGAAATTCAACTACTCCGATTCATTCGTATTCACTACAACATCGATTTATAAGTACACGATGCAATGAGTATGAGTACAACGTTGTCATCAGACACATCAGAATCATTCGAGTGATTCTAGTGAGTATGTAGATTGTCTTACGCGAATCATACTTATTTTGTGCTTCGTGTAAATGTTAAGTAGAGACGAGTCGTCCGTATTGTTAAGTATGAATACGACGAGTACTACCAACACAACATTCGAATTTCGAAATATGTTCGATTCATACGCCTACTCATTACATACATAATTGGCCATTACAACCCTTCAGTCAGGATTACGACCTAGCTTCTCACACCATTTATGTTGTGTGCGTTAATTTTATACATGAGTGGCGGGACCTACAGTTTAAAGTCGACTCCGAACGACAGATTTTTGAGAAGCTTTTCATGGCAATTTTTACTCTCAGAGTCTTTGCCAGAAATCTGCTGAGAGGAAGTCGCCGAAGAAATATTTTTCGTTTTGATGTCTGACCTGGGATGCGAACCCGGGCCTTTTGTCTAATAAGCCAACACACTACCCACTAGACCACGGCGACTTGCCTACTCATTCCGATACATAAATTTAGAAAAATACTTATGATACTTAGGAATGATTCGAGTCGAGTGAATATAAGTAGTATGAGTTTGATATTAAAATAGGTACATATACATAATTATCTGAAATTCTAAGTATGACTTGAATCTACTCATCGTTTTGAATACTTATTGCTGATCTCTGATCCTGGCAAATACTCGTAACCCTGTCTAAAAGTTAACTAAGTTTCATGGACTTTTCACAGCAATACTCAATATCTTCTTCATCCTATTTATAATCTATAATGGTCGCCCGCCACAGCTATCCACCAATTATTCTTTGTTGTCAAAAGTTGCATCACCATATCATTTCTTCAAGTTTTCAAATAAAAAAGCAAAAGTTCGCAGAAACTTCAGATCGTTTATGAGTAAATCTTATATGAGTTCCAGGCCATAGGGATGTCGCCGTAAATTAAATTATTAATAAACTGATGAGAATCAGTACGTACATCACAATATCGGACATGATAGAGATCATATGTGTTCATAGGATGTATTCTTCAATCGTCTCAACTTCATTGGCAAAAGAACGGTGCAGGCGATAGAGCAAGACTCTGCTGAACTGACATGAATAGGTCACGTTTCAAACCCCATGTCAGACATTTTGAACAAAACGAAATATGAAAAAAAAAATATTTCTGCGGAGACTTCCTCTCAGCAGATTTCTACCAAAAACTCTGATAGTAAATAAATAAAATTGCCATGAAAAAGTTTCTCAAAAATGTATCATTCGGAGTCGACTTTAAACTATAGGTTGCGCCTCTCATGTCTAAAATTAATACGCCCAACAGAAGTGATGTGAGAGCTAGTTTGTAAACCTAACTGAAGGGTTGTAATGACCAATTATGTATGTTATGTAAGAAGATTATTGTATTTTATAATGTATTAGGTATTAGACGTGAGGGCACGGTTCAAAACCCATGTCAGGCATTTCGAATAAAACGAAATATGAAAGAAATTGTTCGGCGGCAACTTCCTCTCAGCAGATTTCTACCAAAAACTTTGAGAGTAAATAAATAAAATTGCCATGAAAAAGTTTTTAAAAATCTGTCTTTCGGAGTTTTAAGCTATATGTCGCACAATTCATGTTTAAAATTAATGCGCCCAACAGAAGTGGCGTGAGAAGCTAGGTTGTGATCCTAACGAAGGGTTGTAATGCTCAATTATGAAAGCATGTATGTATTGTCTTTTGTGCTTAAATCGCATGGTAATCTAACGTACTATTGCAGTTCTCATAAGTTATTGTCCCATGGGAGGGCGTGCCAATAAATTTGGCTTTTTCTCAAATACCTTCTGCAGGGACTGTGAAACTAAAAATACCAAAGAAACTATCTTTCTTGCTAAAAAGAATCGAAAGTTCTCTACTTCTTAGCTGCTGTTGACTTTGACTTGCTATAAGGGCAAATTTTATTTTGAATTCGAACGGGCTTCCGTTTACTATATCTTACATGTGGTGCCACAATAATTAGAGACTCAATAGGCTATCACCCTTAAAGAACCTAGTGTCTTGATATTTAAACTTAAATAATAATTTTGTAACGACCCTCGTAGCATGAATGTAAAAGTATTTAAAACAGATTTTATTTATCTCAGATTTTCACAACAAAAGTTATACAGAATAATAACAACAACGACAACAACAACAACAACTAAAACAAACTGAATTGAATGAATAAATAAATAAAATTGTTACTCATTTAATAAAACCATGTGTATCACATCACTCGATAATTATAAAATAAATGTATGTACATACATTTGTAAGTATGCATGTATGTATGTATACTTTTGAAATTTAAATTTAATTCATGCGGTTTTCTATACTCTCTTCATCATGTTTGCGATTTTTTTTGTTTCTGTTTTTTTTTTTTTTTATTATTTTCTTTTGTTTTTTTCAACAATTTATTATTTTCTAAATGTTTATAACATACTCGATAAAAAGAAAAAAAAATTATAAATAAATACAATACAAGGGGTGGGGTGAGTGTATAAAAGCGAAAAAAATTTAATGTTTCATACTATAGACTGGGGTAAATAAGGTTTTAAATACAAATACCATCACAGGTATTGGTCTTATCTCCCCCTAACTGTTGTAATAAAAAAATTCTGAAGGTCAAATTACCTTTTTGTAATAAACATCAGGGCCTGAAACTTCTCTCTGTCTGAATTCGTTTGTATTTCTTATTATGCAACTAATCAAGCAATCGGAAGTTAAGCACGAAATCAACGTTATGATACCCAATCCGTCATTATGACACCTCAGTCTGGATCTCATGCAACCTGAGAATCTTAAATTTATATCCTCATGTAGGCATTTAATAAGCAGTTCAAAATTGTGTAAATATTTCTATTTACCACATACATTCATACATACATACATAATTGGTCCTTACAACCCTTCAGTCTGGATTACAACCTAGCTTCTTAGACCACTTGTGTTGTGTATGTTAATTTTTATACATGAGTGGCGGGACCTACAGTTTAAAGTCGACACCGAACGACAGATTTTTTTGAGAAACTTTTTCATTGCAATTTTTTATTTACTCTCAGGGCCATTATTATAACTTGCCGTTAAACTTGGGTTTAGTTAAAGGTAACTTAAGAACTCTAAAGTTAGCTAAAGTTAACTTGTAATAACGAAAATCAGTTAAAGGTGGCTTTAGAGTTCTCTTTGACTAAAGTTAAAGAGAACTAAAGACAACTCTAAAGCTAAAGCTAAAGTTAAAGAGAACTAAAGACAACTCTAAAGTTAACTTTAACTGATTTTCGTTATTACAAGTGAACTTTAGCTAACTTTAGAGTTTTCAAGTCACCTTTAACTAAACCCAAGTTAACTTGTAATAACGAAAATCAGTTAAAAGTAACTTTAGAGTTGTCTTTAGTTCCCTTTAACTTTAGCTAAAGAGAACTCTAAAGTTACCTTTAACTGATTTTCTTTATTACAAGTTAACTTTAGCTAACTTTAGAGTTCTCAAGTTACCTTTAACTAAACCCAAGTACCAAGGTACCTTTAACTTTTAACGAAAATGAGTTAAAGGTAACTTTAGAGTTCTCATTAGCTATTAAGTTATTATTAAGTTTAGTTAAAGGTAACTTTAGTGTTGTCTTTAGTTCTCTTTAACTTTGGCTAAAGAGAACTCTAAAGCTACCTTTAACTAAACACAATAACTTCTAATAACGAAAATCAGTTAAAGGTAACTTTAGAGTTCTCTTTAGCTTTAGAGTTCTCTTAGCTCTTTTCGTTATTACAAGTTATTAAATTAAATATAAAATCAGTTAAAGGAAACTTTAGGTAAAGAGAACTCTAAAGTTACCTTTAACTGATTTTCGTTAAAAGTTAAAGGTACCTTTAGCTAAAGAGAACTCTAAAGTTACCTTTAACTGATTTTGTTGCAATAACAACTTACAGATAAAATAAAACTAAAATATGGCAGTGCCGAAGCAATGGCGATAAAACTGCTGAATTAAAGAAATTTTTCTTTAACGCAGTGGCAACAGCAGACTTCGTTTTTTCGTTGCATATGCTCATTTTGTTTAAATTTGAAGTTGCCATATCGAAAATAGTATATGATATGGCAAGTTCAAATATAAAGTGAACTTTAAATGTTAAAGGTAGGATGATCTTCCCTTTAGCTTAACGATCACTTCTATCTTATTGCGTACTCATAGGTACACTTAGAACGTTATAGAATGGAGGCGTCCATATACTGAATATTTTCACCGAATTAAATGGCATAAGTACTGCCAAATTCGAAATAACCGATGGTTTAAATTTAAATCGATAGATGGCCTACCCTATATATAATTTGTATTTATATTTTAAATAAATAAATTAAATACAACAAGCCTCTAATTAAGGAAATAATTTTTTTTGTTTTCGATTTTAAATACTTTTTTTAATATATTGGCTTAATTCTATGGGGATTATTCTCTAAATAACGTCGGAAATGTTCGCTATAATCTGACAAATCTTTCTTTCTTAAATCATTTGAAATTCCATTAGAATGTAAATTTGTATTAGTGGCATAATATTGTTGTTGTTGTACATTTTTCTCTTTCACTTGACTCTGTTCGTGCTGCTGTCGTTGATGTTCATACCAGGTTATGTTGTCATCCTGTTGCACATGTTCATCAGCATCAGGTATGATGGCAATTTGAGGTCGAAAATCTCTGTGATAAACAATATTATTATTATTGTTGTTGTAGTTTGTATGATAGTTTTTATAATTAAGTTGTGGTGTTGCTTGTGTATACGAATTCCTATGACGAGCTAGTGACAGTGTATCCTCAATGTTCGTGGGAGTATTAGAAAATGCATTCATTCTAGCTGTTGGTTGATTTACTACTGACGGTGACTGTTGGTTGGCATTATCTTCAACCACTATGGGTGGACCAGACCATAATTGTGTGGGTGCAATTTGCTGTTGTTGTTGTTGCTGTTGCTGGTGATATAATGGTGGAGTATAATAGTAACGATACAATTGCTGATAATTAGAATTGCCCTGTAGATTTTGCTCAATTTGGGCTCCATTATGCCTTTGTTGCTGTTGCTGTTGTTGATACATTGTTGAGTAAATATTCATGGCATCATGATGTTCATTATTGGCATATGGTGGATCATAATTTACTGCTGATCCAAAATTCATATAAAATATTAGAAATAATAAGCCAAACCGGAATTGCAACTAAAAAATGAAGGAAAAAAAATTTAAATTTAATTCAAACAATATCATGGGAAAAATAAAAACGAAATAGAAAATTTACATTAACTTACATGGGCCATCATGTTGGCTGTTAACTTAATGAATTCGTTAATAAAACTACAAAAACTAACTTATTGACATCACTATTTATAAGTTTATCTAACGAGTCGAATGGAAATAAATTTTTCAACATCGTCCAACTACGACGACAAACTTATCTAGAACCTTGTCTCTAATGGGAGTTGATTATTTGTCTAAGCTTTCCGCTCTCAACGTAGCTAACAAAAAAACATAAAAAACCTCACGTTTTTCCCTGAACTCAAAAATTTTTTGTTGTTGAATTTGAATTTGGATTTAAAATTTTGAATTATTTCATATGGAAATATAATTACATTTTATTTTTTTGTTTTTATTATTTAATGCGATTGAAATCATCATCTTTTAAGCAAATCAAATAAATTTAAATAAACAAGTGTTTTCAACTTAGAACAGCATTAGCATTGTAGTTGTATTGTAAATACATATTTTCGTACCTATTTAGTATGAATTTTCGAAGTGTAACGCATGAATTTTTATGTTGCCTCGTTGTGTAACTTAATATATCCGTTTAATTTGTCAAATCACGTAATTTTCACTTGAGATAATCTTTAACACGTCCATTAAATGTTGGCTTAAGTTCAAAATTTATTTTTTCACATCCTTATTTAAAGCAACAAAGCAAAATACTAGAACAAGAAAACTTAAGTAAATATTTTCAAATTAATAGTTGAACATTCAACAAAAAAAAAATCGCCCATATTTAGCGTGCTAATGAATCGTTAGTTTTAAGTGTTAAAATCCAATCAGTATGGTTCCTTAACCTCCTAATGGATTATCAAAATATTTTATTTTTAATCGTATTTAATCGGTCAGTCAGTATTACGATCTAGCTTCTCACATCACCATTTTATACATGAGTGCTGGGGCCTACACACACCGAACGACAGGTTTTTTTCTCACAAAATTATTTACTTTGTGTGTGTTAATTTTTAATCGGATGGCAGTACCCATAAGGGATTCGGGATTTTGTGAATCCCGAATATCCCGGCATTTCGAGATTCGGGATTCCCGATTGGCATCCCTAGTACATATGTAGTTATAAACTATCGAATTGGCCGACTTATAGGTATTTATTAAAAAGAGAGGGTTGCCACGCCCATTTTTGGTGAATCTGACGATATCAACTCTACGAACTTACCCACCAAATCACTATGTTTCTAAATATTCAATTTTAAAGATTTGCCACGCCTACTTTTGCTATATCGATTTTTTTAAGCCATGGTTAAAATCGATTCAGTAATTATAGATATCACTTGAAGGGGGTGGGTTGTCACGCCCATTTTTGGTGGAATTTGTCGATATCGGCTCTACGAACTTACCCACTTATTCGTCTACGATCAATATGTACCTAAATATTTAATTTTAACGTTTTGCCACGCCCTCTTAGCATTTATGAATATGAAAAATAGATGCCCGGTTTTCAAATCTACCCGATATGCACACAAAATGTGATGACTATCAGTCGATCCATTTCGGAGGAGTTTAACCACTAACACCGTAACACGAGAATTTTATATATTAGATTGAATACTGCTGAGAGGAAGTCGCAAAAGAAATATTTGTTCATAATTTGTTTTATTTGAGACCTCTGGGCTATGGTTTGAAACACAAGTCTCACGTCTCAAAAGCCAACACACTACCTTACAAGACTACGGCGGCTTCAAGTGTACACTCGGTCTTATAAAACAGTTTGGAACTGTTTCAGAAATGTATTGTTGTTCCATATAATAATTTAGGTACTGTTAGAATGGACTGGGGATGATAATCTCATAACAAATTGTAAGACTTCTAAATGACTTCAATACATCCTCAGAGAGACACAACTTCTCTCTCTATCTGTGTGTGTGCCTCCTGCATGTATAAGCCGGTTTTCTTCTGCTCTTCTGCGAAACCGATACATTTATCTATATCGTAGTTCCTCTGATTAAATAACGTTTTGAACGATTTTTGACAACCAAGCCATTAAAAAGGTTTATTTTTTCCTTTTTGTTTGTTTAAGGAGGCCTGTCACTGGGCATCTTTGTCGTCTTCCTTTGCTAATTTCTGTTAATTTTCTCAATTGAATTAATCATGTTTTTTCAGCTAAGTGAGCTATTGGTTTACTGTGCAGAGTTCTATAATCAGAGAGTTGCCATATGTCGTAATTCTGCGAACCTTCATATATATTTAGGGTAGTGGTGAGTAACTCATGGAGATTGTTAAAGGACAAATTACTTCCTAGATGAGCATTTCCATGCCTTTTCCCGGTTTTAAAATTGCCAACGTCTTTTGTAGAATTTTTGTTGTCTCATATGAAAGGGTAGTGGTGAGTAACTTTACTCACGGAGGTTGTTCATTTGTTGCCGATGTTATAACCTTTAAGAAGGGACAAGGACCTTCCTGGATAAATATTTGAAAAACACAATGAACATTTTCCTCTCTGATCCCTGGTTTTAAAGTTATGACCACGACTATTGCGAAATTGTATTGTCTGATGAAAGCATGATGAAGTCGCCGTTGTCTAGCAGGTAGTATGTTGGCTTATTAGACGTAAAGCCCGGGTTCGAACCCCAGGCCTGACATCAAAACAAAATACAAAAAAAAACTCTGAGAGCAAATAAAAATGGCATGAAAAGTTTCTCAAAAAAAATCTGTCGTTCGGGGTCGACTTTAAACTGTAGGTCCTGCCACTCACGTAAAGTGGTGTGAGAAATTAGGCCAATAATCCTGACTGTAACGGTCAAATATGTATGTATGATGAAAGCATAATTAGGATTGTCCTGCATTGTCTATAAAAATTTAAATTTCTTAACGTTCTTTAGAGTTCTTTAAAGCTCTTGGGATAGCGAGAAGTTTTTTATCTCTTGCCATGTATTGTAACACGTGTACTGTTCCTGCCAAAGCTTATGAAATAATCTATTTCAGACAGTTTACAGATTACAATACATTAACTCAACAAGGGAATATTATACCGGATGACAGATTCCACTGTAATTTATTTGATTTCATTTGTTCTGTTAAAAGAAACATTTTGTTGGAGGTTTTAAACCAGAATGTCATTTAAAACTTCCAACAAAACATGTCTATAAACACAGTAAAATAGAAATATGATAAGTAGGAGACAGACGGAATTACTTATCTAATGTTCTTACAATTTCAGATGAAAACACCTGCGATACAAAATGATTTCAGCTACTATAGACGTATCGTCAGTCGACAACGTATTGATGCGACAAATAATATGTTGGTGCCAACCGAACTGGCGAATCGTATGTCATTATTTTATGCCCATGCCACGCCAATGTTAAAAGTCTTAAGTGAAGCTACCTCGAAATTTGTACACGATAATGCTGATGATGTTGAAAATACCACAGAAACCCTCGGTACTATGGCTAAAGTTTGCCTGAGAATGTTGGAAAATCCGTAAGTGAAAATTTTCTGGTTTTTATTTTAATTTCGTTTCAAAAAACTTTATTTATGAATGAAGTTTAATTTTGTTTATTTGTTTGCATTCCCAGTAAACTCCTACAACAAATTGAACGCGAAGAAACCCATCTGCTTGTTTTAAGAGTTATGGTTGGTCTGGTCATATTATACGATCATGTCCATCCTGTGGGGGCGTTTGCACGTGGTGCTCATGTCGATGTTAAAGGCTGTGTTCGACTATTGCAAGCCCAGCCAGCTATTAAAGCGGAACCCCTACTGAATGCTTTACGATACACAACAAAACATTTAAATGAGGAGAATACGCCCAAGAATATACGAAATCTATTGGCAGCATAATACACAGAGAGGAGCACTTTTTTCATAAATAGAAATAGATGAAGTGTATGTGTATGTGTATGTGCTGTGCTTGTATGTATGTATGTGCTGTATTGTTTAGCAATTTCGTAAATTACAAACTTTTTTTTATTATTATTTTATATTTTATTTTGTATTTTATTTTTTATTTTTATTTCTTTCATTTTATAATTTGTATGTATAATTATGTTTTGTTTTATTTTAAGTTACAAAATATTATTTTTCATTATTATTATTATAATTATTTTCTCAACAAGAACAACAACAACAAAAGAGAAAAAGGAAAAAATGTTGAGGTTTACCAAACCCAAAGCAATCAATTTATTTATAATCTTATGATTAATTAATCACCAGCAATATTTCCTCCATTCGTTCGTTTTAGAAACATTGTTTTCTGTTTTAATTTTTTTTTGTTTTTGTAAAGTGATCCAAATCTTCCTAAGATATGTCCAAATAAGGCCTGCCTTTTAAAAGTTATTTATAAAAAAATCTTTAATTATTTTCTCTTTGTATACATTTTCAATGGAATTTAAGTTTTTAGCTAGGGCTTCCATTGGGTTTCAAATAGTATTAATTCAAGTATTGTTCCTACTTTGAAAATAATTTACAGTGAGTTTAAACAGAAGAAGTGAGGGTAATGAAAATACAAAATATTAGAGTTGGCAACACATTTATGTTTTTATTTTTAATAGTTTTGTTCCAGACAGGCCAGATATCAAAACAAAATACAAAAAGTATTTTTTCGGCGATTTCATCTCAGCAGTTTTCTGGTAAAAACTCTGAGAGTAAATAAAATTTCCATGAAAAGTTTCTCATAAAATCTGTCGTTCAGAGTCGGCTTTAAACTGTATATCCCGCTACTCATGTATAAAATTAACACACACAACATAAGTGGTGTGAGAAACTAGGTCAATAATCCTGACTGATGGGTTCTAATGACCAAAAATGTATGTATGTATGTCTGTTCCATAATGTAACACCAACTTGTTTGAAACTTTAAACAAAACATAATAATAATAATCGATTATCACAACTTGTATAAAATTTAGGCTATTGCTATTATTGAAAAGTTACAAAAAATAATAATTTCGAAAAGCATATAACAGTACGATCTCGATTATCACAACTTACAAAAAAAAATCTAACCTGTTGCCGAAAAGTTACAATAATCTTCTACTACATTCACGTATGCAACTTTATTGCGTAAATCGCAATAAACGGCATTATTTTTCTCAATATTTTATATAAACTTTCAATTATTGCTCAATAAATTCATAAATTTTTATAATATTGATTAAAACTTTAAATACAACACTGTATAAGTACGTTCAGTAAACATATTACAATTTTCCAAACACTTTCAATTAATATTTGACAACTCAAATCTAAACAACGATAGCGCCATAAGTAAAAGCTTTCTTTTCTGCTAGTTACCCCATAATTATCAAATTTTTTCCTTTTGAGGAAAGCCACTTTGGAGCCACAAGTAGTCTCTATTAACCGCAACAGCTTGGCGTTTCAGTTAATCATAAGCAATACCTTTTTTTCTAAAAATTTTTTTGTCACTAATTTTCGCGTTTAAATTATAAGCATTTTGTTGAAACAATCAGCTGTTTTGTTTACCAGCAGTCAAATAAATTTTCGTCTATTATATATCTGAACGCTAAAAATATTGTTCTCAATAAAACGAATATTGATTTAATAAAAGTACATGTCTGAACATAGTATAACGCCAATATTGATATCAATATTTCATATAAAATCTCAATTAATTATTGCTCAATTAAATGTTAATTGTTATAATATTTAGTAAAACTTTAAATACAGCACTGTCATAAGTCTGTTTAGTAAGCATATTAGAAGTAACCGAACGCTTCCTGTTGATATTAGAGTTGTCATTACCACAAACAAAATAAAACAAAACAAAAACAATGTTGTTGAAACAACCAGCTGGTGTGTTTACCAGCTGTCAAATGAGTATTGAGTATGCTGAATATTGCGTATATTCATTATACCTGAATGTTTAAAATATTTTTCTCAATTAACCGATTAATTGACTCAATTAAATTGTATATATGAAAACAACAAAACTAGAATCTAATTGTAAAACAAATCTTATAACAAATTTTGTGTTTCCACATAAGCGTAATAATGTACTCAAGTATCTTAAAAGATAATGAAAATATCCTTTTATTTTATACTATGTTCTGACATGCACTTTTATTGATTCAATATGCGGTTTATTGATTAGAATATTTTATGTGCTTATTCAATATTCATTTGACAGGTGGTAAACAAAATAGCTGGTTTTGTTTGTTGTTTTTTCATAGTTGACATTTGAATTGTCAAATATCAATAGACAGTGTTTGGAAAATTGTAATATGTGCACTGACAGTGCTATATTTCAAATTTTAATCAATATTATAACAATTTATTGAATAATAATTAATTGACATTTTATATGAAATATTGAGATCAATAATGCCGTTTATTCCGATTTACTCAATATAAGTGTAAGTCTGAACATAGTATTAAACTAAGCTTCTGGATAAAAAAAAACACCCGTGAACTAAAAGCATTTTCTTTTCTGTTAAAAAATGTTGCCCAGTTAGACGGCAACAATATTATAATTTTACAATTACCCTCCAAATGTGTAACATTTTTTTTTGTCAAACAGAAACCCAATTATGCAACCCTGTATTTAACAGCTGTTTTTTTTTTAGAAATATACAAGCATTTCTAATTCGAGGCTTTTCGGTTTTATAAAATTATTTTATAGTAATTATATAAAAATAAATAAATTTTTAATACACAAAAAATATTTGTTTTCTTTGAAAGAAAAATAAAGTCTTCTTCTTGTAAAATCAAAGAAAAACATAAACAAAAACCAGCTGTTTACTGTGGATAATTTCTCACCCTATGATTTCATAAACGATGAATAATGTTACACTTTTTCAGTTTTTATAAGTAACGTTTTCAGAAAAAAACACATTACTTACATTCAGGGCTGCCCTTTTTTAGAAACGAACGAAAATGCAACACTTTTAATTAGAATCGAAAATGCTATAATTGGTAGAAACACAAAGAAAACATACATGTACCGTTATAGAAAAAGCTATACATTCACCGTTGTACAGTGAGCATCAATAGAAACTGTACATTAAAAATATATATGTTAATATATTATTGTTATTTTTTTTAATTGTTTCATTGTCAGTTTTTAAAATTTAAAACAAAAAAACTACAAAAAAAAATTCGAAATATTTTCAAATTTTTTTCGGGTATTCGCCTTAAGTTTTATTCTTAATGTACAGTTTCTTTTCACTCTCACTGTATATATTAAACATTGCTACCAAGTTCGTGTCTTAAATGTTTAATGAAATCACACTGTAACTCTATGTAAGAGTTTTGTAAAAAAAAAACCAATAAATTAGAACTCAAACTTCAATGCTAACTCATATTTCTTTAACTTCGAAAAAAAAAAATTCCTAAAAAGAAGATTTATTTTCAAGTAGCACTTCCAAATGTTTAAATTTTTAAAAAACTTATTTCGAAAAACAGTTTTGTAGTTTTACTTTTTTTTTTATTGTTAATAACTCTTAGAACTTTGGCATATAACATCGAAACTATAGTGTGTGTGTTTATTTTCAAGTAGCACTTTCAAATGTTTAAATTTTTAAAAAACGTAGTTCGAAAAACAGTTTTGTTGTATTACTTTTTTTTAGTTAATAACTCTTAGAACTTTGGCATATAAAATCGAAACTATTTAAATCGAATCAATTAACAAAAATAATCCAAAAATTTCCAAATAATTAATTTTGTTTTTAATTATTATTTGTTTGTTAACCGAGTGTAAAATTAAATTAATGGGCAAACGTTAAGCTTAATATTTTTGATTATTCTATAAATAATTAATTTACCATTTTACATTTTATACAAATATTTTGTTCGTTTGTGATTTATCTACATACATATATGTATATATTATTAGTTTCTATACATATTATATGTTTTATATTTGCTTTCATATCTACAAATCTAAATATGTTTTATTTTCTGTTCTGTTTTGTTTTAATTTGAATTATTTTATCCTGTTGCTGGTGTCAATTACAATAATAACCAACAAAAATATGCATTTAATTATTGAAACAATAATGAGTCCATATCCTTTTTATAAAATAATACCCAAAATATATATTATATAAATTAAATTAAAATCTAGATAAATATAAAAAAAAAAATTAAATTAAATTAATATGTTTTTTTAAAAAAAGTAAATATTTTATTAATTATTAACAAAGAAAAAACATTAATTAAATAATAAAAATCATCCTTTTTGCTCTTGTTATACCCCTAAAGGATTTATTGTAAAAAAAAAAAAACAAAAAACTTAAACTTCTAAAGTTATAATTAAAAAAATTTCATTTAAAAAAAAAATAAAAATCATATGCAATTAAATAAAATTAATAACTAATTATAGATACAAATTTAATTTAAAATATAAAAAAATTAAAAAAAAAAATAAAAGTAAAACAAAACGTAGTATAGAATGTGAAAGCAAGAAAAACTATAAAAGAAATTTAAATTAAAATTTCATAAATAGTTGTAACAAAAAAAAAAAAAAAATCCTCCCCCCCTATAGAATTTAAAACTAAAGAGATTTTTAATTTGAAAATAAGGTTTTCAATGTAATTCATCGCAAAATATGTACTATATACCGTCATGATCTTTATGATGTTATGTAGTTCAAAAGCATGTTTCCTTAAACTCTAATTCTTAGAATTTTCACCATAAGTAGGCGATTCGATTTTATATTTTGATTCATAGTTTTCATTTGGAACATAATTCGAACATATTCGAATCTTTGCCAATTCGTTTGGTATTGAAAACTCATGGTGTTTTCTTTTCTACAAAGAAAATGTCACCCTTTTACAAGGTGCATTAAAAAATGTTTGACCAACCCTGTTGTAAAGCCATTTTTTATTTGAGAAGAACATAACACAAATATTTAAAAAAGGCCACGCCGGCTGTCGATTATGTATGTAAAAAATTCAGTAATTCTTCTTCATCAGATAACGAAGATGAATCCTTAATTTCCTTAATTTCTAATTCTTAGAATTTTCACTATAAGCGATTCGATTTTATATTTTGATTCGCAATTTTCATTTCAAAAAGAACATACATAGGTCCTAGGTGTTCGAACATAATTCGAACATGTTCGAATCTAACATTTTAATCTTTGCCAATTCGTTTGGCTTTGAAAACTCAGTAAATATTAGAAGAGGTTGCTATGGAAGTATGTATCGTGTTTCCAGTATAAATACCAGAAAAAAAATTACAATAAATTAGAACTCAAACTTCAATACGTACTAACACCTCTTTACTTCGAAAACAAAAAATTGCTAAAAAAAAATAAATAAAAAGATTTCCTTACCTGGATGTAATACTGCTTTACCGGCTGCAAAAAGAAAATCCTGATTACATGTTATTGATAATGAAATTCAAAGGTTAGACAAAATTAGTTGGTTACTATTGTTTCGAAGCCAATTTAACCTGGAAACTATTCGTATCAGAAAAATAGTGAATAAGCAAGCAAATGTCAAATGTCACCGTAGTCTAGTAGGTAGAATGCTGACTTATTAGACGTACATTACATTGTAAACCTTTATTTCAATTTTAAAAAATTAAAATATTTTAGAAATTAATGTAGTTTATAACGAACAACACCTTTTAGCGCAAAATTTTTAAAATAATACTTTTTCTACCCAAGGTTCTTCAACAACAAGAGATTAATTTAAAAATTAAATTATAAAAAAAGTATGTATAACGTGGCTTATAAACAAAACAAACAAAAAAAAAATAAAAAAAAGGAAAAAGAGAAAATAAAAAACCTTGTTAAATGAATTAAAAAAAAAAATAAAAAAAAACTTTCAAGGTAAACAAAACTATTCAAGTGCTTTTATTTTCCACCTTAATAAATATCGAACAACATATATACGAGCAAAGTTTGCTTTATTCAACTGAGTTCAATCAAATTTGTAGTTTTTAATTATTTTTTTTTTCATACTTTTTATTAACAAGTTTTGCATGTAGAAACTCCAACAAATTGCATTTAATTTTGTTTTTTTTTTTTGACCATAAAGAAAATAAAAAAATTTTTCTTAAATCTATTACCTTTTTTTTTGTTCTGCGCAAAACTTGAAAAACAAATCGTAGAAACCTGTAGTATTTATATTTATCATGTTTTTTTTATTAATATTATTTTATATGTATTAAACTATAAATTTAATTAAAATTAATATAAAAAAAAAATTATAAATAAATAATGTTTGTACCAAAAATTTAATAAAAATAACTAAAACAATAAATTTAATTTAAAAAAATAATAATAATAACAAAAACAAAAAAAAATCATGTATTTATATAAGAATTTAAATGAAAAAAATTTAAAAATAAAATAAAATTTATTAGTAAAAACAAAAATAAATTGTTTATTTTAAAAACAAAACTTAAACAATTAAAAAAAATGAAAGTAAGATCCCGAACTTTAATTTTCTTATATTATTTGCCACTCTTACTTCTTCATTATTATTTTCTTTCTCTTCAATACATTCTATATTATAAGCTAATACATTCCTACTTGGACTTACGCTTGGACTTGGACATGGATCTTAAAGCATGACTTCTGATCTTTCCGATGGCAACCCATTTCACTTTAATAGGTCTCATGGATCCGGAGTTATAAGAGTTTAAACATATCTATTTGCCGACAAGTGCTTTCTGCACGATTAGGGTTGCCAGGTAATTTTATTTTAGCACGATCTGAAAGTATGACCTCTGATCTTTCCTTTGACACCCATTTAATTTTAATAGGCCCTATGGATCGGGAGTTGTAAGCGTTTAAAGATTTTTGTTTACCAAAATTTGCTTGCTGCTTGATTCTGTTAGCCTGGTATTTGAAAAAAATTTTGATGAGAATTTTGCATAGAAAAACTGTTTGTATGTGTGGGTGAATAAATGCTATTTTACTATTTTGTACACTTTTAAAGTTAAATTTTCGGGTCCAACTTGGGCTTACGCTCAGGCTTGGACATGGATCTTTCCGATGGCGCCCATATCGCTTTAATAGGTCCCGTGGATCCGGAGTTATTAGAGGTTAAACATTTCTATTTACCGCCTAAAACCTATTTTACAATTTCAAGGTTAAATATTTCGCGTCCTACTTGGACTTACGCTTGGACTTGGACATGGGACTTAAAGTACGACTTCTGATCTTTCCGATGGCACCCATTTCACTTTAATAGATTTCATGGATCGGGAGTTATTAGAGGTTAAACATTTCTATTTACCGCCTAAAACCTATTTTACAATTTCAAGGTTAAATATTTCGGGTCCTACTTGGACTTACGCTTGGACTTGGACTGGGACCTTAAAGTACAACTTCTGAACTTTCCGATGGCACCCATTTCGCTTTAATAGATCCCATGGATCCGGAGTTATTAGAGGTTAAACATTTCTATTTACCGCCTAAAACCTATTTTACAAATTCAAGGTTAAATATTTCGGGTCTTACTTGGACTTACGCTTGGACTTGGACATGGACCTTATAGTACGACTTCTGAACTTTCCGATGGCATCCATTTCACTTTAATAGGTCTCATGGATCCGTAGTTTTTAGAGTTACCGCCTAAAACCTATTCTACAAGGTTAAATATTTCGGGTCCTACTTGGACTTACGCTTGGACTTGGACATGGGCCTTAAAGCACGACTTCTGATTTTTCACATGGCGTCAATTTCGCTTTAATAGGTCCCATGGATCCGGAGTTATTAGAGGTTAAACATTTCTATTTACCGCCAAAAACCTATTTTACAATTTCAAGGTTAAATATTTCGGGTCCTACTTGGACTTACGCTTGGACCTGGACATGGACCTTAAAATGCGACTTCTGAACTTTTCGATGGCACCCATTTCACTTTAATAGGTCTCATAGATCCGGAATTATTCGAGTTACCGCCTAAAAACTGTTTTACAAGGTTAAATATTTCGGGTCCTACTTGGACTTACGCTTGGACTTGGACATGGGCCTTAAAGCACGACTTCTGATTTTTCACATGGCGTCAATTTCGCTTTAATAGGTCCCATGGATCCGGAGTTATTAGAGGTTAAACATTTCTATTTACCGCCAAAAACCTATTTTACAATTTCAAGGTTAAATATTTCGGGTCCTACTTGGACTTACGCTTGAACCTGGACATGGACCTTAAAATGCGACTTCTGAACTTTTCGATGGCACCCATTTCACTTTAATAGGTCCCATAGATCCGGAATTATTCGAGTTACCGCCTAAAAACTGTTTTACAGTTTCGAGGTTAAATATTTCGGGTCCTACTAGGACTTACGCTTGGACTTGGACATGGGCCTTAAAGTATGACTTCTGATCTTTCCGATGGCACCCATTTCACTTAAATAGGTCTCATGGATGCGGAATTATTAGAGTTTAAACATATCTATTTGCCGACAAGTGCTTTCTGCACGATTAGGGTTGCCAGGTAATTTTATTTTGGCACGATCTGAAAGTATGGCCTCAGACCTTTCCTATGACACCCATTTAATTTTAATAGGCCCTATGGATCGGGAGTTGAAAACGTTTAAAAATTTTTGTTTACCGAAGTTTGCTTGCTGCTTGATTCTGTTAGCCTGGTATTTGAAAAAAATCCTGATGAGAATTTTGCATAGAAAAACTCTTTGTATGTGTGAGTGAATAAATACTATTTTACATTTTTGTACACTTTTAAAGTTAAATTTTCGGGTCCTACTTGGACTTACGCTTGGACTTTAACATTGGCCTTAAAGTACGACTTCTGATCTTTCCGATGGCACCCATTTCACTTTAATAGGTCCCATGGATCGGGAGTTATTAGAGGTTAAAGATTTCTGTTTACGGCCTAAAACCTATTTTACAATTTCAAGGTTAAATATTTCCGGTCCTACTTGGACTTACGCTTGGACTTGGACTGGGACCTTAAAGTACAACTTCTGATCTTTCCGATGGCGCCCATTTCGCTTTAATAGGTCCCATGGATCCGGAGTTATTAGAGTTTTTAGAGTTACCGCCTAAAACCTATTTTACAATTTCAAGGTTAAATATTTCGGGTCCTACTTGGACTTACGCTTGGACTTGGACATGGATCTTAAAGTACGACTTCTGATCTTTCCGATGGCAACAATTTCGCTTTAATAGATCCCATGGATCCGGAGTTATTAGAGGTTAAACATTTCTATTTACCGCCTAAAACCTATTTTACAATTTCAAGGTTAAATATTTCGGGTCTTACTTGGACTTACGCTTGTACTTGGACATGGACCTTAAAGTACGACTTCTGAACTTTCTGATGGCATCCATTTCACTTTAATAGGTCTCATGGATCCGGAGTTTTTAGAGTTACCGCCTAAAACCTATTTTACAATTTCAAGGTTAAATATTTCGGGTCCTACTTGGACTTACGCTTGGACTTGGACATGGGCCTTAAAGTATGACTTCTGATCTTTCCGATGGCACCCATTTCACTTAAATAGGTCTGATGGATCTGGAATTATTAGAGTTTAAACATATCTATTTGCCGACAAGTGCTTTCTGCACGATTAGGGTTGCCAGGTAATTTTATTTTGGCACGATCTGAAAGTATGGCCTCAGACCTTTCCTATGACACCCATTTAATTTTAATAGGCCCTATGGATCGGGAGTTGAAAACGTTTAAAAATTTTTGTTTACCGAAGTTTGCTTGCTGCTTGATTCTGTTAGCCTGGTATTTGAAAAAAATCCTGATGAGAATTTTGCATAGAAAAACTCTTTGTATGTGTGAGTGAATAAATACTATTTTACATTTTTGTACACTTTTAAAGTTAAATTTTCGGGTCCTACTTGGACTTACGCTTGGACTTTAACATTGGCCTTAAAGTACGACTTCTGATCTTTCCGATGGCACCCATTTCACTTTAATAGGTCGCATGGATCCGGAGTTATTAGAGGTTAAACATTTATATTTACCGCCTAAAACCTATTTTACAATTTCAAGGTTAAATATTTCGGGTCCTACTTGGACTTACGCTTGGACTTGGACATGGGCCTTAAAGCACGACTTCTAGTCTTTCCGATGGCGTCAATTTCGCTTTAATAGGTCCCATGGATCGGGAGTTATTAGAGGTTAAAGATTTCTATTTACCGCCTAAAACCTATTTTACAATTTCAAGGTTAAATATTTCGGGTCCTACTTGGACTTACGCTTGGACTTGGACTGGGACCTTAAAGTACAACTTCTGATCTTTCCGATGGCGCCCATTTCGCTTTAATAGGTCCCATGGATCCGGAGTTATTAGAGGTTAAACATTTCTATTTACCGCCTAAAACCTATTTTACAAATTCAAGGTTAAATATTTCGGGTCCTACTTGAACTTACGCTTGGACTTGGACATGGGCCTTAAAGTACGACTTCTGATCTTTCCGATGGCGCCCATTTCGCTTTAATAGGTCTCATGGATCCGGAGTTATTAGAGGTTAAACATTTCTATTTACCGTCTAAAACCTATTTTACAATTTCAAGGTTAAATATTTCGGGTCCTACTTGGACTTACGCTTGGACTTGGACATGGGCCTTAAAGTACGACTTCTGATCTTTCCGATGGCGCCCATTTCGCTTTAATAGGTCTCATGGATCCGGAGTTATTAAAGTTACCGCCTAAAACCTATTTTACAATTTCATGGTTAAATATTTCGGGTCCTACTTGGACTTACGCTTGGACTTGGACATGGGCCTTAAAGTATGACTTCTGATCTTTCCGATGGCACCCATTTCACTTAAATAGGTCTGATGGATCCGGAATTATTAGAGTTTAAACATATCTATTTGCCGACAAGTGCTTTCTGCACGATTAGGGTTGCCAGGTAATTTTATTTTGGCACGATCTGAAAGTATGGCCTCAGACCTTTCCTATGACACCCATTTAATTTTAATAGGCCCTATGGATCGGGAGTTGAAAGCGTTTAAAAATTTTTGTTTACCGAAGTTTGCTTGCTGCTTGATTCTGTTAGCCTGGTATTTGAAAAAAATCCTGATGAGAATTTTGCATAGAAAAACTCTTTGTATGTGTGAGTGAATAAATACTATTTTACATTTTTGTACACTTTTAAAGTTAAATTTTCGGGTCCTACTTGGACTTACGCTTGGACTTTAACATTGGCCTTAAAGTACGACTTCTGATCTGAAAGCGTTTAAAAATTTTTGTTTACCGAAGTTTGCTTGCTGCTTGATTCTGTTAGCCTGGTATTTGAAAAAAATCCTGATGAGAATTTTGCATAGAAAAACTCTTTGTATGTGTGAGTGAATAAATACTATTTTACATTTTTGTACACTTTTAAAGTTAAATTTTCGGGTCCTACTTGGACTTACGCTTGGACTTTAACATTGGCCTTAAAGTACGACTTCTGATCTTTCCGATGGCACCCATTTCACTTTAATAGGTCGCATGGATCCGAAGTTATTAGAGGTTAAACATTTATATTTACCGCCTAAAACCTATTTTACAATTTCAAGGTTAAATATTTCGGGTCCTACTTGGACTTACGCTTGGACTTGGACTGGGACCTTAAAGTACAACTTCTGATCTTTCCGATGGCGCCCATTTCGCTTTAATAGGTCCCATGGATCCGGAGTTATTAGAGGTTAAACATTTCTATTTACCGCCTAAAACCTATTTTACAAATTCAAGGTTAAATATTTCGGGTCCTACTTGAACTTACGCTTGGACTTGGACATGGGCCTTAAAGTACGACTTCTGATCTTTCCGATGGCGCCCATTTCGCTTTAATAGGTCTCATGGATCCGGAGTTATTAGAGGTTAAACATTTCTATTTACCGTCTAAAACCTATTTTACAATTTCAAGGTTAAATATTTCGGGTCCTACTTGGACTTACGCTTGGACTTGGACATGGGCCTTAAAGTACGACTTCTGATCTTTCCGATGGCGCCCATTTCGCTTTAATAGGTCTCATGGATCCGGAGTTATTAAAGTTACCACCTAAAACCTATTTTACAATTTCATGGTTAAATATTTCGGGTCCTACTTGGACTTACGCTTGGACTTGGACATGGGCCTTAAAGTATGACTTCTGATCTTTCCGATGGCACCCATTTCACTTAAATAGGTCTGATGGATCCGGAATTATTAGAGTTTAAACATATCTATTTGCCGACAAGTGCTTTCTGCACGATTAGGGTTGCCAGGTAATTTTATTTTGGCACGATCTGAAAGTATGGCCTCAGACCTTTCCTATGACACCCATTTAATTTTAATAGGCCCTATGGATCGGGAGTTGAAAGCGTTTAAAAATTTTTGTTTACCGAAGTTTGCTTGCTGCTTGATTCTGTTAGCCTGGTATTTGAAAAAAATCCTGATGAGAATTTTGCATAGAAAAAACTCTTTGTATGTGTGAGTGAATAAATACTATTTTACATTTTTGTACACTTTTAAAGTTAAATTTTCGGGGGTCCTACTTGGACTTACGCTTGGATTTAACATTGGCCTTAAAGTACGACTTCTGATCTTTCCGATGGCATCCCATTTCAGCTTTAATAGGTCCATGGATCCCGAATTTAATTAAGGTCGAAACTCAGACCTTTCCTATGACACCCATTTAATTTTAATAGGCCCTATGGATCGGGAGTTATTAGAGGTTAAAGATTTCTATTTACCGTCTAAAACCTATTTTACAATTTCAAGGTTAAATATTCGGGTCCTACTTGGACTTACGCTTGGACTTTAACATGGGCCTTAAAGTATGACTTCTGATCTTTCCGATGGCACCCATTTCACTTTAATAGGTCCATGGATCCGGAGTTATTAGAGGTTAAACATTTCTATTTACCGCCTAAAACCTATTTTACAATTTCAAGGTTAAATATTCGGGTCCTACTTGGACTTACCCTTGGACTTGGACATGGGCCTTAAAGTACGACTTCTGATCTTTCCGATGGCACCCATTTCACTTTAATAGGTCGCATGGATCCGGAGTTATTAGAGGTTAAACATTTATATTTACCGCCTAAAACCTATTTTACAATTTCATGGTTAAATATTTCGGGTCCTACTTGGACTTACGCTTGGACTTGGACATGGGCCTTAAAGTATGACTTCTGATCTTTCCGATGGCACCCATTTCACTTAAATAGGTCTGATGGATCCGGAATTATTAGAGTTTAAACATATCTATTTGCCGACAAGTGCTTTCTGCACGATTAGGGTTGCCAGGTAATTTTATTTTGGCACGATCTGAAAGTATGGCCTCAGACCTTTCCTATGACACCCATTTAATTTTAATAGGCCCTATGGATCGGGAGTTGAAAGCGTTTAAAAATTTTTGTTTACCGAAGTTTGCTTGCTGCTTGATTCTGTTAGCCTGGTATTTGAAAAAAATCCTGATGAGAATTTTGCATAGAAAAACTCTTTGTATGTGTGAGTGAATAAATACTATTTTACATTTTTGTACACTTTTAAAGTTAAATTTTCGGGTCCTACTTGGACTTACGCTTGGACTTTAACATTGGCCTTAAAGTACGACTTCTGATCTTTCCGATGGCACCCATTTCACTTTAATAGGTCGCATGGATCCGGAGTTATTAGAGGTTAAACATTTCTATTTACCGCCTAAAACCTATTTTACAATTTCAAGGTTAAATATTTCGGGTCCTACTTGGACTTACGCTTGGACTTGGACATGGGCCTTAAAGCACGACTTCTGATCTTTCCGATGGCGTCCATTTCGCTTTAATAGGTCCCATGGATCGGGAGTTATTAGAGGTTAAAGATTTCTAGTTACCGCCTAAAACCTATTTTACAATTTCAAGGTTAAATATTTCGGGTCCTACTTGGACTTACGCTTGGACTTGACATGGATCTTAAAGTACGACTTCTGATCTTTCCGATGGCACCATTTCACTTTAATAGGTCGCATGGATCCGGAGTTATTAGAGGTTAAACATTTATATTTACCGCCTAAAACCTATTTTACAATTTCAAGGTTAAATATTTCGGGTCCTACTTGGACTTACGCTTGGACTTGGACATGGGACCTTAAAGTACGACTTCTGATCTTTCCGATGGCGCCCATTTCGCTTTAATAGGTCCATGGATCCGGAGTTATTAGAGGGTTAAACATTTCTATTTACCGTCCTAAACCTATTTTACAATTCCATGGTTAATATTGCGGGTCCTACTTGGACTTACGCTTGGGACTTGGACATGGGCCTTAAAGTCATGACTTTCTAGTCTCTTCCGATGGCACCCAATTTCGCTTAACTAGGTCTGCATGGATCGGAGTTTGATTATGAGTTAAACTTCTGTCGAAATTTTTATTACCGAGTTTAAACCTTTTTACAAGTGAATTATTGTGTAGTGTAATATTTATTATTTTCTCTAAGTATGGCTACTGGACTTACGCTGACACCCCACTTTTCTTTATAGGCCACTATGGCATGGGCCAGTTGATTTAACAATTATGTTACGCCAAAATTTACATTCAAGCTTATTCGGTTAGCCTTACCTTGGACTTGACATCCTGATGGACTTCTAGTCTAGGCGTCAATTTCGCTTAATAGGTCCCATGGATCGGGAGTTATTAGAGTTAAAATTTCTATTTACCGCCTAAACACCTTTTTACAATTTCAAGGTTAAATATTTCGGGTCCTACTTGGACTTACGCTTGGACTTGGACATGGACCTTAAAGTACGACTTCTGATCTTTCCGATGGCACCCATTTCGCTTTAATAGGTCCATGGATCCGGAGTTATTAAAGTTACCGCCTAAAACCTATTTTACAATTTCATGGTTAAATATTTCGGGTCCTACTTGGACTTACGCTTGGACTTTAACATGGGCCTTAAAGTATGACTTCTGATCTTTCCGATGGCGTCAATTTCGCTTTAATAGGTCCATGGATCCGGAGTTATTAGAGGTTAAACATTTATATTTACCGCCTAAAACCTATTTTACAATTTCAAGGTTAAATATTTCGGGTCCTACTTGGACTTACGCTTGGACTTGGACATGGACCTTAAAGTACGACTTCTGATCTTTCCGATGGCGCCCATTTCGCTTTAATAGGTCCCATGGATCCGGAGTTATTAGAGGTTAAACATTTCTATTTACCGCCTAAAACCTATTTTACAATTTCAAGGTTAAATATTTCGGGTCCTACTTGGACTTACGCTTGGACTTGGACATGGGCCTTAAAGTACGACTTCTGATCTTTCCGATGGCGCCCATTTCGCTTTAATAGGTCTCATGGATCCGGAGTTATTAAAGTTACCGCCTAAAACCTATTTTACAATTTCATGGTTAAATATTTCGGGTCCTACTTGGACTTACGCTTGGACTTGGACATGGGCCTTAAAGTATGACTTCTGATCTTTCCGATGGCACCCATTTCACTTAAATAGGTCTGATGGATCCGGAATTATTAGAGTTTAAACATATCTATTTGCCGACAAGTGCTTTCTGCACGATTAGGGTTGCCAGGTAATTTTATTTTGGCACGATCTGAAAGTATGGCCTCAGACCTTTCCTATGACACCCATTTAATTTTAATAGGCCCTATGGATCGGGAGTTGAAAGCGTTTAAAAATTTTTGTTTACCGAAGTTTGCTTGCTGCTTGATTCTGTTAGCCTGGTATTTGAAAAAAATCCTGATGAGAATTTTGCATAGAAAAACTCTTTGTATGTGTGAGTGAATAAATACTATTTTACATTTTTGTACACTTTTAAAGTTAAATTTTCGGGTCCTACTTGGACTTACGCTTGGACTTTAACATGGGCCTTAAAGTACGACTTCTGATCTTTCCGATGGCGCCCATTTCGCTTTAATAGGTCCCATGGATCCGAAGTTATTAGAGGTTAAACATTTCTATTTACCGCCTAAAACCTATTTTACAATTTCAAGGTTAAATATTTCGGGTCCTACTTGGACTTACGCTTGGACTTTAACATGGGCCTTAAAGTACGACTTCTGATCTTTCCGATGGCGCCCATTTCGCTTTAATAGGTCTCATGGATCCGGAGTTATTAAAGTTACCGCCTAAAACCTATTTTACAATTTCATGGTTAAATATTTCGGGTCCTACTTGGACTTACGCTTGGACTTGGACATGGGCCTTAAAGTATGACTTCTGATCTTTCCGATGGCACCCATTTCACTTAAATAGGTCTGATGGATCCGGAATTATTAGAGTTTAAACATATCTATTTGCCGACAAGTGCTTTCTGCACGATTAGGGTTGCCAGGTAATTTTATTTTGGCACGATCTGAAAGTATGGCCTCAGACCTTTCCTATGACACCCATTTAATTTTAATAGGCCCTATGGATCGGGAGTTGAAAGCGTTTAAAAATTTTTGTTTACCGAAGTTTGCTTGCTGCTTGATTCTGTTAGCCTGGTATTTGAAAAAAATCCTGATGAGAATTTTGCATAGAAAAACTCTTTGTATGTGTGAGTGAATAAATACTATTTTACATTTTTGTACACTTTTAAAGTTAAATTTTCGGGTCCTACTTGGACTTACGCTTGGACTTTAACATTGGCCTTAAAGTACGACTTCTGATCTTTCCGATGGCACCCATTTCACTTTAATAGGTCGCATGGATCCGGAGTTATTAGAGGTTAAACATTTCTATTTACCGCCTAAAACCTATTTTACAATTTCAAGGTTAAATATTTCGGGTCCTACTTGGACTTACGCTTGGACTTGGACATGGGCCTTAAAGCACGACTTCTAGTCTTTCCGATGGCGTCAATTTCGCTTTAATAGGTCCCATGGATCGGGAGTTATTAGAGGTTAAAGATTTCTATTTACCGCCTAAAACCTATTTTACAATTTCAAGGTTAAATATTTCGGGTCCTACTTGGACTTACGCTTGGACTTGGACATGGGCCTTAAAGTACGACTTCTGATCTTTCCGATGGCACCCATTTCACTTTAATAGGTCGCATGGATCCGAAGTTATTAGAGGTTAAACATTTATATTTACCGCCTAAAACCTATTTTACAATTTCAAGGTTAAATATTTCGGGTCCTACTTGGACTTACGCTTGGACTTGGACATGGGACCTTAAAGTACGACTTCTGATCTTTCCGATGGCGCCCATTTCGCTTTAATAGGTCTCATGGATCCGGAGTTATTAGAGGTTAAACATTTCTATTTACCGTCTAAAACCTATTTTACAATTTCATGGTTAAATATTTCGGGTCCTACTTGGACTTACGCTTGGACTTGGACATGGGCCTTAAAGTATGACTTCTGATCTTTCCGATGGCACCCATTTCACTTAATAGGTCTGATGGATCCGGATTATTAGACGTTTAAACATTCTATTTGCCGACAAAAGTGCTTTCTGCACGATTAGGGTTGCCAGGTAATTTTATTTGGCACGATCTGGAAAGTATGGCCTCAGACTTTCCTATGACCCCGTTAATTTTTTAGCCCTTGTCGGGAGTTAAGCATTTCAAAATTTTGTGTGTTTACCTAGTTTTCTTGCTCTTTGATTGCTGTAGCCTGGTATTTGAAAAAAAATCCTGATGTGAAATTTTGCATAAAACAACTCTTTGTATGTGTGAGTGATATACTATTTTACATTTTGTGTACACTTTTAAAGTTTTTTCGGTCCTACTTGGACTTACGCTTGGCTTTAACATTGTCCTTAGTACTCGACCTTACTTGATCTTTTCCGATGGCACCCATTTCACTTTAATAGGTCTCATGGATCCGGAGTTATTAGAAGTTAACCTATCCGCCTAAAACCTATTTTACAATTTCATGGTTAAATATTTCGGGTCCTACTTGGACTTACGCTTGGACTTGGACATGGGCCTTAAAGTATGACTTCTGATCTTTCCGATGGCACCCATTTCACTTAAATAGGTCTGATGGATCCGGAATTATTAGAGTTTAAACATATCTATTTGCCGACAAGTGCTTTCTGCACGATTAGGGTTGCCAGGTAATTTTATTTTGGCACGATCTGAAAGTATGGCCTCAGACCTTCCTATGACACCCATTTAATTTTAATAGGCCCTATGGATCGGGAGTTGTAAAGCGTTTAAAAATTTTTGTTTACCGAAGTTTGCTTGCTGCTTGATTCTGTTAGCCTGGTATTTGAAAAAAAATCCTGATGAGAATTTTGCATAGAAAAAACTCTTTGTATGTGTGAGTGAATAAATACTATTTTACATTTTTGTACACTTTTAAAGTTAAATTTTCGGGTCCTACTTGGACTTACGCTTGGACTTTAGACATTGGCCTTAAAGTACGACTTCTGATCTTTCCGATGGCACCCCATTTCACTTTAATAGGTCGCATGGATCCGGAGTTATTAGAGGTTAAACATTTATATTTACCGCCCTAAAACCTATTTACAATTCAAGGTTAAATATTTCGGGTCCTACTTGGACTTACGCTTGGACTTGGACATGGGCCTTAAAGCACGACTTCTAGTCTTTCCGATGGCGTCAATTTCGCTTTAATAGGTCCCATGGATCCGGAGTTATTAGAGGTTAAAGATTCTATTACCGCCTAAAACCTATTTACAATTTCAAGGTTAAATATTTCGGGTCCTACTTGGACTTACGCTTGGACTTGGACATGGGCCTTAAAGTACGACTTCTGATCTTTCCGATGGCGCCCATTTCGCTTTAATAGGTCCCATGGATCCGGAAGTTATTAGAGTTTAGGAGTTCATTTACCGCTAAAACCTATTTTACAAATTTCAGGTTAAATATGTCGGGTCCTACTTGACTTACGCTTGGACTTGGACATGGGCCTTAAAGTACGACTTCTGATCTTTCCGATGGCGCCACATTTCGCTTTAAATAGGTCTCATGGATCCGGGAGTTATTAGAGGTTAAAGATTCTATTTAACCGTATAAAAACCTATTTTAACAATTTCAAGGGTTAAATATTTCGGTCCTACTTGGACTTACGCTTGGACTTGGACATGGAGCCTTAAAGTACGACTTCTGATCTTTCCGATGGCGCCCATTTTCGCTTTAATAGGTCCCATGGATCGGAGTTTAGAGTTAAAGATTTCTAGTTTACCGCCTAAAAACCTATTTTACAAATTTCAGGTTAAATATTTCGGGTCCTACTTGACTTACGCTTGACTTGGACATGGGACCTTAAGAGTACGACTTCTGATCTTTCCGATGGCGCCCATTTCGCTTTAATAGGTCTCCATGGATCCGGAGTTATTAGAGGTTAAACATTTCTATTTACCGCTAAAACCTATTTTACAATTTCAAGGTTAAATATTTCGGGTCCTACTTGGACTTACGCTTGGACTTGGACATGGACCTTAAAGTACGACTTCTGATCTTCCGATGGCAGCCCATTTCGCTTTAATAGGTCTCATGGATCCGGAGTTATTAAGAGTTACCGCCTAAAACCTATTTTACAATTTCATGGTTAAATATTTCGGGTCCTACTTGGACTTACGCTTGGACTTGGACATGGGCCTTAAAGTATGACTTCTGATCTTTCCGATGGCACCCATTTCACTTAAATAGGTCTGATGGATCCGGAATTATTAGAGTTTAAACATATCTATTTGCCGACAAGTGCTTTCTGCACGATTAGGGTTGCCAGGTAATTTTATTTTGGCACGATCTGAAAGTATGGCCTCAGACCTTTCCTATGACACCCATTTAATTTTAATAGGCCCTATGGATCGGGAGTTGAAAACGTTAAAAATTTTTGTTTACCGAATTTGCTTGCTGCTTGATTCTGTTAGCCTGGTATTTGAAAAAAATCCTGATGAGAATTTTGCATAGAAAAACTCTTGTATGTGTGAGTGAATAAATACTATTTTACATTTTTGTACACTTTTAAAGTTAAATTTTCGGGTCCTACTTGGACTTACGCTTGGACTTTAACATGGCCTTAAAGTACGACTTCTGATCTTTCCGATGGCGCCCATTTCGCTTTAATAGGTCCCATGGATCCGGAGTTATTAGAGGTTAAACATTTCTATTTACCGCCTAAAACCTATTTTACAATTTCATGGTTAAATATTTCGGGTCCTACTTGGACTTACGCTTGGACTTGGACATGGGCTTAAAGTACGACTTCTGATCTTTCCGATGGCACCCATTTCACTTAAATAGGTCTGATGGATCCGGAATTATTAGAGTTTAAACATATCTATTTGCCGACAAGTGCTTTCTGCACGATTAGGGTGCCAGGTAATTTTATTTTGGCACGATCTGAAAGTATGGCCTCAGACCTTTCCTATGACACCCATTTAATT
Organism: Sarcophaga peregrina; assembly: GCA_014635995.1. Classification (NCBI taxonomy): domain Eukaryota; kingdom Metazoa; phylum Arthropoda; class Insecta; order Diptera; family Sarcophagidae; genus Sarcophaga; species Sarcophaga peregrina. Next base: position 17,007,085 of record CM025792.1, on the reverse strand, counting down.
TTAATAGGCCCTATGGATCGGGAGTTGAAAGCGTTTAAAAATTTTTGTTTACCGAAGTTTGCTTGCTGCTTGATTCTGTTAGCCTGGTATTTGAAAAAAATCCTGATGAGAATTTTGCATAGAAAAACTCTTTGTATGTGTGAGTGAATAAATACTATTTTACATTTTTGTACACTTTTAAAGTTAAATTTTCGGGTCCTACTTGGACTTACGCTTGGACTTTAACATTGGCCTTAAAGTACGACTTCTGATCTTTCCGATGGCACCCATTTCACTTTAATAGGTCGCATGGATCCGGAGTTATTAGAGGTTAAACATTTATATTTACCGCCTAAAACCTATTTTACAATTTCAAGGTTAAATATTTCGGGTCCTACTTGGACTTACGCTTGGACTTGGACATGGGCCTTAAAGCACGACTTCTAGTCTTTCCGATGGCGTCAATTTCGCTTTAATAGGTCCCATGGATCGGGAGTTATTAGAGGTTAAAGATTTCTATTTACCGCCTAAAACCTATTTTACAATTTCAAGGTTAAATATTTCGGGTCCTACTTGGACTTACGCTTGGACTTGGACATGGACCTTAAAGTACGACTTCTGATCTTTCCGATGGCGCCCATTTCGCTTTAATAGGTCTCATGGATCCGGAGTTATTAGAGGTTAAACATTTCTATTTACCGCCTAAAACCTATTTTACAATTTCAAGGTTAAATATTTCGGGTCCTACTTGGACTTACGCTTGGACTTGGACATGGGCCTTAAAGTACGACTTCTGATCTTTCCGATGGCGCCCATTTCGCTTTAATAGGTCTCATGGATCCGGAGTTATTAGAGGTTAAACATTTCTATTTACCGTCTAAAACCTATTTTACAATTTCAAGGTTAAATATTTCGGGTCCTACTTGGACTTACGCTTGGACTTGGACATGGGCCTTAAAGTACGACTTCTGATCTTTCCGATGGCGCCCATTTCGCTTTAATAGGTCTCATGGATCCGGAGTTATTAGAGGTTAAACATTTCTATTTACCGCTAAAACCTATTTTACAATTTCAAGGTTAAATATTTCGGGTCCTACTTGGACTTACGCTTGGACTTGGACATGGGCCTTAAAGTACGACTTCTGATCTTTCCGATGGCACCCATTTCACTTAAATAGGTCTGATGGATCCGGAATTATTAGAGTTGGCCTTAAAGTACGACTTCTGATCTTTCCGATGGCACCCATTTCACTTTAATAGGTCCCATGGATCCGAAGTTATTAGAGGTTAAACATTTATATTTACCGCCTAAAACCTATTTTACAATTTCAAGGTTAAATATTCGGGTCCTACTTGGACTTACGCTTGGACTTGGACATGGGCCTTAAAGCACGACTTCTAGTCTTTCCGATGGCGCCCATTTCGCTTTAATAGGTCCCATGGATCCGGAGTTATTAGAGGTTAAAGATTTCTATTTACCGCCTAAAACCTATTTTACAATTTCAAGGTTAAAATTTCGGGTCCTACTTGGACTTACGCTTGGACTTGGACATGGACCTTAAAGTACGACTTCTGATCTTTCCGATGGCATCCATTTCACTTTAATAGGTCCCATGGATCCGGAGTTATTAGAGGTTAAAGATTTCTATTTACCGCTAAAACCTATTTTACAATTCAAGGTTAAATATTTCGGGTCCTACTTGGACTTACGCTTGGACTTGGACATGAATCTTAAAGCACGACTTCTGATCTTTCCGATGGCATCCATTTCACTTTAATAGGTCCCATGGATCCGAAGTTATTAGAGGTTAAACATTTCTATTTACCGCCTAAAACCTATTTTACAATTTCAAGGTTAAATATTTCGGGTCCTACTTGGACTTACGCTTGGACTTTAACATGGGCCTTAAAGTACGACTTCTGATCTTTCGATGGCGCCCATTTCGCTTTAATAGGTCCCATGGATCCGAAGTTATTAGAGGTTAAACATTTCTATTTACCGCCTAAAACCTATTTTACAATTTCATGGTTAAATATTTCGGGTCCTACTTGGACTTACGCTTGGACTTGGACATGGGCTTTAAAGTACGACTTCTGATCTTTCCGATGGCACCCATTTCACTTAAATAGGTCTGATGGATCCGGTATTATTAGAGTTTAAACATATCTATTTGCCGACAAGTGCTTTCTGCACGATTAGGGTGGCCAGGTAATTTTATTTTGGCACGATCTGAAAGTATGGCCTCAGACCTTTCCTATGACACCCATTTAATTTTAATAGGCCCTATGGATCGGGAGTTGTAAGCGTTTAAAGATTTTTGTTTACCGAAATTTGCTTGCTGCTTGATTCTGTTAGCCTGGTATTTGAAAAAAATCCTGATGAGAATTTTGCATAGAAAAACTCTTTGTATGTGTGAGTGAATAAATACTATTTTACATTTTTGTACACTTTTAAAGTTAAATTTTCGGGTCCTACTTGGACTTACGCTTGGACTTGAACATTGGCCTTAAAGTACGACTTCTGATCTTTCCGATGGCGCCCATTTCAGCTTTAATAGGTCCCATGGATCCGGAGTTATTAGAGGTTAAACATTTCTATTTACCGCCTAAAACCTATTTTACAATTTCAAGGTTAAATATTTCGGGTCCTACTTGGACTTACGCTTGGACTTGGACATGGGCCTTAAAGTACGACTTCTGAGTCTTTCCGATGGCGTCAATTTCGCTTTAATAGGTCCCATGGATCCGGAGTTATTAGAGGTTAACATTTCTATTTACCGCCTAAAACCTATTTACAATTTCAAGGTTAAATATTTCGGGTCCTACTTGGACTTACGCTTGGACTTGGACATGGGACCTTAAAGTACGACTTCTGATCTTTCCGATGGCGCCCATTTCGCTTTAATAGGTCTCATGGATCCGGAGTTATTAGAGGTTAACATTTCTATTACCGCTAAAACCTATTTTACAATTTCATGGTTAAATATTTCGGGTCCTACTTGGACTTACGCTTGGACTTGGACATGGGCCTTAAAGTATGACTTCTGATCTTTCCGATGGCACCCATTTCACTTAAATAGGTCTGATGGATCCGGAATTATTAGAGTTTAAACATATCTATTTGCCGACAAGTGCTTTCTGCACGATTAGGGTTGCCAGGTAATTTTATTTTGGCACGATCTGAAAGTATGGCCTCAGACCTTTCCTATGACACCCATTTAATTTTAATAGGCCCTATGGATCGGGAGTTGAAAGCGTTTAAAAATTTTTGTTTACCGAAGTTTGCTTGCTGCTTGATTCTGTTAGCCTGGTATTTGAAAAAAATCCTGATGAGAATTTTGCATAGAAAAACTCTTTGTATGTGTGAGTGAATAAATACTATTTTACATTTTTGTACACTTTTAAAGTTAAATTTTCGGGTCCTACTTGGACTTACGCTTGGACTTTAACATTGGCCTTAAAGTACGACTTCTGATCTTTCCGATGGCGCCCATTTCGCTTTAATAGGTCCCATGGATCCGGAGTTATTAGAGGTTAAACATTTCTATTTACCGCCTAAAACCTATTTTACAATTTCAAGGTTAAATATTTCGGGTCCTACTTGAACTTACGCTTGGACTTGGACATGGGCCTTAAAGTACGACTTCTGATCATTCCGATGCCACCCATTTTGCTTTAATAGGTCCCGTGGATCCGGAGTTATTAGAGTTACCGCCTAAAACCTATTTTACAATTTCATTTTTAAATATTTCGGGTCCTACTTGGACTTACCCTTGGACTTGGACATGGGCCTTAAAGTACGACTTCTGATCTTTCCGATGGCACCCATTTCACTTAAATAGGTCTGATGGATCCGGAGTTATTAGAGTTTAAACATATCTATTTGCCGACAAGTGCTTTCTGCACGATTAGGGTTGCCAGGTAATTTTATTTTGGCACGATCTGAAAGTATGGCCTCAGACCTTTCCTATGACACCCATTTAATTTTAATAGGCCCTATGGATCGGGAGTTGTAAGCGTTTAAAGATTTTTGTTTACCGAAATTTGCTTGCTGCTTGATTCTGTTAGCCTGGTATTTGAAAAAAATCCTGATGAGAATTTTGCATAGAAAAACTCTTTGTATGTGTGAGTGAATAAATACTATTTTACATTTTTGTACACTTTTAAAGTTAAATTTTCGGGTCCTACTTGGACTTACGCTTGGACTTTAACATGGGCCTTAAAGTACGACTTCTGATCTTTCCGATGGCGCCCATTTCGCTTTAATAGGTCCCATGGATCCGGAGTTATTAGAGGTTAAACATTTCTATTTACCGCCTAAAACCTATTTTACAATTTCAAGGTTAAATATTTCGGGTCCTACTTGGACTTACGCTTGGACTTGGACATGGGCCTTAAAGTACGACTTCTGATCTTTCCGATGGCACCCATTTCACTTAAATAGGTCTGATGGATCCGGAATTATTAGAGTTTAAACATATCTATTTGCCGACAAGTGCTTTCTGCACGATTAGGGTTGCCAGGTAATTTTATTTTGGCACGATCTGAAAGTATGGCCTCAGACCTTTCCTATGACACCCATTTAATTTTAATAGGCCCTATGGATCGGGAGTTGTAAGCGTTTAAAAATTTTTGTTTACCGAAATTTGCTTGCTGCTTGATTCTGTTAGCCTGGTATTTGAAAAAAATCCTGATGAGAATTTTGCATAGAAAAACTCTTTGTATGTGTGAGTGAATAAATACTATTTTACATTTTTGTACACTTTTAAAGTTAAATTTTCGGGTCCTACTTGGACTTACGCTTGGACTTTAACATGGGCCTTAAAGTACGACTTCTGATCTTTCCGATGGCGCCCATTTCGCTTTAATAGGTCCCATGGATCCGGAGTTATTAGAGGTTAAACATTTCTATTTACCGCCTAAAACCTATTTTACAATTTCAAGGTTAAATATTTCGGGTCCTACTTGGACTTACGCTTGGACTTGGACATGGGCCTTAAAGTACGACTTCTGATCTTTCCGATGGCACCCATTTCACTTTAATAGGTCTCATGGATCCGGAGTTATTAAAGTTACCGCCTAAAACCTATTTTACAATTTCATGGTTAAATATTTCGGGTCCTACTTGGACTTACGCTTGGACTTGGACATGGGCCTTAAAGTATGACTTCTGATCTTTCCGATGGCACCCATTTCACTTAAATAGGTCTGATGGATCCGGAATTATTAGAGTTTAAACATATCTATTTGCCGACAAGTGCTTTCTGCACGATTAGGGTTGCCAGGTAATTTTATTTTGGCACGATCTGAAAGTATGGCCTCAGACCTTTCCTATGACACCCATTTAATTTTAATAGGCCCTATGGATCGGGAGTTGAAAGCGTTTAAAAATTTTTGTTTACCGAAGTTTGCTTGCTGCTTGATTCTGTTAGCCTGGTATTTGAAAAAAATCCTGATGTGAATTTTGCATAGAAAAACTCTTTGTATGTGTGAGTGAATAAATACTATTTTACATTTTTGTACACTTTTAAAGTTAAATTTTCGGGTCCTACTTGGACTTACGCTTGGACTTTAACATTGGCCTTAAAGTACGACTTCTGATCTTTCCGATGGCACCCATTTCACTTTAATAGGTCCCATGGATCCGGAGTTATTAGAGGTTAAACATTTCTATTTACCGCCTAAAACCTATTTTACAATTTCAAGGTTAAATATTTCGGGTCCTACTTGGACTTACGCTTGGACTTGGACATGGGCCTTAAAGCACGACTTCTAGTCTTTCCGATGGCGCCAATTTCGCTTTAATAGGTCCCATGGATCGGGAGTTATTAGAGGTTAAAGATTTCTATTTACCGCCTAAAACCTATTTTACAATTTCAAGGTTAAATATTTCGGGTCCTACTTGGACTTACGCTTGGACTTGGACATGGACCTTAAAGTACGACTTCTGATCTTTCCGATGGCGCCCATTTCGCTTTAATAGGTCTCATGGATCCGGAGTTATTAGAGGTTAAACATTTATATTTACCGTCCTAAAACCTATTTACAATTTCAAGGTTAAATATTTCGGGTCCTACTTGGACTTACGCTTGGACTTGGACATGGGCCTTAAAGTACGACTTCTGATCTTTCCGATGGCGCCCATTTCGCTTTAATAGGTCTCATGGATCCGGAGTTATTAAAGTTACCGCCTAAAACCTATTTTACAATTTCATGGTTAAATATTTCGGGTCCTACTTGGACTTACGCTTGGACTTGGACATGGGCCTTAAAGTATGACTTCTGATCTTTCCGATGGCACCCATTTCACTTAAATAGGTCTGATGGATCCGGAATTATTAGAGTTTAAACATATCTATTTGCCGACAAGTGCTTTCTGCACGATTAGGGTTGCCAGGTAATTTTATTTTGGCACGATCTGAAAGTATGGCCTCAGACCTTTCCTATGACACCCATTTAATTTTAATAGGCCCTATGGATCGGGAGTTGAAAGCAGTTTAAAAATTTTTGTTTACCGAAGTTTGCTTGCTGCTTGATTCTGTTAGCCTGGTATTTGAAAAAAATCCTGATGAGAATTTTGCATAGAAAAACTCTTGTATGTGTGAGTGAATAAATACTATTTTACATTTTTGTACACTTTTAAAGTTAAATTTTCGGGTCCTACTTGGACTTACGCTTGACTTAACATTGGCCTTAAAGTACGACTTCTGATCTTTCCGATGGCACCCATTTCACTTTAATAGGTCGCATGGATCCGGAGTTATTAGAGGTTAAACATTTCTATTTACCGCCTAAAACCTATTTTACAATTTCAAGGTTAAATATTTCGGGTCCTACTTGGACTTACGCTTGGACTTGGACATGGGCCTTAAAAGCACGACTTCTAGTCTTTCCGATGGCGCCAATTTCGCTTTAATAGGTCCCATGGATCGGGAGTTATTAGAGGTTAAAGATTTCTATTTACCGCCTAAAACCTATTTACAATTTCAAGGTTAAATATTTCGGGTCCTACTTGGACTTACGCTTGGACTTGGACATGGGACCTTAAAGTACGACTTCTGATCTTTCCGATGGCATCCATTTCACTTTAATAGGTCCCATGGATCCGGAGTTATTAGAGATTAAGTCTAAAACCTATTTTACAATTTCATGGTAAAATTTATCGGGTCCTACTTGGACTTACGCTTGGACTTGGACATGGAATCTTAAAGTACGACTTCTGATCTTTCCGATGGCGTCCCATTTCAGCTTTAATAGGTCCCATGGATCCGGAGTTATTAGAGGTTAAACATTTCTATTACCGTCTAAAACCTATTTTACAATTTCAAGGTTAAATATTTCGGGTCCTACTTGGACTTACGCTTGGACTTGGACATGGGACCTTAAAGTACGAACTTCTGATCATTCCGATGGCGCCCATTTCGCTTTAATAGGTCCATGGATCCGGAGTTATTAGAGTTACCGCCTAAAACCTATTTTACAATTTCATGGTTAAATATTTCGGGTCCTACTTGGACTTACGCTTGGACTTGGACATGGGCCTTAAAGTATGACTTCTGATCTTTCCGATGGCACCCATTTCACTTAAATAGGTCTGATGGATCCGGAATTATTAGAGTTTAAACATATCTATTTGCCGACAAGTGCTTTCTGCACGATTAGGGTTGCCAGGTAATTTTATTTTGGCACGATCTGAAAGTATGGCCTCAGACCTTTCCTATGACACCCATTTAATTTTAATAGGCCCTATGGATCGGGAGTTGAAAGCGTTTAAAAATTTTTGTTTACCGAAGTTTGCTTGCTGCTTGATTCTGTTAGCCTGGTATTTGAAAAAAATCCTGATGAGAATTTTGCATAGAAAAAACTCTTTGTATGTGTGAGTGAATAAATACTATTTTACATTTTTGTACACTTTTAAAGTTAAATTTTCGGGTCCTACTTGGACTTACGCTTGGACTTTAACATTGGCCTTAAAGTACGACTTCTGATCTTTCCGATGGCACCCATTTCACTTTAATAGGTCGCATGGATCCGGAAGTTATTAGAGGTTAAACATTTCTATTTACCGCCTAAAACCTATTTTACAATTTCAAGGTTAAATATTTCGGGTCCTACTTGGACTTACGCTTGGACTTGGACATGGGCCTTAAAGCACGACTTCTAGTCTTTCCGATGGCGCCAATTTCGCTTTAATAGGTCCCATGGATCGGGAGTTATTAGAGGTTAAAGATTTCTATTTACCGCCTAAAACCTATTTTACAATTTCAAGGTTAAATATTTCGGGTCCTACTTGGACTTACGCTTGGACTTTAACATTGGCCTTAAAGTACGACTTCTGATCTTTCCGATGGCACCCATTTCACTTTAATAGGTCGCATGGATCCGAAGTTATTAGAGGTTAAACATTTATATTTACCGCCTAAAACCTATTTTACAATTTCAAGGTTAAATATTTCGGGTCCTACTTGGACTTACGCTTGGACTTGGACATGGGCCTTAAAGTACGACTTTCTGATCTTTCCGATGGCGCCCATTTCGCTTTAATAGGTCTCATGGATCCGGAGTTTTAAAGTTACCGCCTAAAACCTATTTTACAATTTCATGGTTAAATATTTCGGGTCCTACTTGGACTTACGCTTGGACTTGGACATGGGCCTTAAAGTATGACTTCTGATCTTTCCGATGGCACCCATTTCACTTAAATAGGTCTGATGGATCCGGAATTATTAGAGTTTAAACATATCTATTTGCCGACAAGTGCTTTCTGCACGATTAGGGTTGCCAGGTAATTTTATTTTGGCACGATCTGAAAGTATGGCCTCAGACCTTTCCTATGACACCCATTTAATTTTAATAGGCCCTATGGATCGGGAGTTGTAAGCGTTTAAAAATTTTTGTTTACCGAAGTTTGCTTGCTGCTTGATTCTGTTAGCCTGGTATTTGAAAAAAATCCTGATGAGAATTTTGCATAGAAAAACTCTTTGTATGTGTGAGTGAATAAATACTATTTTACATTTTTGTACACTTTTAAAGTTAAATTTTCGGGTACTACTTGGACTTACGCTTGGACTTTAACATGGGCCTTAAAGTACGACTTCTGATCTTTCCGATGGCGCCCATTTCGCTTTAATAGGTCCCATGGATCCGAAGTTATTAGAGGTTAAACATTTCTATTTACCGCCTAAAACCTATTTTACAATTTCAAGGTTAAATATTTCGGGTCCTACTTGGACTTACGCTTGGACTTGGACATGGGCCTTAAAGTACGACTTCTGATCTTTCCGATGGCGCCCATTTCGCTTTAATAGGTCCCATGGATCCGGAGTTATTAGAGGTTAAACATTTCTATTTACCGCCTAAAACCTATTTTACAATTTCAAGGTAAATATGTCGGGTCCTACTTGGACTTACGCTTGGACTTGGACATTGGAATTAAGTAACGACGTCTGATCTTCCGATGGCATCAGTTTCACTTTAATAGGTCGCATGGATCCGGAAGTTATTAGAGTAACATTATAGTTACCGCCTAAAAACCTATTTTACAATTTCAAGGTTAAAATATTTCGGGTCCTACTTGGGACTTACGCTTGGACTTGGACATGGATCTTAAAGTACGACTTCGGATCTTCCGGGGGATGGCAGCTCATTTCGACTTAATAGGTCTCATGGATCCGGAGTGATTAGAGGTTAAACATTTCTATTTACCGCCTAAAACCTATTTACAATTTCAAGGTTAAATAGTTTCGGTCCTACTTGGACTTACGCCTTGGACTTGGACTGGGACACTTAAAGGACAACTTCTGATCTTCCGATGGCGCCCATTTCGCTTGAAATAGGTCTCATGGATCCGGAGTTATTAGAGGTTAAACATGTTCTATTTACCGCCTAAAACCTATTTTACAATTTCAAGGTTAAATATTTCGGGTCCTACTTGGACTTACGCTTGGACTTGGACATGGATCTTAAAGTACGACTTCTGATCTTTCCGATGGCATCCATTTCACTTTAATAGGTCCCATGGATCCGGAGTTATTAGAGGTTAAACATTTCTATTTACCGCCTAAAACCAATTTTACAATTTCAAGGTTAAATATTTCGGGTCCTACTTGGACTTACGCTTGGACTTGGACCTTAAAGTACAACTTCTGATCTTTCCGATGGCGCCCATTTCGCTTTAATAGGTCCCATGGATCCGGAGTTATTAGAGGTTAAACATTTCTATTTACCGCCTAAAACCTATTTTACAATTTCAAGGTTAAATATTTCGGGTCCTACTTGGACTTACGCTTGGACTTGGACATGGGCCTTAAAGTACGACTTCTGATCTTTCCGATGGCGCCCATTTCGCTTTAATAGGTCCCATGGATCCGGAGTTATAAAGTACCGCCTAAAACCTATTTACAATTTCATGTTAAATATTTCGGGTCCTACTTGGACTTACGCTTGGACTTGGACATGGGCCTTAAAGTATGACTTCTGATCTTTCCGATGGCACCCATTTCACTTAAATAGGTCTGATGGATCCGGAATTATTAGAGTTTAAACATATCTATTTGCCGACAAGTGCTTTCTGCACGATTAGGGTTGCCAGGTAATTTTATTTTGGCACGATCTGAAAGTATGGCCTCAGACCTTTCCTATGACACCCATTTAATTTTAATAGGCCCTATGGATCGGGAGTTGTAAGCGTTTAAAGATTTTTGTTTACGAAGTTTGCTTGCTGCTTGATTCTGTTAGCCTGGTATTTGAAAAAAATCCTGATGAGAATTTTGCATAGAAAAACTCTTTGTATGTGTGAGTGAATAAATACTATTTTACATTTTGTACACTTTTAAAGTTAAATTTTCGGGTACTACTTGGACTTACGCTTGGACTTTAACATGGGCCTTAAAGTACGACTTCTGATCTTTCCGATGGCGCCCATTTCGCTTTAATAGGTCCCATGGATCCGGAGTTATTAGAGGTTAAACATTTCTATTTACCGCCTAAAACCTATTTTACAATTTCATGGTTAAATATTTCGGGTCCTACTTGGACTTACGCTTGGGCTTGGACATGGGCTTTAAAGTACGACTTCTGATCTTTCCGATGGCACCCATTTCACTTAAATAGGTCTGATGGATCCGGTATTATTAGAGTTTAAACATATCTATTTGCCGACAAGTGCTTTCTGCACGATTAGGGTGGCCAGGTAATTTTATTTTGGCACGATCTGAAAGTATGGCCTCAGACCTTTCCTATGACACCCATTTAATTTTAATAGGCCCTATGGATCGGGAGTTGTAAGCGTTTAAAGATTTTTGTTTACCGAAATTTGCTTGCTGCTTGATTCTGTTAGCCTGGTATTTGAAAAAAATCCTGATGAGAATTTTGCATAGAAAAACTCTTTGTATGTGTGAGTGAATAAATAATATTTTACATTTTTGTACACAATTAAAGTTAAATTTTCGGGTACTACTTGGACTTACGCTTGGACTTGAACATGAACCTTAAAGAACGACTTCTGATCTTTCCGATGGCGCCCATTTCGCTTTAATAGGTCCCATGGATCCGGAGTTATTAGAGGTTAAACATTTCTATTTACCGCCTAAAACCTATTTTACAATTTCAAGGTTAAATATTTCGGGTCCTACTTGGACTTACGCTTGGACTTGGACATGGATCTTAAAGTACGACTTCTGATCTTTCCGATGGCACCATTTCGCTTTAATAGGTCCCATGGATCCGGAGTTATTAGAGGTTAAACATTTCTATTTACCGCCTAAAACCATTTTACAATTTCAAGGTTAAATATTCGGGTCCTACTTGGACTTACGCTTGGACTTGGACATGGACCTTAAAGTACGACTTCTGATCTTTCCGATGGCACCCATTTCGCTTTAATAGGTCCCATGGATCGGGAGTTGTAAGCGTTTAAAGATTTTTGTTTACCGAAATTTGCTTGCTGCTTGATTCTGTTAGCCTGGTATTTGAAAAAAATCCTGATGAGAATTTTGCATAGAAAAACTCTTTGTATGTGTGAGTGAATAAATAATATTTTACATTTTTGTACACAATTAAAGTTAAATTTTCGGGTACTACTTGGACTTACGCTTGGACTTGAACATGAACCTTAAAGAACGACTTCTGATCTTTCCGATGGCGCCCATTTCGCTTTAATAGGTCCCATGGATCCGGAGTTATTAGAGGTTAAACATTTCTATTTACCGCCTAAAACCTATTTTACAATTTCAAGGTTAAATATTTCGGGTCCTACTTGGACTTACGCTTGGACTTGGACATGGGCCTTAAAGTACGACTTCTGATCTTTCCGATGGCGCCCATTTCGCTTTAATAGGTCTCATGGATCCGGAGTTATTAGAGTTTAAACATATCTATTTGCCGACAAGTGCTTTCTGCACGATTAGGGTTGCCAGGTAATTTTATTTTGGCACGATCTGAAAGTATGGCCTCAGACCTTTCCTATGACACCCATTTAATTTTAATAGGCCCTATGGATCGGGAGTTGAAAGCGTTTAAAAATTTTTGTTTACCGAAGTTTGCTTGCTGCTTGATTCTGTTAGCCTGGTATTTGAAAAAAATCCTGATGAGAATTTTGCATAGAAAAACTCTTTGTATGTGTGAGTGAATAAATACTATTTTACATTTTTGTACACTTTTAAAGTTAAATTTTCGGGTACTACTTGGACTTACGCTTGGACTTTAACATTGGCCTTAAAGTACGACTTCTGATCTTTCCGATGGCACCCATTTCACTTTAATAGGTCGCATGGATCCGGAGTTATTAGAGGTTAACATTTCTATTTACCGCCTAAAACCTATTTTACAATTTCAAGGTTAAATATTTCGGGTCCTACTTGGACTTACGCTTGGACTTGGAACCTGGGCCTTTAAAGCTACGACTTCTGATCTTTCCGATGGCACCCATTTCGCTTTAAGAGGTCCACTGGATCCGGAGTTATTAGAGGTTAAACATTTCTATTTACCGCCTAAAACCTATTTTACAAATTTCAAGTTAAATATTTGGGTCTTACTTGGACTTACGCTTGGACTTGGCATGGCCTTAAAGTACGACTCTGAACTTCCGATGGCGCTCATTTCACTTTAATAGGTCTCATGGATCCGGAGTTTTTAGAGTTACCGCCTAAAACTATTTTACAATTTCAAGGTTAAATATTTCGGGTCCTACTTGGACCTTACGCTTGGACTTGGACATGGGCCTAAAGTATGACTTCTGATCTTTTCCGATGGCACCCATTTCACTTAATAGGTCTGATGATCTGGACTATTAGAGTTTAAACATATCTATTTGCCGGACAAGTGCTTTCTGCACGATTAGGGTTGCCAGGTAATTTTATTTTGGCACGATCTGAAAGTATGGCCTCAGACCTTTCCTATGACACCCATTTAATTTTAATAGGCCCTATGGATCGGGAGTTGAAAGCGTTTAAAAATTTTTGTTTACCGAAGTTTGCTTGCTGCTTGATTCTGTTAGCCTGGTATTTGAAAAAAATCCTGATGAGAATTTTGCATAGAAAAACTCTTTGTATGTGTGAGTGAATAAATACTATTTTACATTTTTGTACACTTTTAAAGTTAAATTTTCGGGTCCTACTTGGACTTACGCTTGGACTTTAACATTGGCCTTAAAGTACGACTTCTGATCTTTCCGATGGCGCCCATTTCGCTTTAATAGGTCTCATGGATCCGGAGTTATTAGAGGTTAAACATTTCTATTTACCGCCTAAAACCTATTTTACAATTTCAAGGTTAAATATTTCGGGTCCTACTTGGACTTACGCTTGGACTTGGACATGGGCTTTAAAGTACGACTTCTGATCTTTCCGATGGCACCCATTTCACTTAAATAGGTCTGATGGATCCGGTATTATTAGAGTTTAAACATATCTATTTGCCGACAAGTGCTTTCTGCACGATTAGGGTGGCCAGGTAATTTTATTTTGGCACGATCTGAAAGTATGGCCTCAGACCTTTCCTATGACACCCATTTAATTTTAATAGGCCCTATGGATCGGGAGTTGTAAGCGTTTAAAGATTTTTGTTTACCGAAATTTGCTTGCTGCTTGATTCTGTTAGCCTGGTATTTGAAAAAAATCCTGATGAGAATTTTGCATAGAAAAACTCATTGTATGTGTGAGTGAATAAATACTATTTTACATTTTTGTACACTTTTAAAGTTAAATTTTCGGGTACTACTTGGACTTACGCTTGGACTTGGACATGGGCCTTAAAGTACGACTTCTGATCTTTCCGATGGCACCCATTTCGCTTTAATAGGTCCCATGGATCCGGAGTTATTAGAGGTTAAACATTTCTATTTACCGCCTAAAACCTATTTTACAATTTCAAGGTTAAATATTTCGGGTCCTACTTGGACTTACGCTTGGACTTGGACATGGGCCTTAAAGTACGACTTCTGATCTTTCCGATGGCGCCCATTTCGCTTTAATAGGTCCCATGGATCCGGAGTTATTAGAGTTTAAACATATCTATTTGCCGACAAGTGCTTTCTGCACGATTAGGGTTGCCAGGTAATTTTATTTTGGCACGATCTGAAAGTATGGCCTCAGACCTTTCCTATGACACCCATTTAATTTTAATAGGCCCTATGGATCGGGAGTTGAAAGCGTTTAAAAATTTTTGTTTACCGAAGTTTGCTTGCTGCTTGATTCTGTTAGCCTGGTATTTGAAAAAAATCCTGATGAGAATTTTGCATAGAAAAACTCTTTGTATGTGTGAGTGAATAAATACTATTTTACATTTTTGTACACTTTTAAAGTTAAATTTTCGGGTCCTACTTGGACTTACGCTTGGACTTTAACATGGGCCTTAAAGTACGACTTCTGATCTTTCCGATGGCGCCCATTTCGCTTTAATAGGTCCCATGGATCCGGAGTTATTAGAGGTTAAACATTTCTATTTACCGCCTAAAACCTATTTTACAATTTCAAGGTTAAATATTTCGGGTCCTACTTGGACTTACGCTTGGACTTTAACATGGGCCTTAAAGTACGACTTCTGATCTTTCCGATGGCACCCATTTCACTTTAATAGGTCCCATGGATCCGGAGTTATTAGAGGTTAAACATTTCTATTTACCGCCTAAAACCTATTTTACAATTTCAAGGTTAAATATTTCGGGTCCTACTTGGACTTACGCTTGGACTTGGACATGGGCCTTAAAGTACGACTTCTGATCTTTCCGATGGCGCCCATTTCGCTTTAATAGGTCCCATGGATCCGAAGTTATTAGAGGTTAAACATTTCTATTTACCGCCTAAAACCTATTTTACAATTTCAAGGTTAAATATTTCGGGTCCTACTTGGACTTACGCTTGGACTTGGACATGGATCTTAAAGTACGACTTCTGATCTTTCCGATGGCACCCATTTCGCTTTAATAGGTCCCATGGATCCGGAGTTATTAGAGGTTAAACATTTCTATTTACCGCCTAAAACCTATTTTACAATTTCAAGGTTAAATATTTCGGGTCCTACTTGGACTTACGCTTGGGCTTGGACATGGACCTTAAAGTACGACTTCTGATCTTTCCGATGGCATCCATTTCACTTTAATAGGTCTCATGGATCCGGAGTTATTAGAGTTACCGCCTAAAACCTATTTTACAATTTCAAGGTTAAATATTTCGGGTCCTACTTGGACTTACGCTTGGACTTGGACATGGGCCTTAAAGTACGACTTCTGATCTTTCCGATGGCACCCATTTCACTTAAATAGGTCTGATGGATCCGGAATTATTAGAGTTTAAACATATCTATTTGCCGACAAGTGCTTTCTGCACGATTAGGGTTGCCAGGTAATTTTATTTTGGCACGATCTGAAAGTATGGCCTCAGACCTTTCCTATGACACCCATTTAATTTTAATAGGCCTATGGATCGGGAGTTGAAAGCGTTTAAAAATTTTTGTTTACCGAAGTTTGCTTGCTGCTTGATTCTGTTAGCCTGGTATTTGAAAAAAATCCTGATGAGAATTTTGCATAGAAAAACTCTTTGTATGTGTGAGTGAATAAATACTATTTTACATTTTTGTACACTTTTAAAGTTAAATTTTCGGGTCCTACTTGGACTTACGCTTGGACTTTAACATTGGCCTTAAAGTACGACTTCTGATCTTTCCGATGGCGCCCATTTCGCTTTAATAGGTCCCATGGATCCGGAGTTATTAGAGGTTAAACATTTCTATTTACCGCCTAAAACCTATTTTACAATTTCAAGGTTAAATATTTCGGGTCCTACTTGGACTTACGCTTGGACTTGGACATGGGCCTTAAAGTACGACTTCTGATCTTTCCGATGGCACCCATTTCACTTAAATAGGTCTGATGGATCCGGGATTATTAGAGTTTAAACATATCTATTTGCCGACAAGTGCTTTCTGCACGATTAGGGTTGCCAGGTAATTTTATTTTGGCACGATCTGAAAGTATGGCCTCAGACCTTTCCTATGACACCCATTTAATTTTAATAGGCCCTATGGATCGGGAGTTGAAAGCGTTTAAAAATTTTTGTTTACCGAAGTTTGCTTGCTGCTTGATTCTGTTAGCCTGGTATTTGAAAAAAATCCTGATGAGAATTTTGCATAGAAAAACTCTTTGTATGTGTGAGTGAATAAATACTATTTTACATTTTTGTACACTTTTAAAGTTAAATTTTCGGGTCCTACTTGGACTTACGCTTGGACTTTAACATGGGCCTTAAAGTACGACTTCTGATCTTTCCGATGGCACCCATTTCACTTTAATAGGTCGCATGGATCCGGAGTTATTAGAGGTTAAACATTTATATTTACCGCCTAAAACCTATTTTACAATTTCAAGGTTAAATATTTCGGGTCCTACTTGGACTTACGCTTGGACTTGGACATGGGCCTTAAAGCACGACTTCTAGTCTTTCCGATGGCGTCAATTTCGCTTTAATAGGTCCCATGGATCGGGAGTTATTAGAGGTTAAAGATTTCTATTTACCGCCTAAAACCTATTTTACAATTTCAAGGTTAAATATTTCGGGTCCTACTTGGACTTACGCTTGGACTTGGACATGGGCCTTAAAGTACGACTTCTGATCTTTCCGATGGCGCCCATTTCGCTTTAATAGGTCCCATGGATCCGAAGTTATTAGAGGTTAAACATT